>OX031008.1:41962006-42562006 GCA_943735925.1 Pollenia amentaria | reverse complement strand
GTCAAAAGCCTCAAGTACAAGTTGGAATGGATAGGTACATAACAGTGCTAAAACGGGGTCGCAGCCCAACTTCTTCTGCAGTTGCTTCTGTCCCAAAAGTTTTAAAAGAGGGTACAGCTGATAGAATAAGTTCTCAAAATCGGTTTGCAATTTTGGAAGAGGAATCCTCGGAAGCACAAAACGTTACAAAATCTTCTAAGCCACCCCCGATATATCTTAGAGAGCAAAACTCAAGTGATTTAATAAAGAATTTGATTTCGGTAATAGGTGAAAATTCTTTTTATGTAGCTGCAATAAAACGTGGTAGTATAAATGAAACTAAAATACAAGTTAATCGTGAAGATGATTTTCGTAAAGTAATAACTAAATTAGAAGCACTAAAAAAAAACTTTTATACATACCAACTGAAGAGCAGTAAAGGTCTTCAGGTAGTGATAAAGGGCATTGATTCATGCGTAGACCCAGGTGAAATAAAAACGTTTTTAGAAGAGAAGGGCTTTAAAATTAAAAATGTAGTTAATATTAAAAATAGAGAAAAAAATCCCCAGCCACTATTTCGAGTGGAGTTAGAACCCGGCGACGTTAAGCTTAAAAAAAACGAAACTCATCCCATTTACAGTCTGAGATATATCCTGTATAGGAAAATAACGATAGAGGAGCCGCATAAAAGGAACGGTCCCGTGCAATGTTTAAACTGCCAAGAATTTGGTCACACTAAGGCATACTGCCATTTAACACCTGTTTGCGTTGTATGTGGAGAATAGCATGGTACAGCTCTCTGCGATAAATCTAAAAACGACCCCAATGTAAAAAAATGCAGCAACTGTGGTGGTAATCACACTGCCAACTATAGAGGATGCCCTGTATACTCTATCGTCAAGCGCTCGGTTGGACCGAAACCTAATCCACCTCAAATTCAGGAAACACATCAAAATAATACTAATGACATTCAGGTACCGCAGCCTAGTAATAACAGAACATCCTACGCTAACGTCCTAAAATCAAACCATATGCCAATGCAAGGTGATTTGCCAAATAATGATGAGACCCCAGTTTCTAATTTAAGTCGTCTAGAAAAAACCATGGAAACACTAGTACAAACAGTAACAAACTTTACGAATACAATGGGTAATATGATGCAGGAAATGTTAAGAATGCAATCGATGTTATTGCAAGCTGTACTTAACAAGCCATGAATTGCTTAAAAATTTGTTTTTGGAACGCAAACGGCATTCGCCAACATAAAAATGAACTAGAATATTTTCTTAAAAGTAAACAAATTGATGTAATGATGGTTTCTGAAACTCATTTGACCTAAAGAAATACGTTTAAAATTAATGGTTATATATTATATGATACCAAGGACCCTCGAGATAGAGCTTGTGGAGGTTCTGCTATTTTGATAAAAACCCGAATCAAACACTACTTAATGTGTGATCGTCGTGAAGATTATCTGCAAGCAACGAACATTTGTGTTGAAGAGCTAAATCGAAACTTTGTACTTTCATCTTTATACTCTCCACCTAGATTTTCAATATCAGAAAGCCAATATTATAAATATTTTAAATCATTAGGACCCTGTTTCCTAGCCGCTGGCGATTACAACGCTAAACATACCTTCTGGGGTTCACGGCTCATTACACCAAAGGGTCGTGTTTTGTATAATACAATGTCTAAAATGGATTTAAATGTGGTCGCGAGTGGACAACCAACTTATTGGCCTACTGATCAGCAAAAAATTCCAGATGTCATCGATTTTGGCGTGGTTAAAAACATCCCCGCAGAAACGATGCACGTTGAAGCTTCTTTAGAATTATCTTCTGATCACACACCTACAATTCTTACCATATCAAACCCTTATAGAATTGTATCACCGTCTGGTTACTTAGTGACGTCAGCCACACAAATAAATTGGTTAAAATATAAAAAATATCTCAGTACCCACTGCACTGAAAATATTCCGCTTAGAACACCGGAGAATGTGAATCTTTCTATTGTAAATTTTGACAATTATCTCAAACTAGCTGTTCAACATTCTAGCATAGCCCGCAAAAATATCAAAAATAGTAAAATATATTCTACTGATGTCGAGCGTCTCTTGGCTGAAAAAAGGAGAGTTCGAAGAGAGTGGCAATTGCACAGATCCCCTCAACTTAAAAATTTACTAAAAGAGTGCACAAAAAGGCTAAGAAACTTACTGCAGTCTCAAAAAACGGCTTCTCTGGAAAAATATCTTAAGGAACTTGATGCAACTCCTCAATCTGATTACTCATTATGGCGTGCAGCTAGAAATCTTAAAAGACCAGTTATCACTAAACCACCATTAAGAAATTTAAATGGACGTTGGGCACGAAATGACATAGAAAAAGGAAATATTTTCGTTAATCATTTGAAAACCGTATTTACCCCTCATACATCTTTCGATACTGCGGTCGAGTTACCACCTGTTGCTGTTAGATCAGCTGTTCCACTAAGGTTTGAAGTAAGAGAAATCGAGAAGGCTATTCATGATTTAAACCCCAAGAAAGCCCCTGGTTTTGATAAGATCAGTAACAAAATGCTTTTGGAGCTACCCAGCATAGCAAAGAAAATTATTCTACTAATTTTTAATGCTATTTTACGCCTTGAATACTACCCACAAGAGTGGAAAGTATCCTTAGTTACCATGATACCTAAACCAGGAAAGGATCCCACAAAAGTTGAGTCATATAGACCTATAAGCTTATTGTCTAATATATCAAAGCTTTTTGAGAAACTTCTAGTGTCTAAATTAACGCCGATTTTAAATGGTAACAGATGTATTCCCAATCATCAATTCGGTTTTAGAAGAAAACACAGCACAATTGAACAAACTCATCGAATAGTAAATGTCATAAGAAAAGCCTTTGAAGAAAAAAAATATTGCTCAGCACTCTTCATCGATGTGTCTCAAGCTTTTGATAAAGTCTGGCATGAAGGTTTACTACTGAAATTGCAGCAAAACTTACCAGCAAATATACACAAGCTGTTACAAAGCTACTTAGTAGGTCGTCAATTTATTATAAAAGAAGGCGAATTTTTAAGTTCTCCACAGCCAATTAGCGCTGGAGTCCCACAAGGCAGCATCCTGGGCCCTCTATTATACTTAATTTATACTTCGGACTTGCCAACAAACAGCTACACCCATACCTCAACATTTGCGGACGACACAGCTTTTCTAAGCGTACACGCAAACTGTCAAGAAGCATCTCGTTATCTACAGGATCATATATTTGAACTAGAAAGGTGGTTAAAAAAATGGAGGATAAAGATCAATGAGCAAAAATGCGCACATATAACATTCACATTGCGTCGGGAAACATGCCCCCCTATTAAAATAAATAATCAAATAATACCCCAACACTCGCATGTAAAATACCTCGGTATACATCTAGATCGGCGTTTAACGTGGAAATGGCATATAGAAGCGAAATTAACTCAAATGAAACTAAAAGCAATCCAAATTAATTGGCTTATTGGAAGAAATTCTGTTCTTAGTCTCGATTGCAAACTTCTACTCTACAACTCTATCTTAAAGCCAATTTGGTGCTACGGTATTCAGTTATGGGGCACTGCCTCGGCTTCTAACATCGAAAAAATTCAAAGGCGCCAAAATAAACTTCTTCGAATAATCACAGCCGCCCCCTGGTACGTCAAAAACTCAAATATCCACAAGGATCTCAATGTGCCATTAGTAAAAACTATGATAACGAAATATGCAGTAAAATATTTAAAAAGGCTGGAACTGCACCCAAATCCATTAGCTAGAAATATTTTAAATTATGGCGGCCACACTCGCTTAAGAAGAAGAGACACTGCAGCACTCACCCAATCAGATGAGCGATAAACACCTATATATGTAAACAGAAACCGTGATGACTAAATCTTTTGTGTTTGGCACTGGCAGGACATAAAGCAAATATTAGGATAAGATTTGATTAATTATTGTTAGTTCATATTTAATATATGAAGATTCAATAAATAAATAATGAAAAAAAAAAAAAAAAAATATTAGCAAGTTGGGCAATTCTGACTTTGTAGCGAAAAGATTTTTTTCTCTAGAAAGAAAATTAATCAAAAATCCGGAAATAGGTCAACAATATAAGGAGTTTATGTTACAATATTTGGAAATGGGGCATATGAAATTAATAAACAGTAAGAAATTAATAAATAACGTGTATTATGTACCACATCATTGTGTTATCAGACTTGAAAGCACAACTACAAAGTTGAGAGTTGTGTTTGATGCATCATGCAAAATACAAACAAATATATCATTGAACGATATTGTGCACACAGGTTCTAAACTTCAGGAAAACCTATTTAAATTATACTGAGATTTAGAAAACATCGATATGTTTCTTCAGCCGATATAGAAAAAATGTACGGGCAAATTTGGGTATCAGAGAATGATATAAAATATCAGTTAATATTCTGGCGCTTTAACCCAACAGAGGAATTAAAAACATACGCCCTCAAAACTGTAACTTATGGTACGACATCTGCCCCATATTTGGCAGTTAAATGCCTGCAAAAAATTGCAGATTGGAAAACAAATCAATTTCCGGAAAAATCTGCGTTCATAAAAAATGATTTTTATATGGATGATTTAATGACCGGAGGAGATTCATTAGAAAAGGTTACAATACTTAGAAAAAATATAAACAACATTTTGCTAGAGTTTGTATGCCTTTAAGAAAATGGTGTGCAAATGATATGTCTTTATTATATGGAGTAAACGAAGACCATATAGTAGAATGTAGCGGATATGATAGTCGCATATTCTGGCATACTCATACACAACCTAATTCTCATATGACACATTGTTTGAATTAATGTAGAAACTATTAAGTGATATCATGTTACATTATTCTTACCGATATATTTATAATTATTGTAATGTAATTTGGTAATAAGAAGTAACATACAAAATATTATTATAAGTGCTAAGTAATCATTATTTTTACTATATAAACCTGTCATTTTAAATTCAATAAACATATGGAAACTATCAACAAAACCTTCCACTCGCTTATTCATTAATCTAATGATTACATGGCGACCGAGACAAAAGTGCTGCAATAAAAAACTAAGCACTTGGACACAATCTTTGGAAGAGTGACAAAAGTGCTGCATTAAAAAACTAAGCACTTGTACACAATCTTTGGAAGAGCGGGATGAACAGCCCCAAACCTGGGCCACAGCCATTAACTATTGAAAGTTACAAAAATAGAACCAAGAAGAAGGCCCCGGAGGAAACGCCAAGGATACCGGTGGTAAAACCTCCAAAAAGAAGAGGAGGATACCTGGTAAGGAAGAGACGGGATTTGGCAAATCTGAGGAAGATAATAAACGCTTCAACCCCGCCTCCCTGGGAGACAGCGACAAGGATCTGGCTGAAAATAGAGGAAATTGAAATGCAGATTCGGATATACCAGTTCAACAAAATGCTGATGGCTAAATCATAGATTACTTCTAAGAAGTATCTTCCAAGTCTTTATATTATATTATTAAGTTTAATCAGAAGTGCATTTTTTTATGCACCTGTAGGGGACGGAGGCGACTTCGCCCATGTCCAAATGTTTTTTTTTTCTCTTCATTCCAAGAATAAAAATTATTATTTATTATTATATTAAGAAAATGATAATTAAAAATTCACAATTAAATAAATAAAAATTATATTTATAAATTCATATTTAAAAATGGGTAATCAAGAGGCAAAGCTAAAGAACCCTAAAGCTAATGTTGTAAACGAAGTTGTTGTTGAACAGAAAGATAATGGATTTGAACAGATGAAGATTTACTTGCTTATTATTACAGTAATATTAGCGATAGAATTAGCTTTAAAATTATACAGAATGCATACTAAAGGGTTGAAAAAGAGATATATTGGTCAGGTTAGTGAAATAGAGAGAATATAATGGACACTTGGTCCCAAGTATTGAATAAATTAAGATCATATGAAGGGCAGATTAGAAAATCATATATGTAAGTGTTTGAACAAGAAAATACATATAAGAAGCGACACTGTAGAAAAACATAGAAAATCATTGTTAGATAATTTTGAATTGTTGCGTAAATTTTTAAATAGTTGTTTAGATAGATTAACAGCCGAACACCGTAAGGAAGCAGTTACTATTTATGACAATTGTAGGGATAGAATTTTGAAAATCTCTGCAAAACATAATTTACATATTAAAATTCCACACTCCTTAACGGAAAGCGCGCAGTGCGTACAGAGTTCAGACAGTGAAGAACCCTCTGACGGCGAAATAGAAGAGAATAAGATTCATTTGGAGGAACAAACAAACTGTGAAAACGGAAACATGCCTCAAACAAATATTGAGTTTTTGCAAACAGTAACCAGGATTTTGCCAGACTTTGATGGAAAACCCGAAAATTTGCAAAGTTTTATTGATGCCTTGAACATAGTAGAAACAATTAAAGATACTCATGAAACGTTGGCAGTAAATGTAGTCAAAACCAAATTAAAGGGTGCGGCCCGAAATTTAATTTCGTCTGAATCAACAATTCAACAAATTGTTAATAAGCTTAAAAGTACCGTAAAGGGAGAAACTGTTGATGTTCTCTCGGCAAAACTAATGAATATAAAACAACAGGGTAAAAACACAACATCATACGTTAAGGAAATAGAAGAACTTACAAAGGCATTGGAAGGTGCCTATATATCCGACGGTTTATCACTTGAAACAGCCGGTAAATATGCAACCCAAGTTGCTGTAAAATCATTGACAAGGAACGCTCAAAGTGAACACGTCAAAATCATTATGCGAGCATGTCAGTTCCAGAATATGGACGAACTTATTGCGAAGTATGTGAACACTTGCACAGAAACAAAAGATTCTTCAATAATGTACTACAAAAATCAAAGAGGACGCTCCTTTAAAGGTCGTGGTCATAATAATAACTATTGGCGTAATAGTTATAATAACCATAATAATAATAATGGTAATAATACAAGTAATCGAAATAATACAGCAAACCGTGGCAGAGGTCACCGAAATTTCAATAATTACAACCGTACAAATAGTGTACGTGCTGTATCTCAACAAGAACATTTTTTTTTTTTTTTTTTTTTTGCAGTATTTATTTATTGAATCTTCATATATTAAATATGAACTAACAATAATTAATCAAATCTTATCCTAATATTTACTTAATGTCCTGCCAGTGCCAGACAAAAAGATTTAGTCATCACGGTTTCTGTTCACATATGTAGGTGTTTATCGCTCATCTGATTGGGTGAGTGCTGCAGTGTCTCTTCTCCTTAATCGAGTGTGGCCGCCATAATTTAAAATATTTCGAGCTAAGGGATTTGGGTGCAGTTCCAGCCTTTTTAAATATTTTACTGCATATTTCGTTATCATAGTTTTTACCAATGGCACATTGAGATCCTTGTGGATATTTGAGTTTTTGACATACCAGGGAGCGGCTGTTATTATTCGAAGAAGTTTATTTTGGCGCCTTTGAATTTTTTCGATATTAGAAGCCGAGGCAGTGCCCCATAACTGAATACCGTAGCACCAAATTGGCTTTAAGATAGAGTTGTAAAGTAGAAGTTTGCAATCGAGACTAAGAACAGAATTTCTTCCAATGAGCCAATTAATTTGAATTGCTTTTAGTTTCATTTGAGTTAATTTTGCTTCTATGTGCCATTTCCACGTTAAACGCCGATCTAGATGTATACCGAGGTATTTTACATGCGAGTGTTGGGGTATTATTTGGTTATTTATTTTAATAGGGGGGCATGTTTCCCGACGCAATGTGAATGTTATATGTGCGCATTTTTGCTCATTGATCTTTATCCTCCATTGTTTTAACCACCTTTCCAGTTCAAATATGTGATCCTGTAAGTAACGAGATGCTTCTTGACAGTTTTCATGTACGCTTAGGAAAGCTGTGTCATCCGCAAATGTTGAGGTTTGTGTGTAGCTGTTTGTTGGCATGTCCGAAGTATAAATTAAGTACAATAGAGGGCCCAGGATGCTGCCTTGTGGGACTCCAGCGTTAACTGGCTGAGGAGAACTTAAAAAATCGCCTTCTTTAATAATAAATTGACGACCGACTAAGTAGCTTTCTAACAGCTTGTGTATGTTTGCTGGCAAGTTTTGCTGCAATTTCAGTAGTAAACCTTCATGCCAGACTTTATCAAAAGCTTGAGACACATCGATGAAGAGTGCTGAGCAATATTTTTTTTCTTCAAAGGCTTTTCTTATTACATTTACTATTCGATGAGTTTGTTCAATTGTGCTATGCTTTCTTCTAAACCCAAATTGATGATTAGGAATACATCTATTTTCATTAAAAATCGGCGTTAATTTTGCCACTAGTAGTTTCTCAAATAGCTTTGAAATATTAGATAATAAGCTAATAGGCCTGTATGACTCAACTTTTGTGTGATCCTTTCCTGGCTTTGGTATCATGGTTACTAAGGAAACCTTCCATTTATGAGGGTAGTATTGAAGTCGTAAAATAGCATTAAAAATAAAAAGAATAATTTTCTTTGCTGTACTTGGTAGCTCCAAAAGCATTTTATTACTGATCTTATCAATACCGGATGCCTTCTTGGTGTTTAAATTACAAATAGCCTTTTCGATTTTTCAGATGATTAGCAAACAGGTTTCCTTTTTCAATATCATTTCTTGCCCAACTTCCATTCAAGGTTCTCAATGGTGGCTTAGAGATAACTGGTCTATTGAGGCTTCTAGCTGCACCATAATGAGTAATCTGATTGTGGAGTTGCATCAAGTCCCTTGAGATATTTTTCCAGGGAAGCCGTTTTCTGAGACTGCAGTAACTTTCTCAGCCTTTTTGTGCACTCTTTTAATAAAGTCTTAAGTTGGGGGGATCTGTGCAATTGCCACTCTCTACGAACTCTCCTTTTTTCAGTCAATAAACGCTCGACATCTGTAGAATATATGATTTTGTTTTTGGTTTTTTTGAGTGTTATGCTGGAATGTTGAACAGCTAGTTTGAGATAACTGTCAAAATTAACAATAGCGAGATCCACGTTCTCCGGTGTGCTAAGCGGAATATTTTCTGTGCAATGGGCACTCAGATATTTTTTATATTTTAACCAATTTATTTGTGAGGCTGATGTCGATAAGTAACCAGACGGAGATACGATTCTATTTGGATTCATTATAGTAACAATTGTAGGTGTGTGATCTGAAGATAATTCTAGGGACGCTTCCATATGAATCGTGCCTATGGGGATGTTATTAACCACGCCAAAATCTACAAGAACAAGAACATGAAACGGAAAACTAATACACACCCTTGAGAATACAAAGTATGACAACGGGAGAATATTACATCTTAATTTGAGTTTAAGCATTTTTGTGAAAATTTACGATGGTGAAAGCAACAACTTACTTACTTTATTGGTTGATACAGGAGCAGATATATCTTTACTGAAACAGACAAGCATTGAATATAAGAAAATAAATAAATATAAAATTACAACAATTAGTGGAATAGGCGAAGGAACTATACAATCACTTGGTACAACACACCTGGAACTTTGTAATAAATATTACTTTATTCCGCATGAATTTCACGTGGTGCACGAAAATTTTCCAATTCCATGTGACGGAATACTTGGTATGGATTTTATCAAACATTACAATTGTATTTTAGATTTCAACGAAACTCAAGACTGGTTTATATTAAGACCTCAAAATGTTCGCGACGGAGTTCATATTCCAATCCTACACTACAGTACGAATGATACCATCTTGTTACCTGCACGTTCTGAAGTTATCAGACAGGTAAGGTTAAACACCCCTTATGACGAAGTACTTGTTGTTAATCAAGAACCCCGACCGGGTGTAATAATAGGTAATACAATAGTGAAGAGTAAAAGAGCTTTCATCAGAGTTATTAACACAAACACAGTCGCAGTATCACTAAAATGTACTGATATCATATCGGAAAATCTTGACAATTATACAACATCACCTACACAGAATTGTATTGAAACCAGAAAAGTTGAAATTATGAAAACACTGTCAAAAAGTTTTCCAGAACCATTTAAAAAGCAAATGGCAACATTATGTATAGACTACATTGATATTTTCGGATTAGATACCGAACCCATAACTGCAAACAATTTTTACACACAAAAATTTAAACTTAAGGATAAAGAACCCGTGTATATTAAAAACTACAGAATTCCCCACAAGCACAAGGTTGAAGTAGATACACAAGTTAAAAAATTGATAGAAGATGGCATTGTGGAACCTTCCACATCAGAGTACAATAGCCCACTCCTTCTGGTACCGAAGAAATCACTACCTAATTCGGATAAGAAGAGATGGCGTTTGGTAGTGGACTATCGTCAAATAAACAAGAAACTGATTGCTGATAAATTCCCACTACCAAGAATTGAAGATATTTTAGATCAATTGGGAAGAGCAAAGTACTTTTCATGCCTAGATCTAATGTCCGGTTTTCACCAAATTGAACTTGACGAAATGTCAAGGGACATCACATCCTTTTCAACGAGCAATGGATCATATCGCTTTAAACGACTCCCTTATGGATTAAAAATTGCTCCAAATTCGTTTCAGCGGATGATGACAATAGAATTTTCGGGGTTAGAACCCTCGCAAGCATTTTTGTATATGGACGATCTAGTGGTAATAGGTCGATCGGAGAAACAGATGCTGAATAATTTAAAGAGTGTTTTTGATTTATGCAGAAAGTTTAATCTGAAGTTGCATCCCGGAAAGTGTTAATTTTTTAGACGTGAAGTTATTTTTCTTGGGCATAAATGTACGGATGAAGGCATTCTGCCTGACGATGGAAAATATGAAGTAATCAAAAAATATCCAGTCCCGACTGACGCAAATAGCGCAAGAAGATTTATTGCGTTTTGTAATTACTATCGAAGGTTTATAAAAAACTTCTCATTTCACTCACGCCACATTACTCGATTATGCAAGAAAAATGTCCCATTCGAATGGACGGAAGAATGCAATAACGCATTTCTTTGCTTGAAAAAGGCATTAATGCTACCAACTCTTCTACAATATCCAAATTTTGATAAAGAATTTTGTATAACAACTGACGCAAGTAAGTACGCTTGTGGAGCGGTGTTAAGTCAAGAATACAACGGCAAACAGTTGCCTGTAGCATTTGCCTCAAAAACATTTACACAAGGAGAGAGCAACAAATCAACAATCGAACAAGAGCTCATAGCTATTCATTGGGCCATATTACATTTCAGGCCATATATCTACGGAAAACGGTTTCTTGTGAAGAGTGATCATAGACCTTTGTCATACCTCTTCTCGATGAAAAATCCAAGTTCTAAGTTAACAAGGATGCGCTTGGACTTGGAAGAGTATGATTTTGTGGTTGAGTATCTCAATGGTAAAGAAAACTACGTTGCTGACGCTTTATCAAGAATAAGCATTGATGAACTAAAGGAACTGAATGAAAACGTATTATTAATAAACAAAGTAACTACAAGGTCAGATACCAGACAAAGAAAAAAATCAAGAGAACAAAAGCATCATAATAATGAAAATAATAAGCCCAATATATATGAAGTCATACAATATGATGACGTTAAAAAACTCGTAAAGTTGATATTAACTCCAGGAAGATGCTTATTGAAGCATGGAAAATTAATATTAAAACGAATAAATATTGAAGATATGTGTATTAATGGGAAATTGGACCTAGGAGGATTTTTCCCAAGGCTAGAAAAAGAAGCCAGTATGCGAAATCTCGATAAATTGAAAATGGCAGGAATTCAAAAGAATGGGCAATAAAATATTAAGGAAATTAACAGTAGCGCTACTGCCAAAGGTGACCATAATTGATGCTGAAGATAAAAATAAAATTAAAGGTATACTAACTACATACCACGATAACCCAGCAGAAGGCGGCCACTGTGGGATATCAAGAACATTAGCGAAAATCAGAAGGCATTACAAGTGGAGAGGTATGGTCTCACACGTTAAAAAATATGTTAAGACATGCGAAAAATGCCAAAAATCCAAGATAACAATACATACTAAGACACCAATGATATTGACACAGACTCCAGCAACTGCATTCGACGTTGTGTTAGTAGATACCATTGGTACATTACCAAAGACAGAGAATGGTAATGAATACATTGTCACATTAATATGTGATCTAACAAAATATTTGGTGACAATACCTATACCAAACAAGAGTGCAAATACAGTTGCAAGAGCCATATTTGAGTATTTTGTATTGTGTTACGGTCCAATGAAGACGTTCATATCGGATATGGGAACAGAATATAAGAACTCAATAATAACAGATTTATGTAAATATATGAAAATTGAAAATATTTCTTCAACTGCCTATCACCATCAGACACTTGGTACTGTTAAACGAAGCCATCGAACATTTAACGAATATATACGATCATATATATCGATTGAACGGGATGATTGGGATGAATGGCTTAGATATTTTACATATTGCTTCAACACTACACCATCGGCAGTACATGGTTATTGCCCTTACGAGTTGGTTTATGGACGAATACCTCATGGTTTTCATTATTTTAATAGTATAGATAGAATAGATCCTATTTACAATATAGATAATTATAGTAAGGAAGTGAAATACGGATTAGAAATTGCATACAAGAGAGCAAGACTATTGTTAGATAGTGCTAAGGTAAAGCGTAAAGAACATTATGATATGAATACGGAACAATTGGATTTAAATTTAGGAGATCTAGTTTTATTAAGAAATTAAGTAGGACATAAGTTAGAAAATAGATATGAGGGCCCGTATAAGGTTATAGAGATAAGAGATAATGATAACATAATAATCGAAATTAAGGGAAATAGGAAGCAGAAGGTTCACAAAAATAGACTTAAACTGTTTAATGAAGGCAAGTGATTCTTTTTCTTGTTGGAATCAATATGCTTTAACATAACAACGAAAGCACTGTGGAAAATAAACTTAAATTATAAATTATTAAACACAAATAAGTTATGTTACACCAATATCAGATAATAAAATAAATTTTAATATATATTGGGAATTATTTCTTTTTCATAAGCAATTTTATTATATTCAACATTTTTCATTTTTCGAATTTATTCTATGAGTTAAATTTCAGTTATGTATTTTATAAAGCTTTTTGTAATAGCTCTATTCCTTAAATTTATTTAGAAATGACTTTATACACTACCAGACTATTATATTGTATTTTCTTGTTACATTTTACCTTAGCCTTCCGTTGGATAGCAATGAAGTATATTTATGTACAGAAAAATTTACAAATATTAGACACCAGCAGAATGTAATGCATTTTCTGGCCCGCTACGGCCTTCGTCAGCATTCTTTGTGTCACACTGGATAGTGATACTTTATAAATTGAATGTATTTAACTCAACTATTTTAACAAATAGATATTGGGAATTATTTCTTTTTCATAAGCAATTTTATTATATTCAACATTTTTCATTTTTCGAATTTATTCTATGAGTTAAATTTCAGTTATGTATTTTATAAAGCTTTTTGTAATAGCTCTATTCCTTAAATTTATTTAGAAATTACTTTATACACTACCAGACTATTATATTGTATTTTCTTGTTACATTTTACCTTAGCTTTCCGTTGGATAGCAATGAAGTATATTTATGTACATTCTGCTGGTGTCTAATATTTGTAAATTTTTCTGTACATAAATATACTTCATTGCTATCCAACGGAAAGCTAAGGTAAAATGTAACAAGAAAATACAATATAATAGTCTGGTAGTGTATAAAGTCATTTCTAAATAAATTTAAGGAATAGAGCTATTAAAAAAAGCTTTATAAAATACATAACTGAAATTTAACTCATAGAATAAATTCGAAAAATGAAAAATGTTGAATATAATAAAATTGCTTATGAAAAAGAAATAATTCCCAATATCTATTTGTTAAAATAGTTGAGTTAAATACATTCAATTTATAAAGTATCACTATCCAGTGTGACACAAAGAATGCTGACGAAGGCCGTAGCGGGCCAGAAAATGCATTACATTCTGCTGGAGTCTAATATTTGTAAATTTTTCTGTACATAAATATACTTCATTGCTATCCAACGGAAAGCTAAGGTAAAATGTAACAAGAAAATACAATATAATAGTCTGGTAGTGTATAAAGTCATTTCTAAATAAATTTAAGGAATAGAGCTATTACAAAAAGCTTTATAAAATACATAACTGAAATTTAACTCATAGAATAAATTCGAAAAATGAAAAATGTTGAATATAATAAAATTTTAATATATGTAATTTGCAATAGTAATATGAATTTTAATATGATATGTAATTTGTTATATCAGTATCAAATAAGAAATAACTAATAAAATTAATCTTATTATATAACAAGAAAAAAAAAACCAATAATTAAAAAGAATATTCATATGCTTAATAGCGTATGAACATTCTTTCAAGAAAATGGAGGTGTAGCGGATATGATAGTCGCATATTCTGGCATACTCATACACAACCTAATTCTCATATGACACATTGTTTGAATTAATGTAGAAACTATTAAGTGATGATCATGTTACATTATTCTTACCGATATATTTATAATTATTGTAATGTAATTTGGTAATAAGAAGTAACATACAAAATATTATTATAAGTGCTAAGTAATCATTATTTTTACTATATAAACCTGTCATTTTAAATTCAATAAACATATGGAAACTATCAACAAAACCTTCCACTCGCTTATTCATTAATCTAATGATTACAAGAAAGTCTTAATATTAAATCAGAAAGTTCAAATTTTATTAAAGCTGTAGGTGTTATATGGAATCCAAACGCAGACGAACTAAGCCTAAACTGTAAATGGGAGGCTGGCGAAACCATTTCAAAAAGAACAATACTGGCAGAGATTTCTAGACTATTTGATCCGCTAGGATTAGTTGGACCTGTCGTGCTGAGTACAGAAATACTGATGCAAGAATTATGGAAATCAAAAATAGATTGGGATGAAAAAGTACCAAAAGAAATTAGTCACAAATGGGAAAAGATAAAAAATAATTTCATTAAACATTTCATTAGTGTAAAACCAACACTTGTAGAATTACATGGCTTAAGTGATGCATCAATGAAAGCATATGGTGCAGTTATTTATATAAGGTCAATATATAGTTATTGAAATATACATTCAAATTTGGCAGCATCAAAATCAAGAGTTGCTCCAATAAAATTGATTACACTTCCACGGTTGGAATTATGTGCCAGTGTGTTACTAACGGAGTTGATGAAAGTAGTGATAGAGAGTCTTAAAATTGAGTTTAAAACATTTTCTTTTACACTGATTTTTCCATTGCATTAAGCTGGTTAAAGTTGGATCCGGCAAATTTGCAATTGTTTGTATCTAATAGAATTAATTTCATACAATCTAATACTAATATAGAATATTGGAGACGTGTCAGGTCGGAAGAAAATCCAGCGAACCTTATATCTAGAGGACTAATGGCAAAATAATTAATTTAAAATGAATTTTGGCTTAACTCTTCATTTATTTTGGAACCAAAAATTCCAGAACAAAAAAGAGGAGTTAATGTTTTGTTGATAAAAAAAAGTCGAATCTTTAAATAGCACAATTAATCGTAGGAACAAATTTAATTTCCTTCAAAATAGTATAGCATATATTTTAAAGTTCATACATTTAAGTAAAACACAAAAATCTAAACCATTCCTGTTTTTCAGAAAAGAAGCATTAACATTAATTTTAAAAAATGTTCAAACATTCCTCCAATGAGGTGGAGGCGGGGAAGGATCATCCGAACCATATTAGGATCGGATGGTTTATGTAGAATGGTGGATGTAAGGACCAGCAATGGGGAGACCAAAAGGTCAATTCACAATGTTTGTCCTTTTCCCGCTGATGATGTCGAAGAAGATATTGAAAATGTTACTACGTTAATAAATAAAGAAAATGCAAAGTATTCGCATTTAGGTAATAATGTTAAGAGCAAAACTAAAAGAATTTGCAGTAATGATGATATTAATTATAATACCCGTAGCAATAACGTCATTAAAAGATTGAAAAATAAAAATTAGTTATTGGTTTTGTTATCATTGCTATCTATACTTAATCCGATTAATGCCCAATTTAATATAAAAGAATTTAGTAATAAGACAGGTATATTTTTTGAAAAGGTAGAAACGGCGGGGTTTTCAACGAGCTCGTGGAATATTTAAGTACATGTCAACATATCGGATTATATAGAAGTCAAATCATTCCAAGATGAAGCGAAAAGTACACTTGACAATTTAAGAAAAACGAAGCAAATATTTTCATCATCAGCAGAACAAAACCTATATACTATGTATGATCGGGTCTTGAACAGGCATGAATTAATAATGTCTTCAGTTCCAAGACGTAAAACACGATCTCTTTTGCCGTTCGTGAGAAGTATACAGCATGTATTATTCGGTTTGATGGATGAACAACATGCCGATGAAATATCACGGAAATTGAAACATGGCTCTGAATATAATCTGAAGATACTGAACGTTATTCAAAATATTTCAGCTGTTCAAGATATGACATTGGATGTGATTAAAAAAGAAATTAAAGCTGTTTTTAAAAATATTGTAAAGCGGAGCGAGCCCATAAAGTCATTGGAGACAGAAATACATGGGACGAAAGACGAAGCAGCACGAATCAGAGTAATAACAAACATTTTGACATCGGTGGAAATATTTGAGCAAATACAAGAAGTAGAGTTGTGTAGTTCATGAACGACCTAGTTCAATTGAACTATTCAGTCAGATGAACGATGACCGGTCTTTTTGGATCACCGTACGTTTTAGTTCACTAGTTCGTTTTGGGTCAGTATGTCTTTTTTTGTCAGTTCACTTTCGGTCTTTTTTTGTCAGTTAGTTCAATTTTGGTCTTTTTTGTCAGTTCACTTTTTGTCTGTTTTTGTTGCTTACTCGATAGAATAACTGATTGAAAAGAAACAACAATACTATTCTTGTGTATTTTTATTTTTGTGAGCTGTTTCTGTTACTCATTGCCACATTGCTTCACACATTTTCATAATACAATCAGGGTTGTCGAGTATAATAATTTCTCGACAAACGGCGATTATCAAGCTTTTTGCCGACATGACGATTTTTTGCGGCTTATAAGATATATGTCGATTTTGTTTCCTATTTGATAAGCCATAAATTTGTTTTGAGACTCTTGGAAAAATTTTCCGTTTTTTATTTGGAAAGATTATTTCAATTCTAATTTAAATCAGTTTTGACTAAAATATTATAGCTATACGTCCGGTACGTACCATTTCAAAGAACTTGCTCTGACTGTCTTTATATGCATATAATTTCAGCTGCTAAAGCCTGTGTTGAAAGAGTTTTATTAATAATGAACTCCACAAAAACTCACTTTCAATATATAATGCGAAGTTCGTATTGTAATATGTATGGAAAGTTACGAGTTATGAATTATATGCAATATAATTAATCAAAAAAATCCTATACAATGTATTGAAAAAACAATAAGAATTGTCTTGCAGCTGAAATGTATACCGTTATATATATATGGGGGATTTCATGTCAAGAGACCCAACTTTTGAAATCGATGTCTTCCGATTTGGATGAAATTTGCACCAAGGATAGTCTTATTGGATAGTAGTTTAGACACAAATTTTGGCCAAACCGGTGTTCTTTCTCTTCCATGTAACTTATAATCTATTGGTGGTAGCAAAATTTGTCCAAAACAAATTAGATAGCTTTCAAGACTTTTTTCCGAATTTAGCTTAAAGACAACAAATATATATCTGAGTAAAATGAGACGTCATTTGTTGAAATCCGTTGAGAAATGAGGAAGTTATAGTACTTTTTATTATAACAAAAAAACAATTAAAATTCCTGAAAAAAGACAATTTTTTTTTCTTTTGTTAATACAATACAAATCGCTTGTTTTAAACAAGTAAATTTGAATATATAGCTACAAAAAAAACTAAAATAATAAGAACTTGAATTTTTGCTAATGACAAAAGAAATTTAATAGAATCAAGTCAATTGTACTTGTAAATAGCTAAATTTTTGTTCTTTTTTATATGAGTGTAGTATTTTTTTTTATATTTTTATCTCTAGGCATTTTGGTTGGACCACAAATCCGAAAGATGTTTATTGATGAAAATTTTACGAAATTGATAAATGCAGTTGAAAGGAGAGCATGGATTAGTTTCATGTCATTGTCGGAAAATTTGTTAGGTAATAAGACAAGCGCTGCCTACGTTAGTGAGCTTCTGGAGGCTTACGAAGAAATGGGGTGCAGAATGTCTATAAATATACATTTTCTGCATTCCCATTTAGATTTTTTTCCAGAAAATCTAGGCCAATTTAGTGACGAACAAGGCGAACGTTTCCATCAAGAGTTATAAGCAATTGAAAAGAGATTTGAAGGGGGAGCTATGACAAATTTTTAAATTGTACCAAATGAGTCACGGTAGTACCACGGTACTTTGGAAGATCAAAATGTACAAAAAAAAAAAAGTACAACTTTAACATCCCTGGTATATAATATGAAACCGAACAAAAAAACAATTGCGAATTTGGTATGTGCTTATTGTTTTCTATTCTTGGGTACACTCAAAATAGTTGTACAGTTACTAAATGTAATTTATTAAAATCGTTTTCCGTAAAGTTAAAAAATTAATGAAAATTTTGTTATATTAAATATAATTAAACTAATTTAACTGTTTGTACATATTTTTCCAAAAACAAACTACAAAAAATAATACGGGTTTTCAGGATATCGCTTAAATTACCATTTGTGCAAATGAACAAACTTGCAAGACTCGTTTCATAAATACCCTTTTTAATTTTTGTGTAATTTTAAGCGACTAATGTCATTTCAAACTGAAATGTCAATACAAAAATAAATTATAAAAATAAAAGTTGAAATTTGTGAATAAAAGGTGAAAATTGTTTTTTAAACATGCATAAACAAAGCAAAAAAGAATAATTTGCTTAAATTATTGTAAGAATTTATTGTTGGTGATTTTATTAACATTTGAATTTTTCATTGAAAACGGTGGAAAAGGTGCCCGTAGACGACATGTTTTTTACATCTGACTTGTCAACTTTTCAAGTCATATGTAATTGTGAATGTCTGTCAAAATTGCTGTTTTACAGAAGGTTAATAACATTTGGTCACAAACGTACATGTAATTTGCTTCTGACATTGTCTATGTTTTTTCTCTGTAGCTATGGAATAAAACAAAGTAGTTCTTGGTTTCAAAATAGCGTGCTGCCGGCACAAAAATTTTTATTTGCGCCGTAAAAAAGTTCAGCCATCTAAACATTTTTTTTTTTTTTTTTTTCTTTAAATTCGAATATACCAATTTAGGATATTATAATGATGCGTTTTTATTTATATATGCTTAATTTCTATTCAATGGTGAAATTATTATACATATATCGGTATTGTTAAATATTAATTTAAGCCGGCTAATGATTCCGTGAACAGTGCACCGCCGCACAGATGGTTTGTCAGAAAAAATAGAGCACGCTCTAATTGAAATTTTGTCAGATGCAATGTTTTAAAGGTAACACACGACATGTATGTATTTTGCAGTGGAAAATTTGACAAGTCAGATGTAAATAACATGTCGTGTACATGCAACTTAAGCAATTAAAAAAATTCGTTTCTATAAATGCACAATTGAACAGCACAAGTTTACGGGTCAGAATTGTTGGGCAAATTTACGAAGTTTGTGTAAATGAATTCTCATACATTTTTTGACAGTTCATTTTGGATGGTTTAAAAATGCACAGTTTGCACAGATTGCGAGACTATTAAGAGATATAATGAAACCCCTAATTGATTTTTATTTCTCTTAATATGTTCAGTTTTATGCATAAAATAAAACTGAAACACATGTGTACAAACATGTGTACATAAATAAAAGAAAATAAAAAACAAAAAATATTGGTAGGTAATAATGACAGGTTAAAATACTGATTTAGCTGTCTTAGTACGTAATTTAAATTTAGTTAAAATTAACTGAAAACACCTTTGAATATGTTTTTGTAGTTTAAATTTTTTTAATTTAAAATAAAGAGAAAAGTTAATTAATTTCTACGTTATAAAATGAACATTAATAAAATTAACCGTAAAATTCCTTTATTTAAAATGAAATGATCCGTTTTCTAATTACATTTTCAGTTTTTAAACTTAATATTATTTTGAATTTACCTACATAATATTTTGAGTGTATTTCACACGAGTATGCTGCATTTGTTTATTTAAACACATTTATCATCGATTATAAAGACCAAGATGACAAGACAAGTGTACTACTGAACGAAAAAGACAAAAGACACAAAAGACAAAGTGACCGGTGAACTAAAAGAACGAACTAGTTCTTTTTTTTAAACTAAAATGACCGGTCACTAAAATGAACTTTTAAGCCCAAGCCTAACAAGAAGACATAATTGAAGTTCTTTTAAATTTGAAAGGAAACTTCATTCACCGAATAATGCCTGTAAAGAAGTTTATGCAACAAATTGAAATCATCAAGACAAAGATAAATCGAAACTTGCGTCTTCCTTCAGAAAATCCTATTGAAATGGAAAGAGTGGATCAGGTATCAACAAGAACAACGACAGGTTTCATCCTGTTTAATATACGTCTTCCTTTAATCAACAATGAGATTCTTCAAGCGTATGAAATTTATACGTATCCTGTTGTTAACGACGGATTATCGATACAAATTCATACCACCGACAGATATATTATTGTCGATGAACGAAAGAATTTATACTACAAGCTAGACAATAATGAGTTCGGTCATTGTCAAAAAATGAATCGGCTGATGTATGCCACCAAATCTCACCAATGTTTAAGACTAGAGGTACAACTAGTTGCGAGATGGAACTTTTCTTAAAGACAAATTATATTCCTAATAGTTGCGAAATAGAGATAAAAAGATTTAAGAACAATTGGCAGCAGATGCACACAACAAACTAATGGGTATTTTCTGTTAAGGAAGATACATCAGCAGATGTAATATGTCACGATAAAATCCATCCGATCATAATAAAAGATGCTGGTATATTAAAATTGCATGCCGAATGTCAACTCGATTCAGCTGAAGTAAATCTTTGGGCTTATGATGTATATTATTCAGAAGTAAGCCATGTTTTCCCAACAATTAGCATCTGGAAATTCATACCAGCGATTGCTCACGTTAAGATTGCTGGTGAAATGGAAATATACAAAATTCCGGACATCCCAACGACAACCAGTTTATTTGGATTAACTACACAACTCAACGTTCATCATCTGACGAATTATGGTATCAGAATTACAACAATAATAATAATTTGTGTTATTATAATTGCAGTTGTTTACATACTTAGGAAGCTGTGCATAATATCTTCAAACTATTTACCCGCAACCTATATTAATGTAATTATATTGTAAAAGATACTAATTCTTTTTATTAAACTAGATTAATGTAACTATAATGCTAAGTCTAATAGATGTATACGTATACAAATATTAACGAGAAAATAATTTGTTGAAAGATTACAATCTTTCAAGGCCGCCAGAATGTTGAGTTTAAAATAACATTTGGTGTACACACATCATAAACTAGATACCAATCTTTCAAGGCCGCCAGAATGTTACTTTCAACTCAACATGTGGTGCACACATATAAATATATAATACATATATACATGTGTGCGAGTCCAGTTTTGTTTGTTGTAAACAACAGAGTTTTTTAGTAATAAACAGTAATGTGTTTATTACTATTTACTTAGAACGAAGGTGTACATTTAAGATAGTTTTATCTTTTGTTTGTTTAGGCTGCATACATGTATTGTTTTTAGTGATAGGATCTAGTAGGTAGGAAAATTGTTATTGTTTTAGTGATAAGAATTGTAGTATTTAAGGAAAAAATATTGGAAAATAATGAGAGTTCTATTTTATAAATCAAAGTTTGTGGTTGTGTTGCGTTCATTTAATTCCTGCGAAAGTTAACAAAGTCATTCCTAAAAATTTAAGGAATAGAACTATTACAAAAAGCTTTATAAAATACATAACTGAAATTTAGTTCATAGAATAAGTTCGAAAAAATCAAAAATGTTTAATATAAAAAAAAGTAACTTGAAAAAGAAATAATTCCCAGATTCTAATTGTTAAAATAGTTGAGTTAAATACATTCAATTTATAAAGTACCACTATCCAGTGTGACACTATTAAGTCAATCGTGAAGATGATTTTCGTAAAGTAATAACTAAACTAGAAGCACTAAAGAAAAACTTTTATACATACCAACTGAAGAGCAGTAAAGGTCTTCAGGTAGTAATAAAGGACATTGACTCATGCGTAGACCCAGGTGAGATAAAACCGTTTTTAGAAGAGAACGGCTTCAAAATAAAAATGTAGTAAATATTAAATATTGAGAAAAAAATTCCCAGCCACTATTTCGAGTGGAGTTAGAACCCGGCGACGCACAGTGGCGCCATTTGAGTTTTTTCGTTGCAAAAATCATATCTTTTGAACCGAATAAGATAATTGAACAGTTTAAACAGCATATGATAGATAACTGTTCAGCCTATGAAATGAGCGTTTGGAAAGGGTGCTACGCTTTGTAGGGGCCTACTTATGGGTTATCAAAGTTAAAATTAGTAGAAAAATCAATTTTATGGTAACTAAAAAAAATTATTTTTACATTTTTAGATTGTTTTTATTTTTTTCTTAAGGGTTTTATGTTTTAAATTATTACCCAACAAATTAAAAAAAAAATTATTTTTTTTTTAAATTTATTTTTTCAATTTTCTGTAAAATATTCATCACAATTCGTAAGAGAAGGTATATCTAAAAGACTAACCATTTCTAAACTATAATTATTTTGTAACTCTATTCGTGACTTCACATGCCGCAGGGAAGAAATAAGTGGATCGGAAGATGCTGCCAAGATGTTGAAGAGGTCCTTATTTTGCCTTACCCTTGATGCTTTGAATGTGTTCTGCAATCTTTATTTTTTATAAAATTTGTTAAGAGACTCCTGTGCTTCTTCAGAAAGCTCTCCAATTGGCAAAGACTGGTACTCAATTTTCACGATTTGATTGTCAATTCCAATGATTCTAGTTACTGCCTCATCATTTTCAAAAAATCTCCTAGAAGTGTTTCCATCGTTTGAGTTACCGTATCCGTGCTTGGGACAGTCTACTTTTAGTCCAACGTGTTTAAAAAAAGCATCCTGTATTTGCTTCTTTCTGATCTTTTCCTTATCCTTTATTTATGTATTTTCATCGAAGTTTTCCTCCTCTTGTGGTAGGGTATATGCCAGTTTTAGCAAGAATTCCATACACCTTATCCTTGCGTGCAATGGTGACATTCCATATTCGTAATTCTCCTCATTTGTAGAATCGTTTAAATTACCAAAGTTCTTCTGACAAATAATAATATAAAATCGATAAAAAAAATATAAAAATAAAACGAAAAAAGGGGTTTAAATAGGTTTTTGCTAAATTTTTACCTCCAATATAATTCTGTCTATATATATGTATATGATAACTAATTGAAATATATTATAATTAAGCAGAAAAAGATACTAATCTTAAACTCTTTACAACTAATTATATAAAATTGAGATGTAACATATTATATATGAAATAAATTGAATTGAAAAAAGTTCTTCTGACTCTTTTTGCAAATCGGGCATGACATTGTTGAGGTTGTTCCTGTCAGTTCGTAATTGCATTCAATATATTTTCCTTCTCCAATTTGCAGCTTTGTAGGCTTAATCTTGCTTATTTGTTCTTCAATGTCCTTCACCGCAGTCCTTATGAGTTCTGCCGATTCCCTTGCAAACTGAAACATTATTGGTCGGCAATAATGCACTGATGACGGACGTGGATTTTTCCAGTGTAGGGAATCATCCGATTTTAGCCGCAAAGGAACAACAGATGCCATAAACATATTTCCGTCCGATATTGTAGCGTCATCGGAAGATATCCTTTGCTTATAAACGCTTTGTCCGGATGATCCATCGCAGCCCCATTTGCTGATCACTGTCATATTCTCAGGAAGAATTTTCACTTCCGTGAAAAACTTTGGTGTGGTTGACTTTCTAAACAGTTCAAATAATTTTAAATTGTTCAACGCCATGTTTTCAGTACTTAAATTGTTTAATGGTTTCAGTAATTGTTGCGCCAACTTTCAGGCGTAGACTAATCCAGGCATTATGCTTATTTTGCAATATATAGGCTTATGCTACCATGCCTAAAAATTTACCTGTTCCCTGCATACATATGGATTTAGGCTGAATAATGCAATTTTGATATTATGCACGTGTCCAAATAAGATTTGTGCCTACCTGTAGGGACCATAAGTCAATATTGTTCCTGACCATTTGTACGCCAAAGTATTGTTTATGTGAGGTACGTACCTGCTAATTTCAATGAGTAGTTTTTTTCAAACTATTAGATCAAACTACTGTCCGTCAAAACATATAAGGGATGGACGCCATACAATTTCTGCAACCATGTGCTTCTTCAGAAAGCTCTCCAATTGGCAAAGACTGGTACTCAATTTTCACGATTTGATTGTCAATTCCAATGATTCTAGTTACTGCCTCATCATTTTCAAAAAATCTCCTAGAAGTGTTTCCATCGTTTGAGTTACCGTATCCGTGCTTGGGACAGTCTACTTTTAGTCCAACGTGTTTAAAAAAAGCATCCTGTATTTGCTTCTTTCTGATCTTTTCCTTATCCTTTATTTATGTATTTTCATCGAAGTTTTCCTCCTCTTGTGGTAGGGTATATGCCAGTTTTAGCAAGAATTCCATACACCTTATCCTTGCGTGCAATGGTGACATTCCATATTCGTAATTCTCCTCATTTGTAGAATCGTTTAAATTACCAAAGTTCTTCTGACAAATAATAATATAAAATCGATAAAAAAAATATAAAAATAAAACGAAAAAAGGGGTTTAAATAGGTTTTTGCTAAATTTTTACCTCCAATATAATTCTGTCTATATATATGTATATGATAACTAATTGAAATATATTATAATTAAGCAGAAAAAGATACTAATCTTAAACTCTTTACAACTAATTATATAAAATTGAGATGTAACATATTATATATGAAATAAATTGAATTGAAAAAAGTTCTTCTGACTCTTTTTGCAAATCGGGCATGACATTGTTGAGGTTGTTCCTGTCAGTTCGTAATTGCATTCAATATATTTTCCTTCTCCAATTTGCAGCTTTGTAGGCTTAATCTTGCTTATTTGTTCTTCAATGTCCTTCACCGCAGTCCTTATGAGTTCTGCCGATTCCCTTGCAAACTGAAACATTATTGGTCGGCAATAATGCACTGATGACGGACGTGGATTTTTCCAGTGTAGGGAATCATCCGATTTTAGCCGCAAAGGAACAACAGATGCCATAAACATATTTCCGTCCGATATTGTAGCGTCATCGGAAGATATCCTTTGCTTATAAACGCTTTGTCCGGATGATCCATCGCAGCCCCATTTGCTGATCACTGTCATATTCTCAGGAAGAATTTTCACTTCCGTGAAAAACTTTGGTGTGGTTGACTTTCTAAACAGTTCAAATAATTTTAAATTGTTCAACGCCATGTTTTCAGTACTTAAATTGTTTAATGGTTTCAGTAATTGTTGCGCCAACTTTCAGGCGTAGACTAATCCAGGCATTATGCTTATTTTGCAATATATAGGCTTATGCTACCATGCCTAAAAATTTACCTGTTCCCTGCATACATATGGATTTAGGCTGAATAATGCAATTTTGATATTATGCACGTGTCCAAATAAGATTTGTGCCTACCTGTAGGGACCATAAGTCAATATTGTTCCTGACCATTTGTACGCCAAAGTATTGTTTATGTGAGGTACGTACCTGCTAATTTCAATGAGTAGTTTTTTTCAAACTATTAGATCAAACTACTGTCCGTCAAAACATATAAGGGATGGACGCCATACAATTTCTGCAACCATGTCTTTTTAAACTTTTTTACCTCTAGAAGCCAAACGGGCACGTACGGGCAGATAAAACTTTTTGAATTATGTAAAGAAATAATCAAAGAACAGGTTTTGCAAATATGGCAAATATAGAAAAATATAGTTTTTTTTTATTTTCCGTCAAAGTTGAAAAATAGTGAAAAAACGGATAGTTTTTAAATAGTGATTTACCAGGAGAAACACAAAGCAAACAGTTAATTTTTTTTTTATCATTATACATTTAATAAATACATCAATCAATACAAATAAAAAATAAGGCGATTCGTTACCTATTTTTCGTGATATTACACCTGAAATCGCAACAAATTGACTAAAAATTGTGTGTTTTTTTGAAAACCGAAAGTCGGTCAGCTTTGAACGGTTATATCTTCTAAACTAAAAATGTGATATTATTAAGAGTGGCATATTTGAAATCGTTGAAAAGTTTCCTATAACATGGGTTTATTCAAAACTTCGTCGGCACTCATGAAAATTTTGATTTTTGCAACCTCGCTTGCTCTACAGGCGCCACTGTGCGACGTTAAGCATAAAAAAAGAAACGCATCCAATCTACAGTTTGAAATATATCCTGTATAGGAAAATAACGATAGAGAAGCCGCACAAAAGGAATGGTCTCGTGCAATGTTTAAACTGCTAAGAATTTGGTTACACTAAGGCATACTGCCATTTAACCAATGTTTGTTTGTATGTGGAGAATTGCATGGTACAGCTCTCTGCGATAAGTCTAAAAACGACCCCGTTGTAAAAAAATGCAGCAACTGTGGTGGTAATCGTACTGCCAACTATAGAGGATGCCCTGTATACTCTATAGTCAAGCTCTCGGTTGGACCGAAACCTAGTCACTCTCAAGTGCGGGTAACAAATCAATACTAATGACATTCAGGTACCGCAGCCTAGTAATAACAAACATCCTACGCTAATGTCCTAAAATCAAACCATATGCCAAATAACGATGAGACTCCAGTTTCTAATTTAAGTCGTCTAGAAAAAACCATGGAAACACTAGTGCAAACAGTAACTAACTTTACGAACACAATGGGTAATATGATGCAGGAAATGTTAAGAATGCAATCGATGTTATTGCAAGCTGTACTTAACAAGCCATGAATTGTTTAAAAACACAAACGGCATTCGCCAACATAAAAATGAACTAGAATACTTTCTTAAAAGTAAACAAATTGATGTAATGATGGTTTCTGCAACTCATTTGACCTCAAGAAATACGTTTAAAATCAATGGTTATATATTATATGATACCAAGGACCCTCGAGATAGAGCTTGTGTAGGTTCTGCTATCTCGATAAATGCCCGAATCAAACACTACTTAATGTGTGATCATCGTGAAGATTATCTGCAAGCAACGAACATTTGTGTTGAAGAGCTAAATCGAAACTTAGTACTTTCATCTTTATACTCTCCGCCTAGATTTTCAATATCAGAGCCAATATTTTAAATATTATAAATCATTAGGATCCTGTTTCCTAGCCGCTGGCGACTACAACGCTAAACATACCTTCTGGGGGTCACGGCTCATAACACCAAAGGGTCGTGTTTTGTATAATACAATCTCTAAAATGGATGTTAATGTGGTCGCGAGCGGACAACCAAATTATTGGCCTACTGATCAGCAAAAAATTCCAGATGTTATAGATTTTGGCGTGGTAAAAAGCATCCCCGCAGAAACGATTCATGTTGAAGCTTCCTTAGAACTATCTTCCGATCACACACCTACAATTGTTACTTTAATGAACCCAAAAAGAATTGTATCTACGTTTGGTTACTTAGCGATGTCCGCCACACAAATAAATTGGTTAAAATATAAAAAATATCTTAGTGCCCATTGCACAGAAAATATTCCGCTTAGTACACCGGAGAACGTGGATCTCGCTATTGTTAATTTTGACAGTTATCTCAAACTAGCTGTTCAACATTCCAGCATATCCCTCAAAAAAACCAAAAATAATAACATATATTCTACAGATGTCGAGCGTTTCTTGACTGAAAAAAGGAGAGTTCGAAGAGAGTGGCAGTTGCACAGATCCCCCCAACTTAAGACTTTATTAAAAGAGTGCACAAAAAGGCTAACAAAGTTAGTGCAGTCTCATAAAACGGCTTCCCTGGAAAAATATCTTAAGGAACTTGATGCAACTCCACAATCAGAATACTCATTCTGGCGTGCAGCTATAGACCAGTTATATCTAAGCCACCATTAAGTAACTTGAATGGAAGTTGGGCAAGAAATGACATTGAAAAATGAAATCTGTTTGTTCATCATCTAAAAAATGTATTTACCCTTAATACCGCCCGTAAATGTAAGAGCAGCTATTCCCCAAAGATTCGAGTTTAGAGAAACCGCAAAGGTTATTTGTGATTTAAACACAAGATAGCACCCGGTATTGATAATATCAGTAATAAAAAGTTTTTGGAGCTACCAAGTATAGCAATGAAAATTATGCTTATTATTTTTAATGCTATTTTTCGCCTTCAATACTACCCTCAAGAATGGAAGGTTTCCTTAGTAACCATGATACCAAAGCCAGGAAAGGAACACACAAAAGTTGAGTCATACAGGACTATTAGTTTATTATCCAATATCTCAAAGCTATTTGAGAAACTACAAGTGTCAAAATTAATGCCGATTTTAAATGAAAATAGATGTATTCCAAACCATCAATTCGGTTTTAGAAGAAAGCACAGCACAATTGAACAAACTCATCGGATAGTAAATGTCATAAGAAAAGCCTTTGAAGAAAAAAATATTGCTCAGCAATCTTCATCGATGTGTATCAAGCTTTTGATAAAGTCTGGCATGAAGGTTTACCCGGCGTTTACACATGCAACTGCAAGTTCGAAAAACTCAATACACTCACACATTTTTACTAACACAATCACATTTTTCGCACTTGCAGCCCAACTTGTAAGAGAATTTGGTTGGAAGTAAATTTTTGACACTTGCAGCAAAATGACAAATAAAGAAACAGTGTTACCGTGGATGCCTTTGTTATCAACTTACTAGTACCAAATAATATAAAAATTATGTTTATTGTTGAATAAAAAACAAAAAAAAAAACACTACTACAAAGCAACACATATTCATTGTATTTTAAAACATAAATTGCAAGCATTTAAAAAAAAATTTGAATGAAAATATTTTCTCAGAAAATTTTATGATATCGGTTACTACGGCAATACTGGATTCACATATTTTAAAAATAAAAATAATTTTTTCATCAAGATGAACCAAAAATAAAATAAAGAAATAATTAAATTATTTATATTTAATATTATTAAATAAATTTCGTGATAACATTAACATGATAATGTTTTATTTAACCCAAAAATGAAGCTTTTTTCATAAGATGTTTTCGCTTCGAGAACATTTGAAAAATAAACTTGCAACTGACTGTGTAAGCACTCAAGCTACTTGCAAGACTTTCGGCCTTTTCTTCGACATTTTCATCTATAATACATATACACTACTTGCAAGTAATTACTTGCATGTGTAAAGGCAGGGTTACTACTGAAATTGCAGCAAAACTTACCAGCAAACATACACAAGCTGTTAGAAAGCTACTTAGATGGTCGTCAATTTATTATTAAAGGCGATTTTTTAAGTTCTCCTCAGCCAATTAACAATGGAGTCCCACAAGGCAGTATCCTGCGCCCTCTATTACACTTAATTTATACTTCGGACTTCCCAACAAACAGCTACACCCATACCGGACGATACAGCTTTTCTAAGCGTACACGCAAACTGTCAAGAAGCACCTCGTTACTTACAGGATCATATATTTGAACTAGAAAGGTGGTTAAAAAAATGGAGGATTAAGATCAATGAGCGCACATATAACATTCACATTGCGTCGGGAACATGCCACCCTATTAAAATCAATAATCAAATAATACCCCAACACTCGCATGTAAAATACTTCGGTATACATCTAGATCGGCGTTTAACGTGGAAATGGAATACAAAAGCTTAATTAACTCAAATGAAACCAAAAGCAATTCAAATTAATTGGCTTATTGTAAGAAATTCTGATCTAAGTCTCGATTGCAAACTTCTACTTTACAACTCTATCTTAAAGCCAATTTGGTGCTACGGTATTCAGTTAACAAAAATAAACTTCTTCGAACAATCACAGCCGCCCCCTGGTACGTCAAAAATTCATATATCCACAAGGATCTCAATGTGCCATTAGTAAAAACCATGATAACGAAATATGCAGTAAACTATTTAAAAAGGCTGGAACTGCAGACAAATCCATTAGCTCGAAATATTTTAAATTATGGCGGCCACACTCGCTTAAGAAGAAGAGACACTGCAGAACTCACGCAATCAGATGAGCGATAAACATCTACATATGAGTGCAGATCTTTTTTGTCTGGCACTGGCAGGACATAAAGAAAATATTAGGATAAGATTTGATTAATTATTGTTAGTTCATATTTAATATATGAAGGTTCAATAAATAAATACTGAAAAAAAAAAATCCAGTGTGTCACAAAGAATGCTGACGAAGGCCGTAGCGGGCCAGAAAATGCATTCCATTCTGCTGGTGTCTAATAATTGTAAATTATTCTGTACATACAATATACTTCATTGCTATCCAAAGGATAGCTAAGGTAAAATGTAACAAGAAGAAACAAGATAATAGTCTGGTAGTGTATAAAGTCATTCCTAAAAATTTAAGGAATAGAACTATTACAAAAAGCTTTATAAAATACATAACTGAAATTTAACTTATAGAATAAATTCGAAAAAATAAAAAATGTTGAATATAATACAAGTTACTTAAAAAAGACATAATTTCCAGATTCTTATTCCTAAAATAGTTAACTTAAATACATTCAATTTATATATTATCACTATCCAGTGTGACAAAAAGAATGCTGACGAAGGCCATAGCGGCCCAGAAAATGCATTACATTCTGCTGGTGTCTAATAATTGTAAATTGTTCTGTACATACAATATTCTTCATTGCTATCCAAAGGATAGCTAAGGTTAAATATAACAAGAAGAAACAAGATAATAGTCTGGTAGTGCATAAAGTCATTCCTAAAAAATTAAAGGAATAGAACTATTACAAAAAGCTTTATAAAATACATAACTGAAATTTAACTCATAGAATAAATTCCAAAAAATAAAAAATGTTGAATATAGTAAAAGTAACTTGAAAAAGAAATAATTTCCAGATTCTAATTCCTAAAATAGTTGAGTTAAATACATTCAATTTATAATTTATCACTATCCAGTATGACACAAAGAATGCTGACGAAGGCCGTAGCGGCCCAGAAAATGCATTACATTCTGCTGGTGTCTAATAATTGTAAATTTTTCTGTACACACAATATTCTTCATTGCTATCCAAAGGATAGCTAAGGTTAAATATAACAAGAAGAAACAAGATAATAGTCTGGTAGTGTATAAAGTCATTCCTAAAAAATTTATAGAATAGAACTATTACAAAAAGCTTTATAAAATACATAACTGAAATTTAACTCATAGAATAAATTCCAAAAAATAAAAAATGTTGAATATAATAAGAGTAACTTGAAAAAGAAATAATTCCTAGAATCTAATTTTTAAAATAGTTGAGTTAAATACATTCAATTTATAAAGTATCACTATCCAGTGTGACACAAAGAATGCTGACAAAGGCCGTAGCGGGCCAGAAAATGCATTACATTCTGCTGGTGTCTAATAATTGAAAATGTTTCTGTACATACAGTATACTTCATTGCTATCCAAAGGATAGCTAAGGTAAAATGTAACAAGAAGAAACAAGATAATAGTCTGGTAGTGTATAAAGTCATTCATAAAAATTTAAAGAAAAGAACTATTACAAAAAGCTTTATAAAATACATAACTGAAATTTAACTCATAGAATAAATTCGAAAAAATAAAGAATGTTAAATATATTATAAAAGTAACTTGAAAAAGAAATAATTCCCAGATTTTAATTGTTAAAATAGTTGAGTTAAATACATTCAATTTATAAAGTATCACTATCCAATGTGACACAAAAAAATGCTGACGAAGGCCGTAGCGGCCCAGAAAATGCATTACATTCTGCTGGTGTCTAGTAATTGTAAATTTTTCTGCACATACAATATACTTCATTGCTATCCAAAGTAAAGCTAAGGTAAAATGTATCAAGAAAAACAAGATAATAGTCTGGTAGTGTATAAAGTCATTTCTTAAAATTTAAGGAAAACAACTATTACAAAAAGCTTTATAAAATACATAACTGAAATTTAACTCATAGAATAAATTCAAAAAAAAAACAAATGTTGAATATATTCTGCTGGTGTCTTATAATTGTTAATTTTTCTGTACATACAACATACTTTATTGCTATCCAAAGGTTAGCTAAGGTAAAATGTAACAAGAAGAAACAAGATAATAGACTGGTAGTGTATACAGTCCTTCCTTAAAATTTAAGGAATAGAACTATTACAAAAAGCTTTATAAAATACATAACTGAAATTTAACTCATAGAATAAATTCGAAAAAAAAAAAAATGTTAAATATAATAAAAGTAACTTGAAAAAGAAATAATTTCCAGATTCTAATTCCTAAAATAGTTGAGTTAAATACATTCAATTTATAATTTATCACTATCCAGTATGACACAAAGAATGCTGACGAAGGCCGTAGCGGCCCAGAAAATGCATTACATTCTGCTGGTGTCTAATAATTGTAAATTTTTCTGTACACACAATATTCTTCATTGCTATCCAAAGGATAGCTAAGGTTAAATATAACAAGAAGAAACAAGATAATAGTCTGGTAGTGTATAAAGTCATTCCTAAAAAATTTATAGAATAGAACTATTACAAAAAGCTTTATAAAATACATAACTGAAATTTAACTCATAGAATAAATTCCAAAAAATAAAAAATGTTGAATATAATAAGAGTAACTTGAAAAAGAAATAATTCCTAGAATCTAATTTTTAAAATAGTTGAGTTAAATACATTCAATTTATAAAGTATCACTATCCAGTGTGACACAAAGAATGCTGACAAAGGCCGTAGCGGGCCAGAAAATGCATTACATTCTGCTGGTGTCTAATAATTGAAAATGTTTCTGTACATACAGTATACTTCATTGCTATCCAAAGGATAGCTAAGGTAAAATGTAACAAGAAGAAACAAGATAATAGTCTGGTAGTGTATAAAGTCATTCATAAAAATTTAAAGAAAAGAACTATTACAAAAAGCTTTATAAAATACATAACTGAAATTTAACTCATAGAATAAATTCGAAAAAATAAAGAATGTTAAATATATTATAAAAGTAACTTGAAAAAGAAATAATTCCCAGATTTTAATTGTTAAAATAGTTGAGTTAAATACATTCAATTTATAAAGTATCACTATCCAATGTGACACAAAAAAATGCTGACGAAGGCCGTAGCGGCCCAGAAAATGCATTACATTCTGCTGGTGTCTAGTAATTGTAAATTTTTCTGCACATACAATTAACTTCATTGCTATCCAAAGTAAAGCTAAGGTAAAATGTATCAAGAAAAACAAGATAATAGTCTGGTAGTGTATAAAGTCATTTCTTAAAATTTAAGGAAAACAACTATTACAAAAAGCTTTATAAAATACATAACTGAAATTTAACTCATAGAATAAATTCAAAAAAAAAACAAATGTTGAATATATTCTGCTGGTGTCTTATAATTGTTAATTTTTCTGTACATACAACATACTTTATTGCTATCCAAAGGTTAGCTAAGGTAAAATGTAACAAGAAGAAACAAGATAATAGACTGGTAGTGTATACAGTCCTTCCTTAAAATTTAAGGAATAGAACTATTACAAAAAGCTTTATAAAATACATAACTGAAATTTAACTCATAGAATAAATTCGAAAAAAAAAAAAATGTTAAATATAATAAAAGTAACTTGAAAAAGCAATAATTCCCAGATTCTAATTGTTAAAATAGTTGAGTTAAATACATTAAATTTATAAATGATCACTATCCAGTGTGACACAAAGAATGCTGAAGAAGGCCGTAGCGGGCCAGAAAATTCATAACATTCTGCTGGTGTGTAATAATTGTAAATTTGTCTGTACATACAATATACTTCATTGCTATCCAAAGGATAGCTAAGGTAAAATGTAACAAGAAGAAACAAGATAATAGTCTGGAAGTATATAAAGTCATTCCTAAAAATTTAAGGAAAATAACTATTACAAAAAGGTTTATAAAATACATAACTGAAATTTAACTCATAGAATAAATTCCAAAAAATAAAAAATGTTGAATATAATAAGAGTAACTTGAAAAAGAAATAATTCCTAGAATCTAATTTTTAAAATAGTTGAGTTAAATACATTCAATTTATAAAGTATCACTATCCAGTGTGACACAAAGAATGCTGACAAAGGCCGTAGCGGGCCAGAAAATGCATTACATTCTGCTGGTGTCTAATAATTGAAAATGTTTCTGTACATACAGTATACTTCATTGCTATCCAAAGGAAAGCTAAGGTAAAATGTAACAAGAAGAAACAAGATAATAGTCTGGTAGTGTATAAAGTCATTCATAAAAATTTAAAGAAAAGAACTATTACAAAAAGCTTTATAAAATACATAACTGAAATTTAACTCATAGAATAAATTCGAAAAAATAAAGAATGTTAAATATATTATAAAAGTAACTTGAAAAAGAAATAATTCCCAGATTTTAATTGTTAAAATAGTTGAGTTAAATACATTCAATTTATAAAGTATCACTATCCAATGTGACACAAAAAAATGCTGACGAAGGCCGTAGCGGCCCAGAAAATGCATTACATTCTGCTGGTGTCTAGTAATTGTAAATTTTTCTGCACATACAATATACTTCATTGCTATCCAAAGTAAAGCTAAGGTAAAATGTATCAAGAAAAACAAGATAATAGTCTGGTAGTGTATAAAGTCATTTCTTAAAATTTAAGGAAAACAACTATTACAAAAAGCTTTATAAAATACATAACTGAAATTTAACTCATAGAATAAATTCAAAAAAAAACAAATGTTGAATATATTCTGCTGGTGTCTTATAATTGTTAATTTTTCTGTACATACAACATACTTTATTGCTATCCAAAGGTTAGCTAAGGTAAAATGTAACAAGAAGAAACAAGATAATAGACTGGTAGTGTATACAGTCCTTCCTTAAAATTTAAGGAATAGAACTATTACAAAAAGCTTTATAAAATACATAACTGAAATTTAACTCATAGAATAAATTCGAAAAAAAAAAAATGTTAAATATAATAAAAGTAACTTGAAAAAGCAATAATTCCCAGATTCTAATTGTTAAAATAGTTGAGTTAAATACATTAAATTTATAAATGATCACTATCCAGTGTGACACAAAGAATGCTGAAGAAGGCCGTAGCGGGCCAGAAAATTCATAACATTCTGCTGGTGTGTAATAATTGTAAATTTGTCTGTACATACAATATACTTCATTGCTATCCAAAGGATAGCTAAGGTAAAATGTAACAAGAAGAAACAAGATAATAGTCTGGAAGTATATAAAGTCATTCCTAAAAATTTAAGGAAAATAACTATTACAAAAAGCTTTATAAAATACATAGCTGAAATTTAACTCATAGAATAAATTCGAAAAAAATAAAAAATGTTGAATATAATAAAAGAAACTTGAAAAAGAAATAATTCCCAGAATCTAATTTTTAAAATAGTTGAGTTAAATACATTCAATTTATAAAGTATCACTATCCAGTGTGACACAAAGAATGCTGACGAAGGCCGTAGCGGGCCAGAAAATGCATTACATTCTGCTGGTGTCTAATAATTGAAAATGTTTCTGTACATACAGTATACTTCATTGCTATCCAAAGGATAGCTAAGGTAAAATGTAACAAGAAGAAACAAGATAATAGTCTGGTAGTGTATAAAGTCATTCATAAAAATTTAAGGAAAAGAACTATTACAAAAAGCTTAATAAAATATATAACTGAAATTTAACTCATAGAATAAATTCGAAAAAATAAAGAATGTTGAATATAATAAAAGTAACTTGAAAAAGAAATAATTCCCAGATTTTAATTGTTAAAATAGTTGAGTTAAATACATTCAATTTATAAAGTATCACTATCCAATGTGACACAAAAAATGCCGACGAAGGCCGTAGCGGCCCAGAAAATGCATTACATTCTGCTGGTGTCTAGTAATTGTAAATTTTTCTGCACATACAATATACTTCATTGCTATCCAAAGTAAAGCTAAGGTAAAATGTAACAAGATAAACAAGATAATAGTCTGGTGGTGTATAAAGTCATTCCTAAAAATTTAAGGAAAACAACTATTACAAAAAGCTTTATAAAATACATAACTGAAATTTAACTCATAGAATATATTCGCAAAAATAAAAAATGTTGAATATAATAAAAGTAACTTGAAACAGAAATAATTCCCAGATTCTTTTTGTTAAAATAGTTGAGTTAAATACATTCAATTTATAAAGTATCACTATCCAGTGTGACACAAAGAATCCTGACGAAGGCCGTACCGGGCCAGAAAATGCATTACATTCTGCTGGTGTCTAATAATTGTAAATTTTTCTGTACATACAATATACTTCATTGCTATCCAAAGGATAGATAAGGTAAAATGTAACAAGATAAACAAGATAATAGTCTGGTGGTGTATAAAGTCATTCCTAAAAATTAAAGGAAAACAACTATTACAAAAAGCTTTATAAAATACATAACTGAAATTTAACTCATAGAATATATTCGCAAAAATAAAAAATGTTGAATATAATAAAAGTAACTTGAAACAGAAATAATTCCCAGATTCTTATGCTCTATTTTTGTATATATTTAAATTAGAATTTAACTTTGTTTCATTTTTGGAATATAATATATTTTACTTAAAAAATTTAAAATAAAACTATTCAACAAAAATTTGTTTAATGGACAAGCCAACTAGATCTTTCAAAAAAATAAAAAAGCTACCACAACAACTGTTTTCGCAGCTGACACAAGTAAGAACAATCGTGTGATTGTGATGCGGCAATTATTGTACACATTTCGCTTTGTACCAACTTGCGGCAATTAAATTTGCATAAAACGTGTGATTTCAGAATATTTGTGCGTCAATAAAGCACAATCAAAATTGTGTCATATTTGCGGCAATCGTGTGATCCCAGCTTTAGTCACTTATGCACCGATCTGACTGAATTTAAACTTAGAATATGTAACATAAATTTATAACAGTTTGGGTCTCCGAAAACACCATTTAAATAGACAGACGGACATCTTGAAATGAAAGGACCCGGAATATATGTACTTTATAGGGTCTAAGATCAATATTGCAGAAATTACAAACCGAAGGACAAACTTACCTTTTGTGAATGTTATAAAAAACTGGGTTTATTGTTTGAATTGCTTTGTTTGTGGTTCTCAAAATTTTATATTTTTAAGACTTACGCATAAATATTTCTTTTAACTTCGATAGAATTGATTATTTCAGCAATTGCGATTTGAAATGCTACAAAAATTCAAATATTATATAATTATTTAACTTACGAGTTCCTAGCGCATCAGTTGAGCTCAATATTTTCTTCGGTGTCAATGTATCAAATTGAAAAACATTTTTTTTGTGATTAATACATTCAACCAGTTTCTCTGCATTATGTTTTTCTTTGTTAGACACATTTTCATTTTTATTATAGAAATCAGCTGCAAAAGTATCTGCAAATATAACGTGCTCGCCAATAGGTTTCATGGACGATCCGCTTGATTTATCATTAAAATAGACAATTGGTTCAGTTGGCGAAGAAGTAATATTTTCCTTGGTTGTCTTTTGTAAGACATTTTCATTTATGTTATTACATCGCTATAAATATTAAATTATATTTTTATTCAATTATTTAATGTATACATTACATCACACTTGGCCAAATTTAAATAAACAAAAATCTGATAATCGCGCAAAGTTTATTTTGGAAAAAAAAGATATTTAAAAGAATAGACAGCCAATATATCGGCCTACTGATCAGCAAAAGATTCCAGATGTCATTGATTTTGGCGTGGTAAAAAACATCTCCACAGAAACGATTCATGTTGAAGTTTCCATAGAATTATCTTCCGATCACACACCTACAATTGTTACTATAATCAACCTCAGACACTCAAATAAATGATCAAAATTTAAAAAATATATCCCCGTAACTATCCACGAAAAATAGTTCGCTTAGTTCACCGAGCATTCTGCAGATGTCGTGTGATTGAAAAAAAGAGTGTTCGAAAAAGGGGCAATTGCTTAAGAATTTATTAAAAGTATGTATAAAAAGGTCATGAAAGCTTCTTCAGTCTCAAAAGACATCTTCCATGGAAAAATATATTAAGGAACGTGATGCAACTCCACAACCAAACTACTCATTATGGAGTGCAACTAGATATGTATCTTAAAATGCCAGTTATTTTTAAAACCCCATTAATATATTTGAATGGAAGTTGAGCTAGAAATGATTAAAAAAGGAATATGTTTATTAAACATTTGACAAACGTATTTACCACAAATATATCTCACGACATAGCAGTCGAATCACCACATGTTGATGTTAGAGCAGCTATTCTCCTAAGATTTGAGATAAGTAAAATGGAAACTGTAATTTGTGATTTATACCCCAAGAAATTCCCTGGTATTGAGAATATCAGTAGCAAAATGTTTTTGGAGTTTTTAATTTTAAGCCTTAAATACTAGCCTCCAGAATAGAAAGTTTCCTTAGTCACCATGAGACTTAAAGAAAAGATCAGATCAAATTTGTGTCAAAGAGGCCTATTATATATAGAAGCTATTTTTGAAACTATTAGGTTAAAAATTAACCACGATTTTAAGTGAAAATAAATGTACTCCAAACCAAGAATGATAGAATAGAAGATAACGCCATCCCAAAAATAAAATTGAAATCTTCTGCGGATGTCGCACATATGACGTCACGTAAATTGCTTTCCTATTGGTTACTAATTTCAAGTTGTCAAATTAAAAATAGTTGTTGCAATATTACAGGGGGACAATTTATTATTTTGTTTTTCAAATAATTAGTAGTAAAATATTGTTTTTTTTTTTTTGTTTTATGTATTAAGTTGTTATTTTATTAAATATCCTTTTTCTTGTACAAATATTTCTGTGTTAAGTGACCTTATTCTAAAGTACATTCTACATCTGCAAAATTTTTTTTCTGTTTTTTCGTTTCCTTCAATTTCCTTTGCTCCCGTCAAATGATTTTGCCTATTTCCATTTGTAAGTAACCATTTATTCCAATTTTATTTAATAAAAATTGCATCGCATGATTTAAGCGGCTCAATTAATAACAGGGATGGCTTACTCAGACCACCTTCGCTTAAGTGATTAACGCATGTGTATGTGGAGTCGTCTAGAGCAGCAACCTCAAAACCCGGATATTTCTGTTTGAATTTGTGGCAAATATAGCCGGCCAAATTTTTCAAACCGTCATACTCAAGGTTTTCTTGTATTTCGTTTTTGACATTTTTTTTTGTAATAAATCTTATTTAATGTCAGGATTTATATACTTTTAAGAAGCAGAAATTAGAAAAACTAATAACAAACACTACTTTGTCAGAAATTATATTGAAATAAACCTGTTAAAGAATTATGTATGTCTTCTACGTCGGGTGTACTGTCAATCTCGACATTTGCGTGACTACTTAAAATGCCTACTAAAATATACGAACGAAGTCTGTATTTGAACTCTTGTAGATCGGGGTGGTCATGAAGCCCGCCTTTAGATATTATTGTTCCAAAAAAGTGTTCTAGTACATCCTGATTATGGCGGTATATTAAGATATATTCAATTCTGTATCGATTTTTCAATGAATTATACAGCATTTTTAAGGCGTTAGTTGATTGAACAATGCCTGTAAAATACATACATATGTATGTATATGTATGAAGTAATAATTTTATTACATTTTTGTGGAAACTTTTTAAAATTTCAAATGTGTTTAATACCTTGTTGATATGGCAAGAGTATATTTTTTGCCGATTACAGAGATTTCTAACATCATTTTTGACATATTGTTTCAGATGTCATTTTGTGTTTCTAATGCCACACCGTATGCGTAAAATCGCTCTGGTGTATCTTGTTTCGGGACTCTTGAGTTCAAAACATCAAATTTTGCGATTAATTGCGAAAAAATTTGATATCAATAGTGTGTGTAGGAAGAGTTTGGTAGCTAGTTTAACCTTTTGTCTGTGTCCCAACAACACTCCAAATATGGGCTGATATGTTATCTGTTATCTGCAAATCATTTGATTGGAGAGAAGGAGATAAAAAAATTATCTCTTTCTTAACATCTTTGTTAATAATAATAAATCCATTATCAATAAAATGATTTCGCAATAGTTTAATCAGATGTGGAACATCATTGAAAACAAATACTTTTGTGTCGTCGTACAAAAACATAGAAATTAGGAATGTAAGAGTTACAATTTAGTTAATTCGCAATTTGTATAAAATGTACCACGGCTTATTAAAGTCTATGTCTAGTTCTTTCAACAGTTTTTTATTTCCACAACCTAAATCGCTTACAAAGACCATAATTTTAAGCCACACTCTTTCATTGTTTTCAATATATTAAATAAAATTGTTTTTGTCATTTGGCGGTCGAAGTCATAATATATGAATGAGTTGTTTCCATTTTGCTATTAAACCTTTAAATCAAGTAGACAAATCTAGAAAGATAATCTGCGTAAATATTACGCATGCATTTTCAAAATATTGCGATTTCTTCTTAATTAGCATGAATCCGTAGCTGTGCACTTCCGACATTTGGACCTTTTGCCAATTTCGAAATTAGTTATCACTTCTCAAAGGAATACGATTTTTACGGCGATTACTGAAGATTTTGATTACTTAAGAGGTTTTTGATTTTTTCCTTTCTCATAATATATATACATACAAATATTTAAAATTTCCGTATTTTTATATAAAAAAATATAATTTTAATATATCAAATAATATAGCAAGTTAAAATAATGCGTCAGTTTAAAGGCTCAGTTAGGCGAACGTTGCTTTACCGTATGTGTACTGTATCAATCAGCTGTTCGCTTTTTGGTATATGAAGAGCAATGCAAAAGCTTACCGAAATGTAATGTACCGTAGTTGTAACGTTTCATTCTGTATAAAATAGAATTGCATACCGTTGTTACGAGACATTTGTAAAACAGTGATGGGTTGCTTCTATGTTAAATTAAATGCAGGTATTTTCGCTCTTTTTTTTTGGTACTTTTTTCATTATATCTATGGACTTTCGACAAAACAACTTAAGGCCCAACTAAAATGTGCTTAACCAAACTTAAGCTAGTGTCAAAATTTAACGAAAAGCATGTCAAATGCTTAAGTAAATTACTGAAGACTTTTAGGTGGCTATATTGTACTTATTGAGCTTAAAGACTTTCTACACTTAGTTGCAAACATTTGTACTTTTGGAAAACTATTTTCGTTTTTATTTCTTTAAAATGTAATATTTTTGACGAAATGTCATTTAATTTGTAAAAGTTATAAATATATTACCATAAACAAGTAAATCTATGTTTATCTTTTATTAATTTTTAAAGTAAACGAAAACTAAAATAAAAAAGTACTTAAAAAAGCAACTGCGGTTGCATCTTTTAATTGTAAACAATTATATGTATCTATTATGTGTCATTTGCTTAAGGAAGAGCGAAATTGACCGCACTTTCCTTAAGCAAATGACACTTAACGAAACTTAACGAAAAGTGTCTTAAGTACATTATAGTTGTATACATTTGATTGTGTGTATTCGCACATTTGCTTAAGGTTCATTAAGCACATTATAGTTAGGCCTTTACAATACAACATTTTTCCATATATACAACAATACATATGCTTATATGTACAAAAAAATCAAATACATATGCACATACAATAGAAATGAAAGATATATAAGAGGCTTCAAATTGTTAAAAAAACATTGCAAATTTACAAAATAATACATGTAAAAAATATTGCTAAAATACGTACTTGTTTATTGAAAATCTTTAACATAAATATCAGATAGTAAATTATTAATGTTTTTTTACATATACTAAATATTGTTTTAATACCATTTAAATCACTTGGTAGTTTTCCTGCACAGCGGTTACCATTTAAACCTTTGGATATCCCATCACTGTGTGTATTCTTTTTGTTTATGTATGTGAAAAACATATGACACATTGTAAGATGTTCTATAAGTACACCAACGTGCTAGCAGTCCGGTACAGTAAGTTACGGGTACAACAACGTTTCCCTAACTCAGCCTTTACGCATGATTATCTTTAAAGAATGTAATGATAAGATTATCTTTCTAGGGTTAAACACACTTGAAGTTAATATAACACGTTACCTCCTAACATAGCCACCTGAATATAATTAGCTGGTGCTAGCGAAGAGTCTGTCGGCTTGTCGCAGCAGTACTTTTTTTGAAATTTGTGCTAGTTCGCGATTAGACAAAAATGCAATGGGGTGGTAACCCCATTTCTTTTGCCAAGTGCATCATCTTCGTATGTAAATAATCTAGATTTTTGCAAATTAGATGCATTTTACACGGTGCTCTGGAATATATATAAGTGCAATTTTGTGGTAACTCTAATATGATAGCGGATATAGTTTCTAGATCATGTATCGATAAAAATAGGACTAAAAGAAGAAAAAAGAAATGATCCACGACTTTTTGGCGGCATATTTTTTTTCGCAAATTAAAAAAGTAATTTAATGGATACACGCGCCTTAAAAAAAACTTTCTTATGATACCCATATTGTATATGTTGGTAAGGAAACAGATTCTCAAATTAACAAAACATGCAAAAATAGACCCTTTTTCAAAATGGTCCAGCTCACGAGAGGTCAAAGCTGGAGCCGAAATATTTTAAATGTCATCTTAAAAAAGTCCAAGGTTCATATTGACGGGGGTACAACTTGCACGAATTTCGCTTTCATACAACTTGAGTCGCTCTAATATACATATGTAGAATATTTCCGTAATTGTCATTTTTCATTGAAGCATCTTCATCTTTGCATATATGTAGGTGTCTCAATACCATTTGCTTCAATATCGTCCATATAACGGTAAAATGTAAGCTAAAATCCGTAACTTAAGCACAGTAAATAAAATATATTTTTTGAAACGTCAAAGTATTTTAAATTAGAGGGTTGCCATCTATACAAAATGCATGCATCTTTTGTAAGAATATCAATCTTTTAGACATGGCAGCCCTTGCCAGGGACAAACTAGAAATCATGCGCATGGCGTAATCTTGTATTTTATCATACTTCCATCACACTATATTTCAAACACCTGCTTTTTTCGTGCGAAATTAATATTTGGAAACTATCCATATTGCTTTGTTTTTTTCCAGCCAGTTACTAATACTCCAATTCAAACAACTTGATACTCTTTTTTGAAAAGTACAAGATACTGTTTGACAGCGCGCAGTCAAAGTCATTATTCTCATACCTGTTGTAACAATTTTGTAAATGCTTGAGCATTTATTGTAAAAAGTGCGTTAAAATTTTATTAAAAGTTTGTAATGGAGAATAATCTGTCATGTCAGTACTTAAGATTTGTTTCATAAATTCTTGAAAATTATTAAAAAATTTTTTAAAAAATTTAATTTTTAACATCACCTTTAAAATGGTTATGTAAGCTTTTAAAAAAATGTTAACGTTTGGCAAGCCAAATGTTAAGATATTTGAATACACTAAAGTGTAGTTCATTTAATAGGATTTATCTCATATTTCGTAAAGTTGCGTAATCTGAATAATATCGTATTGGATATCCTTGTCCAATATGTCTTAAATAAGGTTGATGCGTCTGAGATTGACGACGATTGCGAGAAATTATTGGAGAAGAAGGTACGCCTTTTCTGCAAGTATCTTTCCAAATTAAAGCAGCTATTAAAGCTATTTCTGACACTGTGGGATGTCCAGAGCTTCTATTTTGCAAAATAGGAATATGGGAAAAGAAGAGTATCAGCGGAGCTTTCAACGAATACATTAGGGCAAACTGATTTACTAGTACAAGCAGCAGCAACCTCAGCTAGGAAGGAAGGAAATGCTTACTTAGCTGCAGTTCTTAAGGAAACCATAGCAAGTCCCACAAGACCTTCCAAAATTAAAAAGATGTACTCAGAAGTTCCTCTTTCTGCAGATGAAGCGTTAGCTTTTTTCATAGAAAACTGTTTCACAACAGCACAGTATAACGCAATACGTCGTGAAAGTAAATCGTGAAACTGTGACATATATCCTCACTATAACCAAATTCTAGCTACAAGGTCCGTAGCATTCTAAGCATTTAAAATGTGAGTTAATTTTTAGCTACGAAAGGTTGCATCATGCACGCAAAAACAGCAGAACTAACCACCTTCTGGGTGTTTTCAACAAAGCTTTAGATACATCCGATCCAATAATTTCGACAAAATACTTAAGTAGGCGCATACAATAACATAAGCCTTTAAACCTTCCACATGAAGTTATAGAGTTTCTAAGGTCCAATGATATAAATGAAAATGTGGATGAAGAAAACCACTACGAACAAGGCGAATTTTTATCCCCTAGTTCAATAAATATTTTCAGTCAAATGTGTCTAGAAAATAAATTGCAGTTAACTGATACAATAAATTTGACTGAAAACTAAATTAAAATAATTTTTTTTTTAATAAAAAAATAATAATGAAATACATTGACTTTTTTTGCACCTTATTGGTCAGCAATGGGTTAATTTTTTCTTAGATTTATCCAAAAATGCCTGTCTTTAGCTTCTCTCTCAATGTGGCTCCAAAAAGTTTGATATTTTAATAGTTATTAATTTCGCACGGAAAAAGTAGATGTTTGAAAGATAGTGCATCAGTTCGGTATTTGAAGAAAACACAGCACAATTAAACAAACGCATAGACTAGTAAACGTCGCACAGTGGCTGAAAATTTTATTTCATTGGCCAATAGTCCAATTTTTGTTTGTCACCGATTTCCAAAATTTTTATGTTATATAATAGTAAACATATTAAAACTAAGGTAGCCAAAAAATTAGGTCAAAATATTGGTAATTGTTCTCGTGCGATGTTGTTATACACAATTTTTTTTTAAATTCAGAAAAAAGTGATTATTTTATATTTAATCCTAAAGGAATTATCATTGCTCAAAAACTATCATCGATAATGACCTTTTTTGCTAGGTTGGTAGTCTTGTTATCTTTAAAAAAGTGATATTTGAGTCAGTCTATTGTGTTATTTATATTTGAGATGTTAAGACATATTTTCTAAACTACAATATTTTTGTCAAACTTCAACTTTAGTAGAATATAACTTTTGCGTTTCAAAAGGGATTAAGAAGGTCAAACCACTGTGGGAAAGGTGAAGTGTTTTCTTTAACCCTGTATACACTCTTGTACCCGTTTGGACCCGTCTGTTTAACACTTTTTAATTTTAATGAAATTACTCCAAAAAAATTTCTTTTTTGCTTGAATTTTTTTTTTAGAATTTTTTTTTTTATTCCGCAAAAATGTTGCAGAAGTAACAGAAATTATGTGCTATTGCCTTCAAAAAAAATGTTATGATATAAGGAAAATTTATCGTGATCGAACAGAATGTAGGTAGTACATATACAAATTTTTATTTTTGTTACACAATCAGAAAAACGTATAGCTGCCCATATTCATCCTTATCCGTTGAACTACGTTCACACTAGCGTATTTTATAGTAGAATAAAGAGCTTAAACACGCGTTTACGTTAAACAGGTATATCGTGAATCCCAACTTTGAAGGGATTTTAAAATTTTTTATTTCACCTGGTTTTATGACTCTAATAATATTCTATGACCCTATAACTATGCAATGCGTTGTTAAATTTGTGACAGGTATTTTATAGCATATAAATAAAAAGATTTTAAGTTTTTTAATCCTTTTTATTCTACCTGAATTTGGTGTGAAAAAAGTATGAAAAGGTTTAAAAGCAAGTGACATTCGGATGCAAACTCAGTTGATATAATATATCTGAGCAATAAAAACGTTTTTCATACAAACATGGAGAGCTTCAGCTATAAAGAATTGGCCGGAGAGTATTTTAGAAACAAAAACGAGGAAGATGTTAAAAACTACATTCGAAAATAAGGAAACTTGAATTCTTATAGCACAAATAAAAACACTCGTGGGAGACTACAAAAATCGCTGGACAACTGTAGTGATAGATCTAAGAGGGGGAAGCCTAAAGATACCAATGATGAAATCGGATATGAAAATATTCAAGATACTTTCCTACATCAATTACGATCACAGAAACAATTGACAAAAGTGGAAATCATTGAAAAAGTTGTTATAGCTAGTCCATAGAGAACAAAACGGATTCTTAAAACTATACCCACTTCGAGCAATGCAAAACAATTCACAAATAAGGTAATGCCTCCTTATTTGTGAATTGTTTTTATTTCTGGATATGAAATAAACAAAACAGCAATATATTCAGCTCAGATTGCGTGCGATTGACAAAGGCTCAAATCTGTATCCAGCATATCATCACATAACAGCTGCTAAAATAGCCTGTTTGCCATTAAAGGACACTAAAACAATCACACCAATTTCGGCAGAGGTACAACTACAATCTCTACTTGATCACACAGCCGAACACTTGCTACAATTAATAAAAGGAAATGAGTTAAAGAATTATTGAAACACAAAGTTAATTCTTTTTTGTAAATGGGGATGTGATGGTTCTTCCGGAGAAAAACAATACAAACAAGTTGTATGTGAAAATATTTCGGACTCACATATATTCATGTTATCATTTGTACCATTGCGATTAAAAAAGATTTTGGAAGATTCAGAGCCTTCGACTAGTACAACGTAAACAAAGGATATTTGGAAAAATATGACACCATCTTCTACTCATGATGCCATTAACAAAGACGTTAGTGATATGAAGGCCCAAATGTCAACACTACAACCATTACAATTAGATTTAGATGGGCAGCAAATTGAAGTTAGCTACCAATAATAGATGGAAAAGTAGGCTAGGCTTTGACTAACACGAAGGCTGCATCCAGCTGCATCATATGACATGAAACATCAAGCCAATTAAATCAAGTCCCGACAAAATCATTAGATAATACTGATTTTACTATTTTTTTGATTTTACAATTTTTTTAATGCTAACATTTTTTTTAGTGTAAGCATTAAATTTTTTTGAGTGTGCCATTATTACAAAAAATGTCAATGATTACACTATGTAACAAATGGGAAGTTTTTTTTTTTTTTTTTAATAACCACTACATTTTTTTGATCCGCTTTAGTCACCTAACTGCAAAAATCATCATTATTTCAAATTCTATGGTAAGGTTTTTTTTTTTAAATTTTTTTCTAAAAATTGAGATTTTTGAAATGGCTGCTCCTCACATCTTATCGTAACTTTGGAACGACGTACCCGATTTTGTTATGCAATCCGTCAAAACATTTTAAATTACACCAGATTTAAGTTTCTCTAATATCATTTTTTAATTTAGCAATTATTTTTGGAGTAATTGAGGCCGAAGTGGCAAACAAATTTTTTTTTTTTGTTTTTTAGTAAAATTTTTGAACTCAAAAAATTCATAAAAAATTTAAATCACCAAATACTTACCTGTTTTAGTACTTGGACTCAAAGCAACATGTATTAGAAGTAATATAAATTTTCTTTCATGAAAATCCATGGATAAATTCCTGTTTTATTCCCGATAAAGTGAAAGTACATACTATGACATTTTTTATCGCAAATTTGTGTAGAGCTAAAATTTTTCCCGATTTTTTAACGGTTTTACCCTGTTTATTGCACAGTATTTTGTTATATCCTTTATTTTTATTTTTTTTTTCATGAAGCTGCATATATTAGAAAAAAAAATAATTTTATTTCATGAAAATCCATGGATAAATTCCTGTTTTATTCCCGATGAAGTGAAAGTACAAACAAAGTTATCGATTAGTTATTTTTTTAGCAACAAGATTTACAAAGCATAATCTAAAAATAATTTCGACTTTTGTTTTGTCGACTATGATTTTCTGTGTTTGATGCTCTTGTAAGAGACCAAATAAAATCTCCCATAATATTTTCATTTCATAGGCTATCAGTTGCTCCACGGTCTTAAGTTGTTGATTAAATCACCAAGGTTTTCCGGAAAACAGTCCAGATGCGAGTTCAAGAAATGTATTCTTAGTGACATATTTACACCTTAAATAAAAAATTAGGAAAAATAAACCAATATGAACAAGAAAATTCATTTAATATTCACCGATTTTTGAATAGTTTTTAAGCAAATCACGGACGATTTCTTTGTAATATGGATTCCTGATATTTCCTAGAAAGTTAGAAACAATTTGTCGAAATGAATTCCACGCAGATTTCTCATTTGCTGATAATAACTTTTCAAAGTTAGAACTTAGAAGCAATTTTCGAATTTAAGGGCCATCTAAAACCCCTTCGCCAATTTTTGTACACGAAAGGCTTGGAAATATTGTTTTCAAATAAACAAAGGCTCTACTCTCCTTGTCTAGTGCTTTCACAAAATTGTTAACTAAGCCGAGCTTTATATGTAGTGGTGGTAAAATTACATTGCCCTTTTTAATCAACTCAGGGTACCTTACGTTATGAAGGCCTAATGTGCTTATGGCTCTTATTTTCCAATCCTTATTTATGTAGTGATTTTTGCGATCTAGGCTATCCCAGAGGCAGAGAAAACAGCAATACTTTGTATAGCCACCTTGAAGGCCTGTTAAAATAGCAATAACTTTTAAGTCGCAACACACTTTCCAATTGTGATTTTCATACTTAAAATTTCTTAATAAAGTGGCCTTAGTTTCATATGCTTGTTTCATTTCATGGCATGCGGAATAGGTATAGATGGCTTCTCGTTGCCAATATGTGGTAAAACAGCCTTAAGGCTCTCTGCTTCTATCAACAAATAACCGCCAGTCACTTGGAACATATTTTTGGCGGAGCTTCTCAAAAAGACCTTTTATGTCATAACAAAAACACAAATTGTCTTTTGTTATATAAAAATTGGCATGTGGCTTATGCCGGTTCCGGTACGCAGTTGACTTGACGTCATTTTCTAAGATATTTCGCTCTCTTAAGCATGATGCTAAAAGCTTCGATTTCTATATATGATAAAAGGTAAGTACATGGTATATCACACGGATCTTCAAGAAGTGACTTTCTATCTTGATGTAAAACGGGAAGTGTAAATCCACCTGCAGAAATGGTAGGGTATGACCATTGCATATGTTTTCCAAAACCGCTTTTACTACACAATTGAGAAATTGCGCCGTTTATTTTTGGTCATATATTTGTCGCACACATAACAAATTACATCCGGCTCATTTTTACACGAAATTTTTCCAAGTTTTTTGCTCATTTTTTATTTTTATATTTAATATTAATACTTGTCTTGTCTACAATCACTTGTTGAGTAATGCAAATTGTGCAAGGTTTTGCCTTTATATACCTTTTTAAAATAACGAAATTTTTGGCTTTACACAAATTTACGATTAACATTTTTACCAGTAGATTTTCATGTAGCTTTAAGAAAAAATATTAAAACTAGTATGTACCTGATTTCCATTATTCCAATAGAAATGAAAATAAAATAGACATACTCACATGGTATACCGATAGTCTCAAATAGGGCGCATGTAAATAAATTATATAAAGACAACACAATAAAAAGGATTAAAAAATGTTATGAATTACATAGGTTAAACCGTTAAAAAATCACAACATTTTTAGCTCTACACAAATTTGTGATAACAAATGTCAAAAGTGGGTACTTTCACTTTATCGGGAATAAAACAGGAATTTATCCTTGAATTTTAATGAAATAAAATCTATTTTTTTCTTATATATGCAGCTTTATGACAACATAATAAAAATGAAGGAGTAAACAAAATACTGTGCAATAAACGTAATTGTTTATTTGAAAACAATATTTCCAAGCCTTTCGTGTACAAAAATTGGCGAAGGGGTTTTAGATGGCCCTTTAATGCGAAAATTGCTTCTAAGTTCTTACTTTGAAAAGTTATTATCAGCAAATAAGAAATCTGCGTGGATTTTATTTCGACAAATTGTTTCTAACTTTCTAGGAAATATCAGGAGTCCAAATTACAAAGAAATCGTCCGTGATTTGCTTGAAAACTATTCAAAAATCGTTAAATATTAAATGAATTTTCTTATTCATATTGGTTTATTTTTCCTAATTTCTTATTTAAGGTGTAAATATGTCACTAAGAATACATTTCTTGAACTCGCATCTGGACTGTTTTCCGGAAAACCTTGGTGATTTAATCAACAACTTAAGACCGTGGAGCAACTGATAGCCTATGAAATGAAAATATTATGGGAGATTTTATTTGGTCTCTTACAAGAGCATCAAACACAGAAAATCATAGTCGACAAAACAAAAGTCGAAATTATTTTTAGATTATGCTTTGTAAATCTTGTTGCTAAAAAAATAACTACTTGATAACTTTGTGATTTCAATTTTTTATGAATTTTTTGAGTTCAAAAATTTTACTAAAAAACAAAAAAAAAAAAAAATTTGTTTGCCACTTCGGCCTCAATAACTCCAAAAATAATGGCTAAATTAAAAAAAGATATTAAAGAAACTTAAATCTGGTATAATTTAAAATGTTTTGACGGATTGCATAACAAAATCGGGTACGTCGTTGCAAAGTTACGATAAGATGTAAGGAGCAGCCATTTCAAAAATCTCAATTTTTAGAAAAAAAATTTAAAAAAAAAAACCTTACCATAGAATTTGAAATAATGATGATTTTTGCAGTTAGGTGACTATAGCGGATCAAAAAATTGTAGTGGTTATTAAAAAAAAAAAAAAAACTTCCCATTTGTTGCATAGTGTAATTATTTTTTAATATAAAAATAAAATATAGATGAAATTCCAACAATTTTAGTTTTTTATTGTCGTTTCAATGTAAATTCCTAAACGGATAGTTTTATAGTTCGTTGGAAAAAAGCATAACATTTGCTTTTGCTTGGGAGCGAACGGGTTAGAGAAGCAAGAGCGGTATACAAAATAACACGACTACGTTACATTAGATTTCAAGATCCGACTGTAAATGCCAGCTATTCGGCAGGAATTGTAGAAATACTTCCTAAGCAAAACTGGTGGTTAAATACTCCTCTCGAGACAAAAACATTGATATATCACAATTTAAGATCGAACTGTAAATGCCTAAGATATAACGAAAATAGTAAAAGGCGAACCTTACGTTTTTTTCGAAACCTCCTTACAAAAATACTTTATACTAGAGGGTGTAAGGCGAAACTTATTTTGCGGTACGGTCTAATGTACAGACTTAAATAGAATATATCCAAAGTATCCACAGGATATTTTGTTGACTTATTTTCGATGGCATTTAAGGGGATGAGAATAAAATGGGTACAAGGGCAAAAATAAAAATTCCGTTGTTTTTAATGGATCTAATGGTAGCCCTCGGTACTTTTCGGGTTGCTCACCATCCCAAGTACGGCAATTTTGTTTATTAACGATTGAGCCAGAAATGTACTTCATCACTGAACAAAATTTCACGATTAAACACCGGATTTTCATTGAGTTCTTACAGAGCCCATTCACAACCATTTGGAGACGCTGTTGTGATGTGAGGTTTCCCTGATGACTTTCCATATTAAACAAAAATGATAAAGCAACTTTATATTAGTCACGCGTGATCTGTAAAAAAAGCATATGGAAAATCAAACATCACGATGAATCGTTAGGTATTCGTATTGAGTGTTGATTGCAGCTCTTACTCATTTTTTTAGTTTATTATTTTTAATTGCCTGCAAATTCGTAATAATAATTTTCCAATAACAGCCCAGTATTGCAAGTCTTAGTAAGCTATGGCCAAGTGAGATTTTTAAATAAGTTACTTACATTTATACAGTTATGATTAGCCTTCTGCTTAATATTTCTATGAGGTGGTACTGGAGGTCGATACTCAGCTGGTTTTGAAGAAACATTATTAAAAGTATTTGACAAGCTAAAAGCAAATAAAAGAATGCAAATAAGACGTATTTAAATGGAATTTTTTTTATTAATAAGTATCTATAAGTTGCAACATTTTTTGAACCGTAATTTGTTTTATTAAAATATGTATTTTCGGAGTTATAGGCGTTAGAAGCTGTTACTAATACATATAAACAACTCATATACGTGTGAGCGAAATTACATAATTTAAACAAACTAAAGCAAAACTGTTTTGTGCCAAGTTTATATAATATTTATGCTTTAAATTGGAGAGCTGTAAAAAAAATTAAAGAAACAGCAAAAATACAGTCGGTCGGAAATTTTGAAAGAAAAACATTTTATGATTGAAATTAAAATGTTATAAACCTATCCCTGTTTTTTAATCAACAAAATGTGAAAATTGTTTTAATGAGGTTTTTATATATTTCAGAATCACTAAAGTCATCATCTTTACTAGAATAATCCATTTTTGTTTATGTATATGTATTCATTCTTTGTATTTTAACAGCTGCTTTTGTTGTACATGCGCTTGTGTTGACATTTGTGGATTAAGTTTATACCACAAACATTGGCCGCTTAAACTGGCAAATAAAAGTAATTAATAAACATCTTAAAAACTAAAAACACAGATTGAAGATGACTAAATCTCTGATCTCCATGTTAAAAACCCACCCTTAAGGTTTTAATACACATTTTGGTTTTAACAATAAACCCAATTGTTAAAACCTGGTTTTACCATACAAAATAGTTTTGTTAAAACCAACTTAAGCCCTTTTTATATTTGGTTTAAAGTAGATTTTGTGAAATACATACATGTTTTCGTTATACTAAATTCAGTGCTAGCAAGTTAAAAAGACTGAAAATAGCTGAAAATGTTTAATCCCAGCTAGCATTTTATATCACAATCGAATCATTTAGGAATCAGCTTCACATAACCGCATAAGAGCTCATCTTTCGATTATAAATCTCTTAGAATCATTTGTGATATAATTTTCATATTCTTTTTTTTAGCAATTTAATGGTAGTTTTTATAACCATTAGTAAGAATTTTTGGTCTCATTTTTCAATTGTCTATTTTTTTTAATTTAATTATTTAATAACCATTAAGTCTTTTAATCATTTGAACCAACTATAAAGTTTTTCAAAAATTATTTTCGGGAATGAAATATTTATTATTAATTAATTCATTTATTAATGATGTGCTAATAATCCCAATTTATGATTAAAAACACTGAAATTTATAATTTGACGAGACAAATGAACAAAAATTTAATATATTTAAAAACATACATATTGATTTATCATATCGTTACCCAAAACCCAAAAGGGCTTATCTAACATTCGAAAATTTTACAGGAGAAGCAAAAAACTATTTAAAATTATAAATTGCCTTCAACTGTTTTTTTATTTTCTATTTTTCCTGTAAAACCTACAGTTGTTAGGACGATTGACATTGTGTTATGAAGACGGTTAGTTAGACCATTTAACGTTTATCATTTCATCTTTTGTAGATTGGGTCGTTTTTTGTTTATGCAATACATTAGAATCAATGAAAAATACGATTTATAATTTTTGCTTAGTAATTTTGTAACGATGTATTAGGTAACGATAAATTAATCCTTTTTTAATCGCTCAAGTGATAAATCAATTAAAAATTCAAAACATTATTTAAAGATATCAATGAACCATATATCAATCCTTTTTCAATCGATAAATCAGTTTTAATCATCAAACGTGATCTAAGAGGACACTTTTAGTTAGTATTTACAAAAATTATCACCCAAATGTTAGCTGGGATGGCGCTCAATAAAAAAAATTTAAAAAAAATTTTTTTATAAAACTGCTTGATTTCCCAGCACTTTCATTTCATTCAGCGAGAAGTTTATTTTATTTTCCACAAACTATTAGACAATCTGTGAGTTAAAACCTGATTCAACAAAACATGTAATGTGAACGCAAAATCGGCTGTTAATAGTTTTCATCTTACAACCAGGGGGTCGATTCTGGTTCTGTAAAAGTGTGAAATGAAAAGAAACGTTGCCTTTTCGTTTTCATAAGAACTTTTCATATTATCATTGCGATTTTTTTAACAAAAAAAGTGTTTCATTCCATTGTAGCCGTGAAAGTTTTATATCTATGTTAACAAAATGTAAAATTCATATGCAGAGATCGAGGTTAAGCAGTTTTGAGCCGGCGCTAAACCCCAGACAATTTTTTTAACTGCTTAAGTTTTTAATTCCTTAATTTTTTGCGAATTTGCTTCATTTGGGGTTTTCCATGAATGATATTGCATCTGCATAGGTTGGCCCCATTATTATTGCTTATTATATAGCAATGTCCATGCAAGTGCACACAAAAAATTGTAAAGAAAAAAATATACCTAAAATGTATGAATATAAAAAACCACAACAATTCTTTAAGTAAAAAAAATTTAAATTATAAAAAACAAGAGGAATCATACAAAATATTTTTTTCTTCTTTTTTCAAACAAACTCGAATAACCCATAGTACAACAAAAATTTTCGACGTTTCATTTATTACTTACAACTGTATACAAACTATTATTACATGTACATATACGCCTATTCTTTAAACTTTACAACTGATCTTTACTTACAATTGCAGTATTCACAAAACCCATTGTATCGTTGTATCGAGTGTATGTTGGTTTAAAATACATAGTTGACTATTGTTTTTTATATAACATACATTCGATACCGCAGTTCGTTTCTCTGCTGCCTACCTCCATTGATAGTGCGTACTCCTATTCTAAGCTGCTATTACAATATCGCAATTGTTTTTTCTATTTTGTATACATCCATTCGCATTAACAATTTAATATACCAAAATAAAGAGAAATACATCATAAAACTATGATCAACACACCCACTCACTTTTGTTATGCTTTACTCTAATTTTGAGCGGCTGTTATAAACATCCATTTAGAGTTATTTGTGCTATAAATACTATATTTTTTTATAATATTAGTGCACTTTTGCATGTTTCGTATATTTTTGCACTTCGTTATAAAACTCACCTTGAAATTATATATCGGCTCTTTTTTTTAAATAAATAAATTATTAAAAATTATATTTCTTGTTTTCTTTCCCATACATACAAAGAATTTAAAAGTTTACTACGCATACACAAAAAAAAAGAACACGTAAGCTAAAAGTTCACTGCGCGTTTAATAAAATATAATGAACAAGCGCCCTAACAAAATACTACACGTGAGCTAAAACAAGTTCGGTAATTTATAATAGTGTTTGCGTTCGTCAGCTAGTTATAGTCATCCTTCGTTGCAAACGGACGTGTTTTTAACAGTACCCCCTTTAAAACCACAAAAAACTAATAAAAAACATCTTAATACAGAAAATAAAAACAATCTACGTTTGCTGTTACCGAAAAATAAAAGATAGTAAGAAAATACACTAATGCAACGATTAACTCAAAACAACAAAATATTGACATTAGCCCTTTTAGCACTAGGCCACATAAATAATGAACCCAAATTTTGCTTTTGATAAAACTAATATTTCTTTGTAAAATACAAAACCAAGTAGCAAACAAGAAATTAAAAATCAAATTGTTAACAAATTGTTGTTCAGATTTTCGTTGTTCACTTTGTATTCTCGCTATAAATATATACAGATTGAGTAATTGAGTTGAAAAAATTCCGTTTTATTAATTCAATTTATTAGTACAATTTTATCTCGGTACATATTATAGAATGAACTCCAGTTTTGTTTTAAAAAGTATTAAAGCTTTTTATGTTATTAAAATGTAATTTTATATTTAAAAAGTATATGTACTGTTTTTCCCTATTGTACTGATTTTTTTTCTCTTATGTACTGATTTATCTGATTTTAAAACTGGCAACTCTAGTATAGACAAACAAATGTACTCTACTAAAGATGGAAGCTATATGAAACAGTATTTGCCGAATAAGCCAACAAAATGGGGCTTTACCTTTTTGTACTCAGCGATACAATGGGAAATGGCAAGTTGAAGAATATTGTTCAGTCGTCTGCAAATATAGTTGTTCGATTTCTTCACAAAGTGTCTGGATTATAAAACTATCAATCACATAATACCAGATTAGATATGATGGACTATTGGACTGTGATAGATAAAAAGGGAAATTCAAGCTACCAAATTGATCTGAACAAACATGAATGTTTTGCACATTTTGTGCAAATTGGTAGCTTCAATTTCATTTTTTATCAATCACAGTCCAATAGTCCATCATATCTAACCTGGTATTTTGTGATTGATAGGTTAATCTATGTTGAACCGCAGAAAACAATGTTTTTATAATTATCATCGCAATTGATTATTTTCAGTATCCTTTTTCCTTTTAACAATTTTATGTGCTTGTATCAATTTGAATTTGAAATGAAATAAAAATATTTAAAAATTCAAGTTTATGTTTTCTATGTATGTATGCTTTGTATTAGTACTTTCCCCCGTAAGTGCTTTTCATGCGATACGCTGAGATACACTCTAAGATACAAGCACTATTTTCTAAATAACTAACAGCCGTATTCATAACGAAAATTTGGCATGAAGTTAGCACAAAGTTTATTCATACTACACTTACCAAATTCTGGCTAACGATTTGTTAAACTCTTGTTAACAAACTGCCAAACGTTTGCCAGCTTGTGATAAACAGCCGTTTTATGTTGAATAATTTCGTTTTTTTTTTAATACACTCTTTTTTTAGTTTAGAGTCCTTTTTTAAATATATTTTAATTTAAAAACATTTCAAATTTTTATTTTTATGTATTTATGTATTTATTTATTTCATTGGCATTTCTATGCTACAAGATAAATCTTATAATTACAGCACAGAACTTAAGGCGCTAAAAGAGTTAATTTGTTACATATATTTAATATAAAACTAACAAAAGAAATTATTAAAAAAAAAAAAAAAAAAAAAATTAAATGAAAAGACAAAACCAGCGATGATTAATGCAAAACGTGTTGCATTTTTGAGTATTATAATGTGGCATCATTAATATTCAGAGTTGATTTATTAAAAGTTAGCAGACGGATAAAATTTGTTATTAATAAACTCTGTGCTGACAAGCTGCTAAGCTTAATCGGCATTCTAGTAAGCAGCTCGTTGTACGTAGTGTACAAACTGTGGCTAACTTTTTGTTATGAATACGGCTGTAAATAAATAACTAAAAAAATGTTTTTGGCAAAGATTTTTGTGAAACATCATATATTTTTTGTATCCAAATCGGTGTCCTTGGGCATTTAAGGGTTAAGATAATAATTATCCACTTTCAAAAAAAACAAAGTTTTTTCCTCCAAATTCTTAAAATAATTCTAAAAGCTAAAAACATTTTATAAAAATGCTAAAAAAAAAATGCCAGGTGCTACATGAAAATTTTGCAGCTAAATAAAAACTTTTAATGCTAAATTAAGCCGCGCAATTACCAAAATGGTCACTGTAGATTAGAGTGTCCCAAAAAAGTCATATATTTTAATGCATACCCTCTCATGTCAAAACGAAATGCACCGACTATCATCGCAAGTAGCCAGTATTTTGCGAGCTATGAAACATATATACAAGAGCAAAGACTGCGAACAAATTTTGTTTATAAAATTAATTAAAACTAATATATGTATGTGTAATTTTAAGTAACATAATGTTTTTAATATCGACACCTTAAATTTAAAAGGCCGTAACTGACAAAAAATTTATGATCCTCATTTTGACTAAATAAAATTATGTTAGGTACAAAAACGTATATTTTTATTATTAAGCGCCATTAACACAACAAGCTGGCCATTTAAACTAAGGATTTTTCATAGTATTAAAAAAATTCTCACGAATGGTTTGAGGAGAGACAAACATTTATTTATTTATTTTAATCGTGAAAGCAAGTTTGCGTTGTTGCTAGTTGGATATTCTGTTTAGCTACCTAACGGTAATTTTGCATCAATACCAGAACCATTGCAATGCAGTTAATCAAGATAGATGAAGATAAAATCTTCTTGCAACAACAGAGATAGCCAGGTCCACCAGGTCATTTAGGAGGAGTGGATAAAAAACTGGCCGAAAAAAGGAAAAATCAGGAAGAAAATCGACGTGATAAATATCTTTCATCCTTAGTTCCTTCAACATGATCTCAAAAAGAATTTGAAGAAATTTCGTCTTCTGAGTCAGAAATATCAGATTTATTAGAATGTATACCTATTCTAACGGAGAGCACTCTGTCCAGTGTTAGTAAAACTTTAAAAAAGGGACGGTTTTATATCTTCAAAACTTGTTACAACATTAGATAGATGCCATTTAAGTAACAGAACTGCTGTGTTTGTAATTGAAGCAACCATTGAGGCTTTAGGATACAATTCTGATGAATTTCCTATAAGCAAATCAACAATTCAAAGACTTCGAAAAAAGTGTGCAGAATCTATAAAGGCAAATTTTTTTAGAACAAAATACCGGAAATTGTAGCTGTCCACTGGGATGAAAAAATGTTACCAGCCATAGATACACGCAAATCCAAAGAACTTATCGCTGTGCCAAATTTAGAAAATTCATCAGGAGTGGGACAATCAGAGGCAGTATGGAACGCAATACTAGACTGGGATATTGAAGATAATGTGCAGATTTTCTGTTGGAGCAAACGTTAAATAGGGATATACTTATTTTTGCTTGTCGCCATCCTGTCTACGAATTAGCATTAAAATGTGCGTTTGAGAAAAAAATTTGTCAAATAACTACCAGTCCTGATATTCTGCTGTTTAAAAGCTTTCGAGAAAATCGGAAAAATGTCGATGCCAGGAAAATTCAAAGCTACACAGAAAAGCTAACATGTCTAAGTATTTCAGAAATTTACAAACTGATTCAATATTAACAATCTGAATTGACTAAAGACATCGTTAGAGGTGAATATCGAGAACTTATAGAGCTGTCAATAATATTTCTCTGTGGAGATACACAGAATAAATTTAAAATTCGGTCTCCTGGCGCCGTGCACCAAGCTCGGTGTATGGCAAGGTCAATTTATTCATTGAAAATGTTATTACTTAGCTCTCAGTTTAGAATATCAAAGCGAGATAAGGAGGCTTTGTTAGATGTCGGAGCAGCATACGTCAAGCCTTGGTTAAAATGTATTTTAGCTGTAAAAGCACCTTACCAAGATCTGTGTTTTTTGTAGACCATGAAAGCTTATGAAAAAAATAGACAAATGCCTATCAAAAGCAACGTTGCAGAAATTTTGCCATTTATGGAACTTGACAGATGGAGTATGTATGTTGTCTCTAATTGACGATGATGTAGATCAAAAAACTAAAGCGAGAATGGTGGCTAACTTAAGAATGAAATTCCGTTAGCAACAGGTAACCGCTACATCTCATCGAAAGAATAACTTTGCGGCTCACTTTACGGTTAGTCTGGCATATACTTATAATAGATTTTATTTCATTCAATACTTCAATATACAATTGATAACTGTTTTCTCTTTTTAATTTCAGACAAAAATATAGATGACTTTATTTCATATAAAAGCAAATCCTTATTTAATCGGCTCAAAATCGACGACGCACAGTGGCGCCCGTAGAGCAAGCGAGGTTGCAAAAATCAAAATTTTCATGAGTGCCGACGAAGTTTTGAATAAACCCATGTTATAGGAAACTTTTCAACGATTTCAAATATGCCACTCTTAATAATATCACATTTTTAGTTTAGAAGATATAACCGTTCAAAGTTGACCGACTTTCGGTTTTCAAAAAAACACACAATTTTTAGTCAATTTGTTGCGATTTCAGGTGTAATATCACGAAAAATAGGTAACGAATCGCCTTATTTTTTGTTTGTATTGATTGATGTATTTATTAAATGTATAATGATAAAAAAAAATTAACTGTTTGCTTTGTGTTTCTCCTGGTAAATCACTATTTAAAAACTATCCGTTTTTTCACTATTTTTCAACTTTGACGGAAAATAAAAAAAAACTATATTTTTCTATATTTGCCATATTTGCAAAACCTGTTCTTTGATTATTTCTTTACATAATTCAAAAGGTTTTATCTGCCCGTACGTGCCCGTTTGGCTTCTAGAGGTAAAAAAGTTTAAAAAGACATGGTTGCAGAAATTGTATGGCGTCCATCCCTTATATGTTTTGACTGACAGTAGTTTGATCTAATAGTTATTATATTAGCAGGTACGTACCTCACATAAACAATACTTTGGCGTACAAATGGTCAGGAACAATATTGACTTATGGTCCCTACAGGTAGGCACAAATCTTATTTGGACACGTGCATAATATCAAAATTGCATTATTCAGCATAAATCCATACGTATGCAGGGAACAGGTAAATTTTTAGGCATGGTAGCATAAGCCTATATATTGCAAAATAAGCATAATGCCTGGATTAGTCTACGCCTGAAAGTTGGCGCAACAATTACTGAAACCATTTAACAATTTAAGTACTGAAAACATGGCGTTGTACAATTTAAAATTATTTGAACTGTTTAGAAAGTCAACCACACCAAAGTTTTTCACGGAAGTGAAAATTCTTCCTGAGAAGTTGACATTGATCAGCAAATGAGGCTGCGATGGATCATCCGGACAAAGCGTTTATAAGCAAAGGATATCTCCCGATGACGCTACAATATCGGACGGAAATATGTTTATGGCATCTGTTGTTCCTTTGCGGCTAAAATCGGATGATTCCCTACACTGGAAAAATCCACGTCCGTCATCAGTGCATTATTGCCGACCAATAATGTTTCAGTTTGCAAGGGAATCGGCAGAACTCATAAGGACTACGGTGAAGGACATTAAAGAACAAATAAGCAAGATTAAGCCTACAAAGCTGCAAATTGGAGAAGGAAAATATATTGAATGCAATTACGAGTTCCACCTGACCATGGTTGACGGAAAAGTCGTAAACGAACTGACTGGAACAACCTCAACAATGTCATGCCCGATTTGCAAAAAGAGTCAGAAGAACTTTTTTCAATTCAATTCAATTTATTTCATATATAATATGTTACATCTCAATTTTATATAATTAGTTGTAAAGAGTTTAAGATTAGTATCTTTTTCTGCTTAATTATAACATATTTCAATTAGTTATCATATACATATATATAGACAGAATTATATTGGAGGTAAAAATTTAGCAAAAACCTATTTAAACCCCTTTTTTCGTTTTATTTTTATATTTTTTTTATCGATTTTATATTATTATTTGTCAGAAGAACTTTGGTAATTTAAACGATTCTACAAATGAGGAGAATTACGAATATGGAATGTCACCATTGCACGCAAGGATAAGGTGTATGGAATTCTTGCTAAAACTGGCATATACCCTACCACAAGAGGAAGAAAACTTCGATGAAAATACATCAATAAAGGATAAGGAAAAGATCAGAAAGAAGCAAATACAGGATGCTTTTTTTAAACAAGTTGGACTAAAAGTAGACTGTCCCAAGCACGGATACGGTAACTCAAACGATGGAAACACTTCTAGGAGATTTTTTGAAAATGATGAGGCAGTAACTAGAATCATTGGAATTGACAATCAAATCGTGAAAAGATTGGGAACGATCTTGGATGTTTTAAACTGCAAAGAAAATGTCAATTCTACAAAATATGGAGAATATGCGTCGAAAACTGCATCTCTTTTAGCAGAAATGTATCCACAGAAGAAGTTGACCCCGACCGTCCATAAAATATTGGCGCATGGTAAAGATATAATTGAGTACCAGTCTTTGCCAATTGGAGAGCTTTCTGAAGAAGCACAGGAGTCTCTTAACAAATTTTATAAAAAATATAGATTGCAGAACACATTCAAAGCATCAAGGGTAAGGCAAAATGAGGACCTCTTCAACATGTTGGCAGCATCTTCCGATCCACTTATTTCTTCCCTGCGGCATGTGAAGTCACGAATAGAGTTACAAAATAATTATAGTTTAGAAATGGTTAGTCTTTTAGATATACCTTCTCTTACGAATTGTGATGAATATTTTACAGAAAATTGAAAAAATAAATTTAAAAAAAAAAAAATTTTTTTTTTAATTTGTTGGGTAATAATTTAAAACATAAAACCCTTAAGAAAAAAAATAAAAACAATCTAAAAATGTAAAAATAATTTTTTTTAGTTACCATAAAATTGATTTTTCTACTAATTTTAACTTTGATAACCCATAAGTAGGCCCCTACAAAGCGTAGCACCCTTTCCAAACGCTCATTTCATAGGCTGAACAGTTATCTATCATATGCTGTTTAAACTGTTCAATTATCTTATTCAGTTCAAAAGATATGATTTTTGCAACGAAAAAACTCAAATGGCGCCACTGTGCGACGTGGCAAACAATCATTTCAACAAGGTAAAGAGAAGGTGATCCGATAACGTTTACTTGGCACGGGTAAACGTTATCCGATCGCAATAAAATTTGATTTTTCGGTCATTCGGATCAAAGGAAAAAAATGGAGGGTATGCATAAATTTCCCCATACAAGATTGGGACAGTCTACTGTTGGTGTATGAAAATACTTTGTAATATTATACAAAAATGTAAGTTTTTATTTTTATTAAATTAGTTTTTATTTAATAATTGTAGTTTTCAATAATTTTCTTTAAGATTTTTATTATTCATAAATGAATTGTTTATTATTGAACTGGATTTCATTAAAATAATATTTATAAAGATATTATTATTTTGATTTGAAATAAACGGATATTATTACTTCTATAGTCACAATGCTTAAAATACTTCCTTAAAAATCGCACAAACATGCATGGGTATCGCCTTGTAAAAAAACATTCAGGGAAAATTATAAATACACTCTTCATTTATCGTGGTCTAACGTCGCAATTTGACCTCTTTTCGCCGGTCTGCGATTTTTTGTAAGACATTTTAAGCTCATCTAATTTCACAACTTTTTTTTAACAAAAAAGCCGTTAAAATTACGAACACTGGTCTAGTCTGCCATCGTCGTCATTATATTAAAAGCAATTAACAATTTATTCTTCGTTTGGTAACATTGCCTTATTATTGTTTTGCAACATTGACATGTATAAAATTATAGCTCCTATGCTATTTCGTAATGAAAACACGGTAACTATTTTTTTTAAGTTTATTGTCAATTATTTTTATTATGTTTAACAATGCTGAATATCAAAAACTAAAAACCTGCAGAAGTAGCAAAGACGACTCGCGGTGTTAAAATCTGTTTTCTTCTGTAATTTTTCCTACCAGAGTTGCCAGAAATCCTATTGCTGCAAGTGTGCGTACTCGGTGCTGCCACATCTACTCCCTCCCCAGTGACGAAATCAGGGTCCGATTGGAAAGAAATTCTTCTGGGTGTCGAGTTTTGCTTAGAGCAATTTGAAGTTGATGCCTGCTGCTCTTCATTAGTTTGAGTTTAGTTAGACTGGATTTCTGGTGGTTCAATTAAAATAAAGGCTGGTTTCAATCTATCTGCTGAGATGTTGACGTCTTTTTCTTTAATACGGATGGTAAATACACGGTCTGAAAGTCGTTGTATAACTTCGTAAGGCCCAGTGTAGGGTGTTTCAAGAGGTTGTCGGACCGCGTCTGTACGCAAAAAAACATGACTGCAATCATCCAAATTTTTCAAAACAAAAAGTGTTCTCGGAAATAGTAAAATACTCGTTTGGAAGTCGTAGAACTCCACCATATAGTAACTCAGAGGGCGATGACTTAAGATCTTCTTTAAACACAGTACTTAAACCAAGTAAAACTGTCGGTAATACATCGACCCAGGAAACGTCACGATGACACATTAGAGCGGTTTTGAACGTTCTGTGCAATCTTTCTACCATTCCGTTGGTTTGAGGGTGATAAGCTGTTGTTCGTGATCGCTTACATCCAATTAGTTTTAACAAAGCCTTAAATAAGCTTGACTCGAATTGGGTTCCTTGATCTGTGGTGATGGTTATAGGACAACCGAATCGGGAAACCCAGTGTGTCTAATATGCTGTTGCGACAGACTGTGCTGAAATGTTCTTAAGCGGAACTGCTTCGGGCCAACGGGAGAAACGATCAATCATAGTAAGGCAGTATCTATATTTCTGCACCAGCGGCATTACGACGATATCTAAATAGACGTGCTCAAAACGAACATCAGGGATGTCGATTTTGTTTGGAGTCAAACGGTTATGTCTAGTGATTTTTGCTCTTTGGCAAGCCAAATAATTTCTGGACCAGTTGATTATTTGCTTCATCATTCCAGGCCACACAAATTTGTTGCGAATCTGATGAAGGGTAGCTTTACCGCTAGGATGAGAAAGATTGTGGATTGAGTAAAAAGTTTGTACACGAAGTTTATCGGGAACATATGGGCGAATATATCCAGTTGAAGTATCGCAGTATAACGATGTTGAATATAGATGAATCATTTCAAGATTCAAAGAATTATCAGACTCTATTAAAGTTTTAAGTTCCTCATCTATTTCCTGTTCAGATTGAAGTTCAACCATGGTAATTGCTGTTGGCATAGAAATTTCAAAGGCGAGACAAACGTCTGCAACCGCAATGTCAGCACCAGCTAAGTACACTATTTCAGTTGTGAACTGCGAAATAAAGACAAGGTGTCTCAATTATCTTGGGGTTGCTTTCTCTAGTTTTTGTGCAAATGCATAAACGAGTGGTTTATAATCTGTCTTTATTGCAAAATGCCGTGCCTCGATGTCGGAAATACCTCACAGCATCATAAATTGCAAGTAATTCTCGGTCGTAAGTGCTGTAATTTTTTTCCGCGTTTGACAGCTTACGGGAAAAACCGAGTGGTGTCCACATACCATCGAATTCCTGTTCAAGCACAGCTCCAATAGCTGTATCGGAAGCGTCTGTTGCGAGAACCAGGTTTGCGTTTGGTGCTGGATGTGCAAGTAGAGTGGTATCACCCAGGCTGCGTTTGCACGAAGAAAATGCTTCTTCGGTTTCAGGTGTCCACGGAACCTTACTTTTATCGTTTTTCTTTGAATTTCTCAAAAAATCATTTAATGGTGCCTGTAATTTCGCCGCGTGGGGGACACACCGTCGGTAATAATTTATAATACCAAGAAATCTGCGAAGCTCGCAAATGGTTTCGGGCTTAGCATAATTTGTTATGGCAGTGACACGCTCAGTTGGTGGCCTACAACCACTACCATTGATGACGTAGCCTAGAAATTGTACCTCAGATTGGCCAAAATGGCATTTGTTAACATTAATAGTCAAGCCATGATTTTTAAGACGTTGAAAAATTTCGCGTAGATGCTGGTGGTGCTTCTCAATAGATTCGGACATGAGATTATGTCATCGATGTAGCAATACACATAATCAATACCTCTTAAAACCGAATCCATAAATCTTTGAAATGTTTGTGTGGCGTTTCTCAAGCCAAAAGGCATGAATAGAAATTCCACCAAACCAAATAGGGTACGAATTGCCGTCTTTTGTATGTCCTCTTCAGCCATAGGTATTTGGTAATAAGCTCTGACTAAATCAATGGTTGCAAAAACAGACTTACCATGCAATTTTTCGGCAAAATCGTTAATATTTGCTATAGGGTAACGATCAGGAACAGTTTGTGAATTCAGCTTCCGGTAGTCACCACATGCTCGCCAACCACCAGTTTTTTTAGCCACCATATGCACTGGGCTAGACCAAGGGCTTTTGGAGGGGCGACAGATACCCTGATCCAATAGAATTTAAATTTCTGTTTTTGCCGCGGAAAGTTTATCGCCAGATAATCTGCGAGGTCTCTCGGCTACCGGTTTTCCTGTTGTTTCAATATTATGAACAACGATAGCTTCGGCTGTAGATTTACGGGTAAGTTTTGTTGTTGTGATATCAGTGAATTCTTCCAATAAAGCTGAAAACGAGTTTGTTGATATTTAACACAATGTTGAAATACCAAACACTTCAGTCTTGCGTATTTCCCCACGACTGGTCAATTTAGTTTTGTTGTCAATCAAACATTTACTCTTAAGATCAATTAGTAAATTGTGGTTGCTTAAGAAATCCGCCCCAAGTATAGGGGATTGCACGTCAGCAATTACAAATAACCACTTACATTCACGACGGAGACCTAGGTCGAGCTTAAAAACACAATTGCCAAAAGTGCGAATCTCACTACTGTATCACTGACACCACCGATCCCGAATCAATTAAAAAACGAAACTTGGTTGTACGGTCGTATATGTGTAATCGGTTTTCTCGAATGAGATTGTTATTGCCGCTGCCGTCAGCCGATTTAAGTGACGACAGCCCCGCTAGTTTTCCGGGTTTGTATTGTAACGAGAACAATTTAGGTTGCAATGTTGAGCGGCATCGCCAAATCTCTTGTGGTACCAACAAAGTTGACTACCAGTGTGGCTCTCATTAGGTCGTGTGCGACTTGCAGATATAGAACGTTGTCAAATTCTTAATGGCCTGGCAAATATCAGACAATGACATTAGTGGAGACACTGCGCTTACAAAGTCCCTAGTATGACCAGTTGTTACCGCGTTTACTACACTGCTGCTTTTGGCGTCAAGCATTTTGTCGGCCATTTTAGCCAGTTTGTCCAGGTCTTCTTCTTCCCATATAGTCAATACGGGCCGAATAGACTCTGGCATCTCATCGATAAATAGTGTTCGAATAATTGCCTCGTTACCTCTGCCAGGAGCCAGGCGCTTCATGTGTGATAAGATCTCCGTAGGTTTCATACCCGCTGTATTGCCACCTTGCAACAAGCGTCGCAGTTTTGAATCTGAAGATTCAGCGAATATTGATATGAGTCGGTCCTTAAGTGTGGCATATTTGTTATCAATTGGGGGATTAGTTAACAAGTCCTCAATAGACAAGAGTATCTCGTCCTCCAAATGAATAGAAACAAGGTTAAATTGCCACCTTGCAACAAACGTCGCAGTTTTGACTCTGAAGATTCAGCGAATATTGATATGAGTCGGTCCTTAAGTGTGGCATATTTGTTTACAATTGGGGGATTAGTTAACAAGTCTTCAATAGACAAGAGTATCTCGTCATCCAAATGAATAGAAACAAGGTTAAATTTGTCTACATCCAAAATAACGTCACATAATGTAAATGATGTTTCCATACCATAAATGCGGATTTGTTTTATTAAATTTGGGTATGTGTACACGCTGTAGGTTCGATCTTTGTACGTGGTTTGCATTTGTGCGAGACTCTCGAAGAGTATAAACTTTGTGTTGTAAAGCCTCCATTTGTGACAAAATATTTTCCATTTCTGTCATGTTGAAGTTTTTAGTATTGAAAAATTCTTCTGTTGGGTCTTGCTTGCCACCAGCAGTGTTGCGTTGTCTTAAATTGTATGGTTTTTTGTTCAGGCAAAATTATGCCGCTTATGCGAAAATGCCTGCTGCTTGCGTTGAGAAAAAAAACTGCTTACAAGAACTTGTGTTCAGTTCGGGGTCACCAATATAGCTCCTATGCTATTTCGTAATGAAAACACGGTAACTATTTATTTAAAGTTTATTGTCAATTATTTTTATTAATATTTTTATTATGTTTAACAATGCTGAATATCAAAAAATTAAAAGGTGCAGAAGTAGCAAAGACGATTCGCGGTGTTAAAATCTGTTTTCTTCTGTCATTTTTCCTACCAGAGTTGCCATAAATCCTATTGTTGCAAGTGTGCGTACTCGGTTACTTTATATTAGACAGTTTTAGGTAAAGGGCATAATAAACCACACAAATAGCTTGGCAAACATGTCAAAATTTTACGTTTGTACAAATATTTTGTGTTGTTAATTAGGATGTTTGCTGTTTGGACAAACATTTGAAGCAATGTTTGCAGAAATATTAAAAATTTTTAATATTTGGCAGACATGTTGGATATTTGTCAAACTTTTTGTGGTGTTTAGTGCTAAAAGTTATCATTTTAGCGAAAACTTTGCAGAGTAAAGACCTAGAAGAAGAAGAAAAAAAAATCATTTTCAGCCGTAAATTACAATTTGTTTTAGCAGAATAATTTCCCTCAAAACAGCTCGTTGTTTAAAGCACTCTTTGCTCTAAATCCTTTTCTATCTTTTATATGTTTTCTCCGTTTAAAACAAATAGCGAGCAAAATTGCCGCAGCACAATCGTCGTCTACATTCATTGAAAACAAAACAAAAATGAAAAATTAATGTTTGTACAAAATATGATTGTGTTGTCTATTGGAAAACAGAATCAAAATTAAACTGCATGTTTGCCAAGCAATTTGTGTGGTTTATTATGCCCTTAAATTTATACAAAAATATGTTAATACAAATAAATATAATATTTTTGCAAATTGATTTAAAAGCATCAACGATTTAAGAATCTAATTTTTTAATTGAATCGGAAAATGTCAACAACGCTACATGCTTTTTTTATTTTGTTTGATTCTTTTATGTTTGGTATGTTTTATGTTGTGTTATCTGTAATATTACCTTCCTCAGTTCAAATTTGAATTTCAACGGAAACGGGAAAGAAAAAAACCAAAAAAATTTATATCTTGTCAACGCCATCTATGAGTGAATGTGTATGTATCGTCAACTATTTTTTCATCCTCATTTGTTTATTAAAAAGATCGAATTAAAAAAAACTGTATGGTACTTAAACTTGCTGTACTTTACTGTTTATTTTCGAACTGTGCTAAAAATCTTCTTCAATGGATATAAATTGTACGTATGTATTAGTGGTTGTTATAAGGTTTCATGTTTGTTTTTTTATAAAACTTGGCTTGTTCATCATGTAGGTATTGGGTTACACCCTAATCGGAATCACTTTGAGCTACGAGGAAAAGTGGTTCCTTTATATTGTGGAGTTACTCTCCGCTCGGTGTCAAATAAAGGTAATTTTATAGCCAAGATTCTATAGGAAAATGTTGGTGTCATAGCTCTAATTGTTTCGAAACTTTACATTTCAAACAGATCTGCCAGCTAGAGTTTACCATTATATTCGGCGTAACCTTTGTTGTTATTACACTTTTTGTCAGCATGCTATTTTGAATTTACATAAAATCATTCTCTCGTAAGGGATCGCCATAAATTGTGCGTGAAAGTATTTTATCTTTGGTCATAAGGAAAAGTGGTGAAAATAAAATTGGTGAAAAGTGGAATATGTTTTTAGTGCAAAAAGTTAACATAGGTTTGAAATTCAAGTGGAAAAAAAACCTAGAAAAGCCTTGCTCAAAATAATTAAAATTTAACAAGAAAATGAGCATTATAATAAATATATTTTAATTTAATATTGTTTGATCAATGACATCTAAAAAAAAAAAAAAAATTTTTTTAAATTCTTTTTAAAATTATTTTTATATATTTATTTCTTTTAGGTATTGGGAATGATTTCTTTTTCATAAGCAACTTTATTATATTCAACATTTTTCATTTTTCAAATTTATTTATTTATTTCTTTTATTTTTATGTTTAATGTTAAAATATTTTATTGTATGACACATATGAAATTGAAACAATTTTTTTATCCTGTACTATAATTATAGGAATTTAAGTCCTGTTCTATAGGAATACCAATAAATAAATAAATAATAAAGTGAAATAATTTAAAATATATAAAAAAAAAAACAAAACAATAAAACATTTTTGAAGCACTTGTAGAGAAAAAAAAATTTACACCGGTCTACAAGAAAAAACAAGTAGAACATTAACAATATTCATAATGATGATCTGGCCTAAGCAACCAGTGAAATGCGCATAGGAACAGCTTATCCTCCAACAATAAATTTCAGTATTTTTTTTATCAATTATTAAAAAAAGGGAATTAAGCACAACAATAAATAACAGTATTCCCAAAAACAACTTTGATAATAAATTTTTGGAAGTGCACAATTATTAAACAAATGGAATTAAGCGCAACAAACAAAATCTTTTAACAAATAATAGTATTCCCAAAAACACCTTTGATAATAAATTTTTGCAAGTGCACGTGCATAAAAAACTGAACTGGCAAATTGTTTTTATTTTGATTTCTTGCGAAAACAATAAAAGCACTTTGTTTTCGTTTTTAATATAATTTTCTTTACCCACTTACAACTACAATCAATGTTGGGAGAATTCCAAATAATTGTAGTGGGGAATGTAAGAAAAGATATACTCATCACTGATTTATTGTTTGGTATTTTGTTTAAGCTTTGATATCGTTCAAAAAAGACTTGTTGAGTGTTTGTAGGTAATTCTCATTCCCTCTGTTGTCTTGATTGCTGATAGATTTGGCTTCTCTAAAATTATTTAGTAGAACGTTTCCTGAGGATCTGGCCTAAGCAACCTGTGAAATGCGCATAGGAACAGCTTATCCTCCAACAATAAATTTCAGTATTTTTTTTATCAATTATTAAAAAAGGGAATTAAGCACAACAAACAAAATCTTTTAATTATTTTCAACTTTTAATTAGGATGTGAAGACCATGATCATGGCTGGATGGGGAACAGATTGCTTTGTTAACAACACCTTTTATACTCAATCTGTTGTCTTCTAATAAAAAAAAATGTTATTCTTCTGCTTTTCTTTACCTTTTCTAATTATGCACGCATTTTAAATAAATTTATAGGAAGTTACAGGGTAACGATTTGATATGGCCACTGAACACTCCCTCCGACTAGCAGGAAAATCAAAAACGAACATCTGCCCTTACGGTGAAAAATTCTATCTTAGGTTATATGCTACAATATAAATTGTTGTCGCCTAACGTGGGGCCCGAACAGTTGTTGTTTATTTTTACCATCTATGATTGTACTAAGCAATTAGATACATGTTGTTCGGATCTCCATATATGCTACAATTCTTTTTAATATTTTACTCATCTCACTGTCATGTTTCTTTTATTTTCTACAATGTTTTTCTTGAGATTTTCTGGAGATTGTTTTCCAGTGATTGGTGAGCTTTTCTTTTTACAACCGCTTATCTCAGGATACTCCCTAAGTTAATATCCTATAGTTGTTTAGTAAGATTTATTTGTTAGTTGAATGGATTGTCAACTTGGATACCTAGGCTAGGTCTGACCCTTGGCTATTTTAAAAATCTATTAAGCATGCTTGTATCATGGGTGGATTTTAGGTTGTTAACTACAATTGACCCTCGTGGTAAAATCTTTATTGTTGTATTTTCTTTTATTCTAATAAAATTTTTTTTTTTTGCTCACAACTAGTTTTACCAACTGGTAATTAAATTAAACAGCCGTTTATACTGAATAAAAAGAAATAAACAAATACATAGAACTTTTTCACATACATTTGGAAAAAATATCAATTTTTTTTATATATATTTATTTAAATTTATTTCTTGTTTTCATGTGTTTCCCTAACAAATAAATATTACTCCACGCACTATAAAAGAACTATTTCCTTCTAAATTCAATTTACACTTAAGTCTTAAACTTTATTTTACATCGCAAACTACTTATTCGACACGTACATATATTATAGCGGTTAAAGATTCACTCACGTTCCCTCTTATTGGGTTAGACGACTACTATTTAATAGGTTAGACAGGTTTAATACATTTTGATGTTGTTGTTTGGCTGTATAGATTAATATATAATGGATTTTTTTCGTATCCTTTGTTTTCTTAATATTTTTATGTTACGTATGATGGCAGCCTTTCCGTTTTGATAATAGTGAATTTAATTTCCTGTTTTCTTTGAATATTTTTTTGCGCTTATTATTGCCATAGGGTTTTTTAAATCACTATACTGTCTTATATTGGAGTTTCGTTCAGTCTTTTACATTAGTTTTTTTCGGCTTAAAATGGAAAACAATGATAATAATTCCACACCATCTGCAAATCAATTAACTTGCAGTTCATGCCATGAAATCATTGCTTCTAAATCAACTCTAATTCACACGTTTTGTAGCCATAATTTTCATAAGAATTGTTAAGCTTTGAGTTTAAAACCCAGACCTTTTTGGCCAGTATGTAATACGAGAATAGTAAATGATGATCCGGCAACGCCTATAGCTACTCGTTCAAAGACTTTAGCATCTAATGTGGCGCATAGTTCTAGTCAACAAAGGATGGGTACTGTAATACCAGAACAGACTTCAAACTCAGATACTGTTAAGATGAATACTTCTGTTTTAGAACAGACAATATTGAATCAATCGACTGTTCTTACAAGTGAATCATTTAGGCAGATGATATCGTCGATTGTTTCTGACCAGCAGGCGCAGCTTTTCTCCTCCTTAAGTTGCCAAATTTCCGAGTTAGTTAGAACTACAGTTGAATCTAGAATATCTAGTTTAAACCTAGGGGTTTTGCCTAATTCCCAACGTTCTTCAGCAACAATGCAAACTAACCCATTACAACCGCAAAATGATGCCCCCTCGAATGCAAACCTTACCATCTGTGGAACATCAAACATTTAGAGAAATATTAGGCATTCGTACTGGTACTGGTAACTTGCAACAAATGTTTTGTAAAAAAGTACCAAAAATAGTTACGGTTTTCACCCTTTAAACGTCCGAATTTCGGAAATGTACCAAATTCGTATTTGTATTTTTAAGATAAGTTTCAAATGTAATGTAACCCTTATTTCTATGTTTATGGGTTTAAAAGCTAGATCGGGTGACAAAAAAGGACCACAATATAGGTTTTACCCGTTTACTGCGTAAAAGGGCTGGATTTCTAAACAGTACCAGACACATCTCCGCTTATTTTTCTAAAAACCAACGATAGGTATTACATTTTTTTTGTATCTCTTTTAGTTTTAGAGATATATTGTTACCGAATTTACCCGTTTTTTTACCTTTTTACCCCCTAAACATTCGAATTTCCAAAAATCCCGTCTTTGTGGATCGATTTTGGGAGAGACCAGCTTCTGGTTCAAAAATCAAGTTTTTAGCTTTTTTTTTTAGATAGCAATGAATACATTCAATTTATAAAGTATCACTATCCAGTGTGACACAAAGAATGCTGACGAAGGCCGTAGCGGGCCAGAAAATGCATTACATTCTGCTGGTGTCTAATAATTGTAAATTTTTCTGTACATACAATATACTTCATTGCTATGCAACGGAAAGCTATTGTAAAATGTAACAAGAAGATACAATATAATAGTCTGGTAGTGTATAAAGTCATTTCTAAAAATTTATGGAATAGAACTATGTATTACAAAAAGCTTTATAAAATACATAATTGAAATTTAACTCATATACAATATAGTGCAAGTTTAATCAAAATTAATAATAAAAATTAGACTCAATATGAGAACTAAAATTCCCAGATTCTATTTGTTAAAATATTTAAGTTAAATACATAAAATTTACAATAAGCACTATCCATTTATAATATACAAAGAATGCTGTACAATTTACTTCATTGCTAGCTAAAGTAAGCCTGGTGATAGAAATATACAAATAAAATCGTGATAGTGTATAGAAAATATTCCTGGAAAATATTGAAGGAATAAGACTATTAAAGTATAAAAGCTTTTTAAATTGTAATTTGACTTAGAATACACATTCGAATTAATGTAAAAATTTATAATAAAAATGAAACTCAACATGAGAACTAAAATTCAAAGATTCTATTTAGAAAAAAATTACCAAAAAAAAAACTTTCAATATACTTAATAGCACGAAAACATGTGCAAATAATAAAATACAATTAAGCGATAAATACTATAAAAAATATATATGTATATAAACTTCTGTTCTTTCCCAACTATGGTGAAGGGTACATAAGATTCGGCATAACAGAATATAGCCATTTTACTTGTTTTTAAACATGTTTGTGTAAACATAATTGTTTCAAATACATACAGATTCTTCATAATATGCACTGCAAATTTTCAAATTGCAAATGACCATCGTGAAAACCCTTAATTATTCTACACAGACACAATATTTTTCATATGTATTAAAACAAATTGTACAATTTACATTGTACACACTTATATTGTTTCTTAAAATTGTATTGAATTATAAAGTATTCATTTATTCTGTTAAAACATTGAATTTTATTAGTTAATGTTAGCTAAGTTAATTGGATTCGAATCGTCGAGTATTAATGCCTAATTGAAGTAGTAAATATTCATTGAATTTCTTTAAGTGTACTATTTAGTACTCGCAAAATTAAGTTGTCAGTCTTATCCAACCTTCGTTTTTGATTAAAGACCGAGGTTTCAGAAGGTTGAAAACTAATTTTACTTTTTACTTTTTATTTGGCACTTAATTAATTATTATAAAATTTTGTTGAATCCCCAATATCTTCTTATTTCTGTGAGAGCCAATACCCAAAACCCTTATTTTCTTTCTTTTGCTTCAAACCCCCCCATAATTATAATTACTGCCGAGTGATTTTAATTATATTTGTTAAAAGATTTCTCACGTTCTTCTCCCCACAAGGAAGAGAAATCTTTAAGCAAATTTTAATATTTAGGCCAGCCAAAGCCAAAAATATTCACAAATGAATTTATTAATCAAATTATAACCGCTATTTGTTGCAACTATAGAAATTTTTTATGGTTCCCGCGTAATAATTATATTCATATTTACCTTGATTTATTGCAATGACTATTTTCATTACAAAGAATTCCATTTGGTAAACCAAGAGGAATAGAGTTTTCAACTTGTTTTATATTGTTAGCAGAATAAGTAGTGATAGGGTTACTTGTTATTCTTATCCGGGAATCTAAATTGAAAAACTATTAATTATTGAACCCTACAAAATAACTTGTAATTACCTCGGTGATTTATGTTTTGGTCGTGAGATGAGAATGTTAACATCGAAGATCTATCCATAGTTGACCGTCCAAGCCAAACCCAATCGTGTGCATTTGTGGTAGGTTCTTTTAAAAATTTTGAATCACGCAGTAATAAATCACTGCTTAATGGACTTTTTGTAATATTGGCAGCGTCTAAACCACATGGCTTAAATTTGGATGCATATACAACGCAAGATATTACAAAAACTACAATTGCAAAGCAAAATGCTGTCAGTAACACATACATGCCTACTTCAACAGCAGACATATTTATCATGGGACGTTTTGTTTCATAATGTATTTTGTTTAGGGCGTGGTTATTTCCCTTATGTTGTCTTGCCTGTACCGTTGGTTCATGATGACTAGAGTCCTGCAGCGGTACACCTAATAAAATATTTTAATAAGTAATTTACAATTTATGTAACATTTACATACCTATTATATCTGCTAAATCTCCTCTATCGTTAGAAAATTTAGGTTTTTCTCTGCGATATATTCCATCATTCTGTACAATTTCATGTTTATTTACTATGTCATTAGCGTTGTTAAAATTAACTTCTACTGCTGCTAGAGCACTTGCCAATGGTGATGTGTTGTATTTCGACTGTTTTGTGGAAACCATATTTCGTCGAACTCGGCAGTCTTCAGACAACAGCAAAGTAACCCTTAGCAAATTCCCATTTCCTTCTCCAACCGCAATGACACGAGGATGATGTGACGCTAACATTGGAGCAAATGCCACAACTTCTGTGTCTAAGCTTTCAACTAAAAGGAAGTAGTCATCTACTGCAATATCCCTTAAAAAAAAAACAATATGAATATGTTATAAGTTCATGGTTCCAGCATTTTTTAAGCCTGTGCTGTCAATAAAAAAAACCGATTTTTTCATTTCATTTTCATACAAACATGAAATATTTTGTATGAATAAGGCCTTTAGGTTAACGGTGCATATGTGACAATGAATGTTAGCAATGCAGAAATAAATAAAAAATTTGATGATCATAAATACCTAACGGCTAAACCTATTACTCGTACGCGTTTCCTCTCACCCTCTGTGTTTACAAATACGGTTGATGTCAATACAATAACAACGGTTACAGCTGAAGGTCCACACCATGCGTTTATGCGCAGATGCGTATGATACTTTTTGTGCATTTTATGCGTTTCTAAATTCAAGTTACATGCAATGCGCTGTCTGCGCCAAATACGTAGTTTTTTTTTTCCAGATGTGTGAATATTTTTATCAAATAAAAATACTTTGTCAAAAATTGAAAGTGTAATTGATATTTTAATAGATTTTATTTAAAAGAATTCATAGGAGAAAGCTTTCATTATACAAAAATTCATGATTTTTCAAGGTATCAATGTTTCTGCTTCATGGCATTTAAAAAAAAAAATAATAATAAACAAAACAAGGATGACACTCAGAACATAAAAATAATCGATAACTAGAATAACAAATGTATTTAATGAAAAAGTTGTGCTAAAAATTAATTTTTTTTTAATACAAAAAAATATTAAAAAGAAATTCACCACACAAGCATATTTATCGATAGCATTGAAAATTAAATATGATTTGTCATCCATGGACATCAAAAACAGCTGACATTTTTTCACCATACATGCGACGCATAAAAAAGTAGAAAGTAAACCTTCTTTCATGTGCTGACACGTGTATGCATTCTATGCGTTTTGTTGTGTAACTAGTCACATGCAATTACACTGATTCTACTTTCTGACAGATGCATAAAAAGGAACATCGCATAGAATGCACGTTATAGGCTTTAAGCTTAACTGTTAACTGTAAGTGTTGCGGCATCATCAATAACAACATTAAAAACTGATGAAACGATTAACCCAAAAACCGTCACAATAAAAAATTCTGTACCACAACTAAAAAGTTTCCAAAAGCCTAAAGAACAAGTTGGTATTGATAGGCACACAACAGTGCTTAAACGGGGTCGTAGTCCTACCCCTTCAGCAGTTGATTCGATCCCAAAAGTATTAAATAAAGGTACAACTGATAGAATAAGTTCCCAAAATCGATTTTCAATTCTGGATAATGAATCCTCTGAAGCAACAAATGTCACAGAACTAAATACAGGTTAATCATGAGGATGATTTTCGCAAAGTAGTTACTAAATTTGAAGCAACAACTTTTATACGTACCAACTGAAGAGCAGTAAAGGTCTTCAGAAAGTTATTTAGGGCATTGACTCATGCATAGGCCCAGACGAAATAAAATCGGTTTAAGAAGAGAAGGGCTTCAAAATAAAAAATGTAACCAATTTAACCAACAACTATTTCGAGTTGAGTTAGAACCACGACGTTAAGCTTAAAAAAAAAGAAACGCATCCCATTTACAGTTTGAAATATATCCTGTACAGAAGGATCACGATAGAGGAGCCGCACAAAATAAATGGTCCCGTGCAAAGTATAAACTGCCAAGAATTTGGTCGCACTTAGGCTATTTACCCCCTGTTTGCGTCGTATGCCGCATATTACATGGTACAGTTCTTTGCGATAAATCTAAAAACGACCCCATCGACAACTAAAGAGTATGCCCTGTATACTCTATCGTCAAGGGTTCGGTTGGCCCGAAACCTAATCACCCTCAAACGTAGGTAACCGCACCCTAGTACTAATCTCCTACGCTAACGCCCTAAAATCAAACCACATGCCATTGCAGGGTGCTTCGCCATATAATGATGAAACTCCAGTTTCTAATTTAAGTCGTCTAGAAAAAACCATTAAAAAACACTAGTACAAACAGTAATAATTTCACGAACACAATCGGTAATATAGTGTTAAGAAAGCAATTGATGTTAATGCAAGCTGTACTTAACAAGCCATGAACTGTTTAAAAATGTGTTTTTGGAAAGCAAACGGCATCCGCCAACCTAAAAATAAAAATTGATGTTCTGATGGTTTCTGAAACTCATCTGACCTCAAGAAATACGTTTAAAATCAATGGTTATATATTACATGATAACAAGGACCCTCGACAAAAGCTCGAATCAAACACTACGAAATGTGTGATAATTGTGAAGATTATCTGACAGCAACGAACATTTGTGTTGAAGAGCTTAACGGAAACACAGTAATATCCTCTTTATACTCTCCACCTAGATTTTCGATATCAGAACGCCAATATTAAATCATTAGGACGATGTTTCTGGCCGCAGGCGATAAAAACGGTAAGAATACCTTCTGGAGGTCACGACTTATAATACCAACGGGTCGTGTTTTGTTTAATACAATTTCTAAAATAGATTTAATTGCGGACAACCATCATATTGGCCTACTGAGAAGCAAAAAATTCCAGATGTCATCTATTTTGGCGTGGTTAAAAACATCCCAATGGAAACTATTCAAGTTGAAGCTTCCTTATAATTATCTTCCGATCACGCACATACAATTGTTACTATAATGAGTCCCAATAGAATTGTATTTCCATCTGGTTGCATAGCGACGTCAGCCACACAAATAATTGTTTAAAATATAAAAAAGTATCTCAGTACCCACTGCACAGAAAATATTCCGCTTAGTACACCGGAGAATGTGGACTTTTCTATTGTAAATTTTGACAGTTATATCAAACTAGCTGTTCAACATTCCATCATAACCCTCAAAAAAACCAAAAATAATAACATATATTCTACAGATGTCGAGCGTCTCTTGACTAAAAAAAGGAGAGTTCGATGAGAGTAGCAATTGCACAGATCCCCTCAACTTAAGAATTTATTAAGAGTGCACAAAAAGGCTAAGAATGTAACTGCAGTTTCAGAAAATGGCTTTCCTGGAAAAATATCTTAAGGAACTTGATGCAATTCCACAATCAGAATACTCATTATGGCGTGCAGCTAGAAATCTAAATAGACAAGTTATCTCTAAGCCACCATTAAGAAACTTGAATGGAAGTTGGGCAAGAAACGATATTGAAAAAGGAAATATGTTCGTTAATCATTTGAAAAATGTATTTACCCCAAACATATCTCACGATACAGCAGTCGAGTTACCACCTGTTATAGTTAGAGCAGATATTCCTAGGGATGAGCAAATTGAAAAAATATATCGATATATATATATATTTATTAATTGAAAATATCGATGTATCGAACGTATTTAGCTGAAATGATGACCAAATTTAAAAACTTAATATACCTATGTCAATACATATTACATGTAATTCCATTCGTACTTTTTATTGTTTCTTTTAATTTCTAATCGAGGGACAGTCAGTTCTACAATAAAAAAAATTTAAAAAAAAAGTAAATAATACAAAAAAAATTTTATTTGTTCGCCACATGAAATCTAAAAAATTAAGGCGATTCTTGGAGAGCGAAAAGGGACTCGTGGGTCAAGGTTAGCGAGTCAGTGGAATCTGTAAATGAGATGTCCATGTTCAGGAGAATTTTGTCCAAGGACCCTGTAGTCCCGGGATTTATTCAGAGACCGGACAATTCATGGACGGAATCTAGCTCTGAATCTCTTTGTCTGCTAATGGAGACATACTTTCCGGGATGTGTGGATCCTGGGGTGGGTGAACAGATTGAATGTGGTGACCCCTTCTCTGGGTCAGGCTCGGGCGGTGAGGAGAGAGAGACGGTGGGGGATATGATCACCTTGGATAATGTAACATGGGCGGTTAATACCTTTGGGTCTTACAAATCGGCAGGACCAGATGGTATCTTTCCGGCGATGTTACAGAATATCGGGAGATCATTACTCCTGCTGTTGGTGGAACTGTTTAGGGCCGGTGTGCTGAACGGGCACATTCCTAAAGGGTGGAGGGAGGTCAGGGTGGTTTTCATACCTAAGGCGGGAAGAACCGGTCACTCTAAACCCAAGGATTTTAGACCAATCAGCTTATCGTATTTTCTTTTGAAGACGTTGGAAAGACTGATTGATCTACATCTGAGGACGAAGATTGACGCCGGCATAATCGGCGGCGCTCAACACGCCTATCTCAAGGGTAAATCTGCTGAGAGTGTGCTTCATGATGTGGTTGGTTATGTAGAGCGGGGATTGAGAAGCAAGGAATACACCTTGGCGGTATTCCTGGATATAGACGGCGCCTTTAACAATTTGAAGATAGAGGCTAATAGGCAGGCACTGGTGGATCTAGGCGTTTTACTCTTCCTGGTCGAATGGATAACTCTGATGCTTAGCAGCAGTTCACAGCCTGATGCTTAGCAGCAGAGTTATTCACTCGGACTGGGGAAACGAACGTTTAAAGAAACTGGTGACTAGGGGGACCCCACAGGGGGGGGTGTTCTCTCTCCCTTATTATGGCTCTTAGCTGTCAATGTCGTTCTGGGACTTTTTGACAGAATGGGTCAGAAAGTTGTGGCCTACGCGGATAATGTAGTGATATTGGTATCGGGCAAGTTTCTGCCGACAATTAGCGAAGTTATGCAAGGGGCGCTGGGCGAGTGAGAAAGGACTGCGAGTTAATCCGGAGAAGACGGATTCGCAGATCATCGATAAGTAGGAGCTGGGGACACCAGCCGTCAGTAGTGGGATGGCTGCACACTTCGGTGTGCTTCAATCGGCATGACAGGTGCTATGAGAAGTACTCCTCAAGCGGCCCTGGATATCATTCTACATCTTCTGCCCATTAAGCAGTATGTGATAAGAATGGCAGCCAGAAGTATTCTTAGACTGAGGGAGCTAGGATTGATAGGGAATTTCACGCAGGGTCACTCACGGATCCTGGGTGAGATTGAAGCTGGTGGTTACTGAGATCACCCAGCTCCACGGATTATGTGGGCACTAGGATAGATTTTGGGCGGTTGCCGGAGGTAGTAACGCCTTCTAGGGAGAGTTGGTCAGGTAGGAGCAGATTATTTAGTGGATTTGCTATTTTCACTGATGGCTCGAAGATGAGAGGGACGGGTGCGGGGGTCTACATTGAGGAGCTGGATATCAGAATGTCATATAGGCTTCCTGACGACCGCAGTGTTTTTCAGGCGGAGGTTCTGGGGCTCTTGAGGGCCGTGGAACTGATGAGGGCGAACATTGATAGGGGCTCGGAGGTCACTATATACGTCGACAGCCAAGCGGCCCTTGTGGCTGTAAGGTCTTCTTATGTGAAATCCAAGCTAGTTGATGGTTGAAGGAGGGCTTTGAAGGGAGCTTTAGGAGAGTATGTGTTGAGATTGTGCTGGGTGCCGGGTCACTGCAACATAAACGCCAATCAGATTGCTGATGAGTTAGCGAGACAGGGCTCAGAGGTGGAGGATCCTAACTATATAATGAGGCTGTTAGGCCTCCAATAGGCTTCTACTTTGGAAGGATCAGATAATGGATTCTGGGCGCGATCAATAGGGCCTGGGGGAACCGAACGGACTGCCGGGTATCACGGACGATGTGGCTGGTGCTTAGGAAGTCCGATTCGGAGTCGCTGCTGGGTAGAAGTAGGGTCTAAGTGAGGACCACAATAGGAATTATCACGGGCCATTGCATGATAGGCAGGGTGTCGAAGAGATTGGGATCCGACGTGTCGGATATGTGCGGGTTGTGTGAGGAGTTGGAGACAGTTGAGCACATTTGTGCCACTGTCCCAGGCTTCAGGGCAGCAGGCTGAGGTGGCTGCAGATTCCTAGGCGAATTAGGGGATGTCCCGGGCTGTGGACTCGAGAGTCTGATAGGATTCGTAATGGGGATGGCCTGGCTGCGCAGCAGGAAACTGGGAGCTAGCTGCACATAGGGCGGATTTGTGTTGTGTTGAGTGAGGGTTTCTCTCGGGTTTGATCCGATCTTCTTTTCTTATCTATCTTCTTTATATTTTCTAATGCTTTCGCTGTTTTTTCACCTACTTTCCAGCTATCTTTTTCTTAACAAGGACGATATTAGTCTCTGGGTGAAGGTGTGAAGGAGACTTCACACCAGCCTTTCTACCTACCTACCTAAGGCGATTCTTTGCATAATTCTAGGAACCCTTTTCAGAATATTTTTTCCGCGCTTATTGTTTTGTTGTCATCTCTTAAAGAACCGAGACAAAACTGAACTGTGTAATCTATGAAAATGTACAATGGAAAAGTGCCGTTATTTTGTTAATATTAGTTTAAAAAAACATATGATGTAATTCTTAAAAAACTTTTATTTTATTATAAAGAGATCTTAAAAATATCGAATTCGATAGAACTAGATAAATATCGATGTATCGATATATGGGTATTTTTAATATCGGCGATATATATCGATTATAATTTTTTTAAATATCGATATTTTGTTATATCGATATTTATTGCCCATCCCTAGCTATTCCCTTAAGATTTAAGTTAAGAGAAATCGAAAAGCCTATTTGTGATGTAAACAACACGAAGGCACCCAGTATTGATAAGATCAGTAATAAAATGTTTTTGAAGCTACCTCGCATAGTAAAGAAAATTATTCTTATTTTTTTAATACGGCTCGAAAACTAGCCTCAAGAATGGAAGGTTTCTGTAGTAAGCATGGACGATACCACTTTTCTAAGCGTGCACGAAAACTGTCATGAAGCATCGCGTTGCTTACAGGATCATATATTTGAATTGGAAAAGTGGTTAAAATAATGAAGGATAAATATAAACGAACAAAAATGCGTATATATAATATTCACATTGCGTCGGGAATCATGTCCCCCTATTAAAATCAATAATCAAATAATACCCCAACACTCGCAAGTAAAATACCACGGTATACATCTAGATCGGCGCCCATCGTGTAAATGGCATATAGAAGCTAAAAAACTCCAATGAAGAAATTGGAAGAAATTCTGTTGTTAGTATCGATTGCAAACTTCTACTTTATAACTCTATCTTAAAGCCAATTTGGTGCTCCGGTATTCAGTTATGGGGCACTGCCTCGGCCTCTTATATCGAAAAAATCCAAAGGCGCCAAAATAAACTTCTTCGAATAATTAAAGCTGCTCCCTGGTATGTTAAATCTCAAATATTCAGAAGGATCTCAATGTGTCATTAGTTAAAACTATGATGACGAAATATGCAGTAAAATATTTAAAAAGGCTTGAACTGCACCCAAATCCACTAGCTCGAAATATTTTAAATTATGGTGGCCACACTCGCTTAAGAAGAAGAGACACTGCATCACTCACCCAATCAGAAGAGTGATAAACACCTACATATATGAACAGAAACCGTGATGACGAAATTTTTTGTCTGGCACTGGCACGACATAAAACAAAGTAATAGGAAAAGATTTGATTTATTTTAGTTTATATTTAATATATGAAGATTCAATAAATAAATAATTAAAAAAAAGGTTAACGGTTTACAACTCAACTTTACAACTGCTAGTGATGAGTTGTAAATGTGTGATGTTTTGTTAACCTCACTTTAGGCAATTCACACTACCGTGTTAATGGCGATTTCTTGTGTTTAGGAGCCAAACATGTTAATTTTAGATGTTTTCCAGTAAGACACTTGTTTTACAATAGTGTATCAGTTAAAAAATTAAATTTTTTCACTTTTTGGAAAAAATCGAATTGTTATATTCATATCTACCCGCTGAAAATATATTGGGCTATTTTCACTAATTTTTGGTAATGAAACGGTTGGTTAAAAAATTTTTTCCTATGTCTTTAATGTAAAATAAAAACTTGTTTTCCTTATACTGAAAATTTTGAGTTAAAATAGAGTATTGGTGAAGAAGTGCGATATATTGAATTGTCATAAAAACACATAAGCTGAGTATTTGATGCAAAGGGTTTGCGAAAGCGCAAAATATTGTAGCTTTTTTTGCAATCTAAAGCTTAGTCTTAACTCATCAATGTTTATAACTTCATCGTTAAGATAGTTTATATAATATCCAGAAAATTTTATATATATTTTTTTTTAATTTTTTTTTTGATTTCTTAAACTTATACATTTTCATTTTTCATATTTTTCTTGCCATCTGGTAAAGCATCTGACAAGGTATGAAATTGAAACATGATAATTGCTTTAGTTATAAAAAATAAAAGGTTAATGAAAATTTTCTATGAAGTTTTTGTTAAATTATTGCTAACAGCTAAGACACAAGCTCTATGTTTATATTTGTGCTGTAAGTTGTGCTGAAAAAAGGTCAACAAAAAAAAAAGAAAGACATAAAAACATGAAAAACAGATAAATTAACTATGGACTTCAAGAAGAATTTTTTACAAAAAAGTACGAAAAACAGATGGAAGGAAGAACATATAAATTAATTAAAATATATAATCATTCAAAACAGATTTCAATCTACCAAGATTAAAATGCCATTTGGTTTAAAGATTGATATTCGACTATTGAGTGTCAACCGTCGTCGATGGAGGTGAGTGTTAAAACGGCAAGACCCATTGAGGAGATTGTGTGGTTACAATCGAAACATGTCAGGGTAACCTGTCCGTGTAAACCTGGGTTCAATTCCCAGCTCAGTCAAGAATGAAGAACAATCAGTTAATTTTAATTCATTTCATGTTGTAAAATTCCTTTCTTCATAAAAATAATTTAATGAAAAATTTAATTCAATGAACTTTAGCCTGATCAAAATATCAAAATTTGGATTAAACCCCATTAACAGTTCAATAAAATAACCACAATACTAATTATCAGCCATGTTAAAGAGTACAATTCCGTTCGCAAACGGAATTCGTTCCTTATTTTGGTGCTTCAGAAAATTACGAAAAAACTGCGGAATGAAACCATTTTTGTTTTCATGAACGGAATGGGAGATTTCTGTATCTTAAAGGCCAAAAAACTATCAAAATATACTTTCTATCAATAAACAAATATGTTTTCTTCGGTTCCGAACGGAATTGTACTCTGTGACATGGATGTATAAATGATTTTTTTTTATTTGTTAGGACCGTAAAGTTGCAAAAAAAGAAACCAAGAGATTTTTTAAAAATGAAATAAATCAAAAACGTTATTGGAAAGGCAGTAACGTAGCAATTGGTGTCAGAAGAAGGATTGCAAAAATATAATAAATAACAAAAATAAATTTGAAGAACTTAAAGTGGATCATCTGCCAAGTGCAGGAAATAAAGCAGAGCTGCAGAAGAGGCTAATAGATGAATTCGAGAGACGCAGTATCGACAATTTAAGCTACGAATTAAAGAATAAAGAAGAAATAGAGGTATGTACTGTTGCAGTAGCAAGCAATATAAATTTCAACATATTCGATATTCTTGCTGAAGCTGCTAGAAAAATCTATTAAAACTATTCTTGATGAAATTCCTCGAAAAATTGAATGAAACTTCTAAAAAAAATGGAAGAAAAGTCGAGCGCTATCCTGGCCGAAATTCAAGATAATTCTAGAATTACCAACGACTAGTTTTAGGTTAATAACGAAAAACTTGAGAAGCTCCAATTCTCAACGTTTATAAATGAAAGAGTTGATGATATGGAAATGGAGTTTAACCGCAAGCTGTCTGATGTAAAAACATAAGTCACGGAAGTAAAAACACAAGTTATGGTTTTGATGAAAAACTGCACCAACTGGAAGTAAAAGTTAATATCATTTAATGCTGGTTGGTAGCGGTGCGAGTTTTCACAGAAGCCTCTAGTAGAACAAAGTCCCCTTGTTTTGGCGGTCATGTTTCATTTGTTTTTAAGTTCCAGTTTGATACAGTTGCCAACATAAATGCATGGAAAAACAATAACAATATAAAAAAAAAACGAACGAAATAACATAATAAACAAACAACAATAAAAACAATCTGCCAGTGATGGTCTTTTTCGGCGTTGACCAGATCAGGGCTTTTATGGTCCTTTTATGGCATTGTCCATTGTGTACCCCCTATAACCGTCCATCATATTCGTGTTAGTACGAATGTATTTGTGTTAATCGTTGTTGAACTGTTTTGGTGATGAAGGTATAACACTGATCACCAAACAGTTTCTAAACGGCAATTAGCATAGAGACATCCGATGAGAGGTCGGTTTCGAATCGACTTCTGTAACATACGTGGGCTGAGAACGAATTTTTTTTCTGTATACGCTCACGTTTATCTCCATCGGCCGGATGTTTTCGCCTTATGTGAAACACAGGTCTCTGAAAATTCCGATCCACTGGATTTTCAGATTCCTGGGTATCACCTTCTATCCCTATTTTATCTTCATCGAGGTCTTGCTATATATATACGCAATGAAGTTGTGTATCAATGCCAGCAACCAGTGGGCATGTTTGATGCGGAATTTAACTGCCGTTGGGTTAAATTCAAAATCAATACGCACTTTTTGCATTTCGGGTTTCTTTACAGAAGTCCAAACGCGGGAAGGGATATCACTTTATCGCGCTTCGACTCCCTTTCCGACTCAATATCGAAGATTCTTGAGAATTGTCCGGACAGTGAAATCGTTGTTGCTGGTGATTTCAATGTCCACAATTCTTCTTGGCTTCAACCTTCTTCTTGGCCGTACAACCTATGAAGGCCAATATGTTGAGCTATTTGCTGCACATAATCACCTTGTGCAACTGGTGAATGAACCAACACATATTCCATGTGTTGATGGGCACCAACACAATACCATTGACCTCTTCTTCTCTTCGCACCCTCAAAAGTACGAAGTAGAAGTTCTAGCACCTCTCGGTAACTCGGATCATTGCACCATTTCTGCCTCTTTTCCGTTCTCCGAACTTCGGAACGTTTCACGACAGGCTATGAAACGATCAAAATTGTTTACGGAAAAGCACGTTGGGTTGAACTCAACGACTTTTTTCGGCATTTTAATTGGAAACTTTGTTTCGTTGACAATGACGTCAATGCCATGGCGAAAATGGTTGAAAATGTTATTATGCTAGGAATGAAAATGTTCATTCCAGTTAAAAATGCTTCGAATAAACCTAGATCTAAATCTTGGTTTAATCAGACGTGCAAATCAGCAGTCAGATCCAGAGAGGAAGCATTCAGAAATTGGCGTGACAATAAAACAGCTGATACTGAATTGCTACGCAAAATGGCAAGGTCGTCGTGTGCCAAAGTGCTAAGACGGGAAAAAGCTCTTCACGAGCAACGTCTTCGTGCTGAAGTTCTTACTGCTCCCCGGGGCAGTAAAAGCTTCTGGTCATTCGTTAAAAGAGTAAGGGTAAATGCTAGTTCTTCAATACCAACTCTTTTAAAGGATGGCCCAACATTCACGAACCTGGTTGATAAGGCTAATTGTTTTGCCGAATTATTTGCAAATAATTCTGACTTACCAGAGAGCAATCAACCACTACCCGAACTCGAAAAAGTATCCGTAACTATGCCAAAAATATTTTTTCGGGCTCGAGCTGTTAAAAAGGTTCTTGCGGATCTCAACATAAACAAGTCTCCTGGCCCGGATGGTATACATGCACTGGTCTTGAAGCAGTGCTCTTCGACGCTAGCTCGTCCCTTAGCAAATCTTTTCAGCACTTTATACCATGCTGGTGAATTTCCCGTCTGCTGGAAAGTTGCTAATGTAACGCCAATTCCTAAAAAAGGAGTGGCTAATAACCCTGAAAATTACCGCCCAATTGCAATTTATTCGGCACTTTCCAAAGTTATGGAGAGTATGGTAAATCACCATCTTGTAAAATTTTTAGAGTCAAATTACCTACCAAGCGACCGCCAGTATGGCTTTCGTAGAGGTCGTTCTACTGGAGACCTACTGGCCCTGTTATCAGAAAAATGGTGTCGTTCTATTCACCATTTTGGCGAAAGTAAGGTAATTGCTTTAGATATTTCCAAGGCGTTTGACAGAGTCTGGCATGGTGCACTCTTGTCTAAACTTGTTGCATTTGGTGTCGGTGATAATTTCTCTCGATTTATATCGAGCTTTCTCAGAGATCGCACTATACGGGTTGTTATAGATGGGGTTTCATCAAACGAGTTCAAGATTCATTCAGGGGTACCGCAAGGCTCCGTTCTTTCTCCTACTCTATTTCTTATTTTTCTAAATGACCTCTTATGTCAAACTTCCAACCCTATCTATTCTTTTGCAGATGACAGCAACCTTTGCCATTCGTATTCATTTGGTTACAGACCAGGCGTGTCCGATGTTTGTGCTATGAGACAGAACATGAATGATACGCTTGGCCGTGACCTAGACATAATCTCAGAATGGGGTCGTGCGAATAGGGTCGAATTTAATGCCCGAAAGACCCAATGTTGCGTACTGACGCATAAACGCGCGACGAATCAAGGTGCCTCATCTGTATGTATGGGTGGTATAAATATTGAGGAAACAGAATCTCTTGATGTTCTGGGCATGAGGATACAATGTGATGTCCGATGGACTGAACATATATTTAAGGTGTCGAAAGAAGCATTCAAGTGCCTCGGTTTTTTGAAACGGTGTAAGATATACTTCACTCCATCTGATCTCCTTATTATTTATACCACCTATATCCGACCGCGAATGGAATACAACTCTCATGTGTGGGCCGGTGCTTCAAAGTCTATTTTGGAGCTTCTCGACCGCGTGCAGGAGAGGGCGAAGGTTCTCATCGGCGACAGTAGGGTATCCAATTCTATTGACTCCCTTGAGCACCGTCGCAATGTGGGTTGTACTTGCCTATTTTATCGTTACTACAACGGGATGTGTTCTGATGAAATTAGGGATTTGGTTCCCGAAACCCATAGCTTTGTTCGTAATACACGTTTTTCCTCAAGAGCCCATCCTTTTGTGGTCGATTGGCCTGTGAATCGTACAACGCATTACAGGGAAAAATCGTTCTTTGGCCGGACTGTTCGTATGTGGAATAACCTTCCTGCTGAAGCCTTCCCTCTCACTTACAACATGAATAAGTTCAAGTCGAATGTTCACAAGCACTACTCCGTCTTTCCTCCTTCCCATAACCTATTTTCCTAGTTCCAACACAATGCAATGCATTAGTAGGGGTCATCCCCTGAGTGCTGGTCCTAACAAAAAAAAAAAAAAAAAAAAAAATGGAAAAGTAATGAAAAGAAAATACAGCTAATTCTTGCATTAAAGGGAGCTGCGGCTGACATTCTAAAAAGTGTACCATCAAGTTCCAGAAACAATTATGATGTCATTATGGTAGCACTGCAACGTAAGTATGGTGGTGCACAGAAAAGTGATATACAAAAAGCAGTTGCGTGGCAGAGGGCAAAACGCAAATGAAACTTTACAGGATTTGGCACTCGAGATAGAGCATTTGGTGCAGCTTACGTACCCTGGTGAGAGTCATCCATGGTTGGATCACTGCAAAACTAAGGCATTTGTAAACGGTAATCGAGATGCTGATGTAAAACTTGCGGTAAGTACATCACAAAAACCAACCTTTGCAGAAACTGTTTCATTTGCTTTAGCCTAGGAAACCGCAAGAATTGTTTCAAGACCATAAGTACGAAAGGTGCGAAGGCTCGATGTGACCGCCAATGGTGAAAGGGATATTGTGCAGGATTTAAAAAACGCAGTTATGGAAGCTTTAGGCGAGAAGCAAACTAGAACTAAAGTAAAATAATGTAACTGCGGAAAGAATGTTCAAATACAGCGAAACTGTAAAGTACCAAGAAAGCGAACAAGATCTGCTTCACCGCCAATAAACAGATAGCGGGCTAATCACCAGTCTTCACAAGAATCACGATTAAACTAAAAAGATGCGAGGCATGAGCTAGCTCCCACATCTAAGGGTTACGCAGAGTAACAGAACCCTTACGGGTTGTGGTTATATCAACGGTCAAAAATGGGTTTTGAATATGGACACCGGGGCATCACATTCGATTATTAGTCCTCTATGTGGTGTAAGTCTGTGAACAGCTACGGGGGAGCCTGCCACTATCTATGGGAAAATTAATGTTAAATTATGTATGGCCAATACAAGCGCCCACCATATGTTTCTTGTAGATGAAGTGATCATTGGCTCAGATCTTAAGATTAGACAAGGTATTCAACTGGATATGGGATAACAAATTATGAGTTGGCGTAATGTTAAAATTCCCCTTGATGTTGGATTCTAAACCAAGGCTCATGTAAGACAGTTACTCGCCCTTCAACGTCCACAATGCCCCCAAGTCCCAAACGATAGTATGGGGGCGAATGGAGGGAAATTCTGAGGACAACAATAGGTTATGGATAGTAGAGAAAGCAACAATTACAGGTGATATAGTCACATCGAATGCCCTGGTCAAACATTAAAAAGTCCTTACGCAGAATTTTAGGATAATACACTGTGTTTCAGTAGAGGCAACAATAAGTTGCGAGAAACATCTATACGCAGCCAAAAACACTACCAAGGACCAGGAATTACTAGAGACACATGTGCGAAAATGTTCCGATAAACTAAGGCCGCCCGAGAGAAATCAGGCTTAACAACTACTAAAGAGATATGCCTTTATCTTTTGAGGCACATGTGTCTTTTTTAAATCCTGCACAATATCCCTTTCACCATTGGCGGTCACATCGAGCCTTCGCACCTTTCGTACTTGTGGTCTTGAAACAATTCTTGCGGTTTCCTAGGCTAAAGCAAATGAAACAGTTTCTGCAAAGGTTGGTTTTTGTGATGTACTTACCGCAAGTTTTACATCAGCATCTCTATTACCGTTTACAAATGCCTTAGTTTTGCAGAGATCCAACCATGGACGACTCTCACCATGGTACGTAAGCTGCACCAAATGCTCTACCTCGAGTGCAAAATCCTGTAAAGTTACATTTGCGTTTTGCCCTCTGCCACGCAACTGCTTTTTGTATATCACTTTTCTGTGCACCACCATACTTACGTTGCAGTGCTACCATAATGACATCATAATTGTTTCTGGAACTTGATGGTACACTTTCTAGAATGTCAGCCGCAGCTCCCTTTAATGCAAGAATTAGCTGTATTTTCTTTTCATTACTGTTCCATGCATTTCTGTTGGCAACTGTATCAAACTGGAACTTAAAAACAAATGAAACATGACCGCCAAAACAAGGGGACTTTGTTCTACTAGAGGCTTCTGTGAAAACTCGCACCGCTACCAACCAGCATTAAATGATATTAACTTTTACTTCCAGTTGGTGCAGTTTTTCATCAAAACCATAACTTGTGTTTTTACTTCCGTGACTTATGTTTTTACATCAGACAGCTTGCGGTTAAACTCTATTTCCATATCATCAACTCTTTCATTTATAAACGTTGAGAATTGGAGCTTCTCAAGTTTTTCGTTATTAGCCTAAAACTAGTCGTTGGTAATTCTAGAATTATCTTGAATTTCGGCCAGGATAGCGCTCGACTTTTCTTCCATTTTTTTTAGAAGTTTCATTCAATTTTTCGAGGAATTTCATCAAGAATAGTTTTAATAGATTTTTCTAGCAGCTTCAGCAAGAATATCGAATATGTTGAAATTTATATTGCTTGCTACTGCAACAGTACATACCTCTATTTCTTCTTTATTCTTTAATTCGTAGCTTAAATTGTCGATACTGCGTCTCTCGAATTCATCTATTAGCCTCTTCTGCAGCTCTGCTTTATTTCCTGCACTTGGCAGATGATCCACTTTAAGTTCTTCAAATTTATTTTTGTTATTTATTATATTTTTGCAATCCTTCTTCTGACACCAATTGCTACGTTACTGCCTTTCCAATAACGTTTTTGATTTATTTCATTTTTAAAAATCTCTTGGTTTCTTTTTTTGCAACTTTACGGTCCTAACAAATAAAAAAAAATCATTTATACATCCATGTCACAGAGTACAATTCCGTTCGGAACCGAAGAAAACATATTTGTTTATTGATAGAAAGTATATTTTGATAGTTTTTTGGCCTTTAAGATACAGAAATCTCCCATTCCGTTCATGAAAACAAAAATGGTTTCATTCCACAGTTTTTTCGTAATTTTCTGAAGCACCAAAATACGGAACGAATTCCGTTTGCGAACGGAATTGTACTCTTTAACATGGCTGATAATTAGTATTGTGGTTATTTTATTGAACTGTTAATGGGGTTTAATCCAAATTTTGATATTTTGATCAGGCTAAAGTTCATTGAATTAAATTTTTCATTAAATTATTTTTATGAAGAAAGGAATTTTACAACATGAAATGAATTAAAATTAACTGATAGTTGTTCATTCTTGACTGAGCTGGGAATTGAACCCAGGCTTTCATGGACAGGTTAGCCTGACATGTTTCGATTGTAACCACACAATCTCCTCAATGGGTCTTGCCGTTTTTACACTCACCTCCATCGACGACGGTTGACACTCAATAGTCGAATATCAATCTTTAAACCAAATGACATTTTAATCTTGGTAGATTGAAATCAGTTTTGAATGATTATATATTTTAATTGATTTATATGTTCTTCCTTCCATCTGTTTTTCGTACTTTTTTGTAAAAAATTCTTCTTGAAGTCCATAGTTAATTTATCTGTTTTTCATGTTTTTATGTCTTTCTTTTTTTTGTTGACCTTTTTTCAGCACAACTTACAGCACAAATATAAACATAGAGCTTGTGTCTTAGCTGTTAGCAATAATTTAACAAACACTTTTTCATTAACCTTTTATTTTTTATAACTAAAGCAATTATCATGTTTAAAATTTTCATTAACCTTTTATTTTTTATAACTAAAGCAATTATCATGTTTCAATTTCATACCTTGTCAGATGCTTTACCAGAAGGCAAGAAAAATATGAAAAATGAAAATGTATAAGTTTAAGAAATCAAAAAAAAAAAAAAGATATTTCACCTTCACCCAGAGACCAATATGGTCCATTGTTAAAATTCCCCTTGATGTTGGATACTAAACCAAGGCTCATGTAAGACATTTACTCGCCCTTCAACGTCCACAATGCCCCCAAGTCCCAAACGATAGTATGGGGGCGAATGGAGGGAGACACTGAGGACAACAATAGGTTATGGATAGTAGAGAAAGCAACAATTACAGGTGATATAGTCACATCGAATGCCCTGGTCAAACATTGAAAATTCCTTACGCAGAATTTTAGGATAAGACACTGTGTTTCAATAGAGGCAATAATAAGTTGCGAGAAACATCTATACGCAGCCAAAAACACTTCCAAGGACCAGGAATTACCAGAGACACATGTGCGAAAATGTTCCGATAAACTAAGGCCGCCCGAGAGAAATCAGGCTTTACAACTACTAAAGAGATATGCCTTTATCTTTGCCTCAAAAGATAAAAACCAGGGCAGAATGTCAATAGTGAAACACGAAATTATCACCAGTAACGCTAAGCCAATAAAACTCCTCTTGCAAAACGAAATGAATTTAGAGACCTCGTCAATGAAATGGAACAGGATGGCATAATTAAGCTATCATCTAGTCCTTAGAGTGCACCAGTGGTTTTGGTGAAAAAGAAAGATGGAACTACGAAATTCTGCGTAGACTACAGGAAACTAAATGACGTCACCTAAAAAACAGCAAGTGATGGCTTATTTTTTTTTTTTTTATTATTCTTACACTAAATCCCGCGAAGCTTTTCGCTTGTCCGCAGAAGACCAGAGTCTCTGGCAGGAATCGAACCCGCAACCTCGGTACTGATAACCTAGCTCACTACCAGCTAGCCTACTGGGGCACCCAACTGGCAGTTGAATGTGATGCAATTTTGGATCTGTAATGCTCCAGTTACATTCGAGCGTTTAATAAAACAGGTGTTAAATGGTCTCCACCGAAAGATTCGGTTGGTGTTCCTTGTGTACATAATTGGCATATCAAAAACATTGAGGGACACCTGAAATATCTCGAGATGTTGAAACGCATATCAACAGCTGGACTCGTTTTTTTTTTTTTTTATTATTGTTATTATATTGTTTATTTCAAATAAATTTATATTACAGCACCGATATTGGCACTAAAGAGGATAAAAGGCAACTAGTGGTGATTCATTATGTGCATTAAAATACTAATTATTAAAATTTAAATTATTATTATTCACAGTTTTTATATTTTAAAACAAAATTAAATTTTTATCACAAAATATTACTAAATACTAAAGAAATGTTTCGAGATAGGTTAGCAAAAATTTTGTAGTTCTCGTTTAAATGTTGACAAAAGTTCAATGGTTTTCCAAAAAATTTGTAAACCATTGTATTCATTTGGACCAGCAAAACAAATACGCTGCTTTGACAATTCAAGGCGGCATCTAGATACAGACAAATGTTGGCTTTGTTTGGTTAACTTATTAAGTTAGGTGTTAAGAGCGGAGGAAGTAAAATACTTAGGGCATCGTGTAACATCTGATGGCATTTCAACAGACGAAGAGCAAATACGAGTAGTAATGGATTGGCCTCGCCCTCAAAATCTACATAAGTAACGCAGTTTTCTAGGCTTATGTAAATGCTACAGACGTTTTGTACTAAATTTTGCCAATATTGCTGCCAGTTTGCATGAATTGAACAAAAAGGTGCAGGCATATAACTGGGGTGAAGCACAGGAAAGGGCACTCCAATCGCGGAGGAAAACTTTGGTCTAGATACGGAGGCTCTGTCAATACGACCCTGTAAACTAACATGCAAGCATTGTTTAAGGGCTGAAGGGAAAGAAAACACCTGCGACGTTCGTCTATTGCTGATAGAATTCCATGAAGACTGGTCAATAGCGCAGAAAAATTACACCATTTTAGCAAAAATTCTGAGAGCCAAGGAAGAGCGCAGAAGACCCACCCGAAGCAAAATTTCCCCTAAAAGTCCACTGATGAAAGCATACTGGGCTCTGTGGAACAGCCTTCAAGTAGCAAATGGCTGCTTATTACGTACAAGGGAAAGTTCGGAAGGAAAATCAGTCAAAACCCTTATAGTAGTGCCGTCAGCGAAAGTAAAAGAAGTTCTGAGGGATTTCCATAACTGTCCTAGTAGTGGTCATCTGGGTTCGACAAAAACCCTAGAAAAATTAAAACAACGATTCTACTGGGTTGGGTACCAACAAGCTGTAGCTGACTGGATAACAGTTCCAAAGGTCCAGTAAGGAGAAGTCGTGGGCCACTACAACAGTATAACTCTGGAGCCCCATTTGAGCGAATTGCAATGGATATAGACGGGCATTTTCTTGTTAGTAATGCCGGTAACGATGTGTTAGTAGTAATCGATAATTTTAGTAGTTGGCCGCGGTTGTGTCATCCCAAACCAAGAAGCCAGGACGGGTGAAAATAATGAATGTTCCACTTCACAAGAACAAAAAACTCTTAATAAGCTTCATGAATTTATTCGAAACCGTATTAAGCTGTCCAGTGACAAAAGAAAGCCAGATACGATCGAGCGGCAAATTCGGAAGGGTTTATGGAGGGCCAGTTTGTTTTGCTTTTTAATCCCCAACGAAAGAAAGGATTATCTCCCTAACCTGCAGCCACATTGGGATGGGTCATATAAAGTGATAAAGAAATAAAATAAGGTTGTATATCGAATACAGAAATACAAAAGTCCAAGAACCAAAATGAAAGTTGTTCATTTAGAATGATTAGCTCCTTGTAGAAGAGTTGAATATGAGCATATTCGGGACGAACATGTTTAATTTGGGGGCAGTGTTACGAAAGTAACTTTAGCTAAGAATTAGTTAACTTATTAATTATCTTGTATTAATTAGTTATTTTGTATGCGATAGTTATTTTATTAGTTTAAAGCGTTATTGTATTAGTTATGCGTATTTATTATTTATGTAAAATTCACTGTACAGAATTTTCTAGTTCGAATGTTATGTTAAAATTGATATGCATAATTGTATTTCAACCCCACTGTACACACATCTAGACGTTTATAGTTGCATACTTTTAAATAACACAATATACATTAATGCTCGAATAATCTACAGCCATCTAGACGTTTTGACTGAAGTCTAAATACTTGAGAAGATCGGCATTGCTGTGAGTAGTAGTACAAACATTGAAGTGTGCAGATCACAAATAGAAGTCGCAATTGTAAATAGTTTATAGAAAAATCTATAAATAAAGCTTGTGAACTGAGACTGAAAAAGTGTTTAAAGTGTTGTGTTTATTTTATTTTATTTATTATAAGGGAAATAAACCAAGAACTTTATTAAAATGGCTGTACCGTAACAATAGTGTAAGTATTCGTATTCGCAGATATTTAATCTCATTATTTGCATTCGAATTTGCTTAAGATATATTCGCCGCCTCTTAATGTTTACACCCTCACAAGTTAACTGTCAAAAAGTGTATGAAAATTCGTAAATTTGTCTTGCGATTTTCAATTATGCATTTATTAAAACAGATGGTTTTATATACCTAGTCGTTTTCGTTTTGTTTTTTTTTATCGCCAACAACAAATCTTAAAATCTAAGCTTTCGGTAGACATTTAAAAAAAATTAGTTTTTAGACACAAGAAATCATGAAAACCCTTATTATATCTTGTATTGACTTAAGTAAGTTTTTTTAATTATACTATATTGTTACGTTACTGCCTTTTCAATAACGTTTTTGGTTTATTTCCTTTATAATAAACCTCTTGAGTTCTTTTATTGCAACTTTAATAAAATAAATAAAACACTTTAGACACTTTACTTTATAGCTGTACTATAAACTATTCACGTCACTTTATTTAGAACTTAGTCAATTATACCACTAATAATTGCGATGTGCACATTTAAATAATCGTACTAATACTGATTATAGATGCCAACCTTCGCGAGTATTTATACTCTGTTCGCTGACATCTAGATGTCTCTAGATCATTCTACTCGGCGAAATGTCTGTAACATTTTCGACATTTCTGGGCGAATCAAGATTTTATTATCTTACAGCGAATATCATTATGCATTAACACTGTGGCTGAATTTAAATTTATACATCAATAAACTTAAGATAATCTAAACACTATTATGTTATACATGTATCTATAATAATCATAACATTACATTTGTACTAGAAAATTCTGTACAGTGGGTTTACATTAAAAATATGCGAAACTTATACAATAACATTTTAAACTAATAAAATTACTAATAAACTAAACTTATTCTTAACTAAAGTTACTTTCGTAACACTGCCCCCCACTTAAGCCCGTTCGTCCCGAATAGGCTCAGAATCACCTCTTCCATAAGGGGCTAATCGTTCCAAATGAACAACTTTCATTTTTGCCCTTGGACTTTTGTGTTTCTGTATTCGATATACAACGTCATTTAATTTCTTTATCACCTTGTATGGCCCATCCCAATGTGTCTGTAGTTTGGGAGATAATCCTTCTTTCGTTGGGGATTAAGAAGCAAAACCAACTGGCCCTCCTTAAATCCTTCCGAATTTGCCGCTCGATTGCATCTGGCTTTCATCTTGTCACTGGACAGCTTAATACGGTTTCGTACAAATTCATGAAGCTCATTAAGAGTTTCTTGTTCTTGTGAGGTGAAGCCTTCATTGTTTTCACCCGTTGGTATAGGCTTAACGCCAAACTCCAGATCTCCTGGTAGTCTGAGCTCTGTTCCAAATACAATTTTGGCGGGTGTACGAGAGGTGGAGTCGTGAACCGCTGATCTATACGCCAACAGGAATTTTGAAATGTGCTCATCCCAGTCTTTTTGTTGTGTGCTAACTACTTTCCGCAAATGTTCCTCTAATGTACGGTTAAATCTTTCAACCATGCCGTCAGATTGCGGATGCAATGGGGTTGTTCTTGTTTTCTTTATTCCGTACAATTCACACATTTCTTTAAATATAACAGATTCAAAATTTCTGGCCTGGTCAGAATGCAATTCCAATGGAACGCCATAGCGGCACACCCAATTGTTCACAAAGACGTCCACAACCGCACTAGCTTCTTGGTTTGGGATGGCATATACCTCCGGCCATTTACTAAAGTAATCAATGACTACTAGCACATATTTGTTACCGGCATTACTAACAGGAAAAGGCCCGGCTATATCCATTGCAATTCTTTCAAACGGGGCACCAGAATGGTACTGTTGTAGCTACCCACGACTTCTCCTTACTGGAACTTTGGCGGCCATGCATTGTGCGCAATTGGTTATCCATTCAGTTACGGCTTGTTGACAGCCAACCCAATAGAACCGTTGTTTTAATTTTTCCAAGGTCTTTGTCACACCAAGATGACCACCACTTGGACCGTTATACAATTCCCTCAGAACTTCTTTTACTTTCACTGACGGCACTACTATAAGGTTTTTAAAGGATTTTCCATCAGCCATTTACTACTTGAAGGCTGTTCCACAGAGCCCAGTATGCTTTCATTAATGGACTTTCTGGCGTAATTTCGTTTCGAGTGGGTCTTCTGCCCTCTTCCTTGGCTTTCAGATTTTTTGCTAAAATTGGGTCATTTTTCTGCGCCATTGACCAGTCTTCATGGGACTCTATCTGCAATAGACGAACATCACAGAAGTTTTCTTTTCCTTCAGCCCTTACACAATGCTTGCATGCCACCTTACAGGGTCGCCTAGACAGAGCATCCGCATTGCCATGTTTTCCACCTTTTCTATGTTCAATGCTAAAATCGTAGCTCTGAAGGCGCTCAATCCAACGCGCTATCTGGCCCTCCGAATTTTTGAATTGTAGCAACCACCTGAGTGCAGAATGGTCTGTTCTTAAATCAAAATGTTGACCATACAAGTATTTGTGGAAATGCTTTATGCAGTCTAGTACTACCAGAAGCTCTCGACGAGTTACGCAGTAATTCCTCTCAGGCTTCGAAAGTATTCGACTGTAATAGCCTACAACTTTCTCTACACCATTGACCACTTGGGACAGCACTCCTCCAATTCCAAATCCGCTTGCATCGGTATCTAGCACAAATTTCTTGCCCGCGATTGGATAAGCCAAAATTGGTGCTGTGCACAATAATTCTTTAAGCTTCTGAAATGCTTGTTCCTTTGCTTCACCCCAGTTATATGCCTGCGCCTTTTTGGTCAATTCATGCAAACTGGCAGCAATATTAGCAACATTCGGTACAAAACGCCTGTAGTATGTACATAAGCCTAGAAAACTGCGTAACTCATGTAGATTTTGAGGGTGAGCCCACTCCATGACTGCTCGTATTTTCTCTTCGTCTGTTGAAATGCCGTCAGATGTTACACGATGCCCTAGGTATTTTACTTTCTTCTGGAACAGTGAACATTTCTTAACACTTAACTTGAGTCCGGCTGTAGATATACGTTTTAACACCTCTTCGAGGTTTTTCAGGTGCTCATCAAATGTTTTTCCCATGACAATTATGTCATCAAGGTACACCAAACATGTCTTTCGGTGGAGACCTTTCAACACCTGTTCCATCAAACGCTCGAATGTAGCTGGAGCATTACAGAGCCCAAATGGCATTACATTAAACTGCCATAAGCCATCACTTGCACTAAAAGCAGTTTTCTCTTTATCCTTGTCTGCGATTTCTACTTGCAAATAACCGCTCTGCAAGTCTAATGTGGAGAACCATTTTGTTCCAGCTAAAGTGTCTAGGGTGTCATCAATCCTAGGCAATGGATAACTGTCCTTCTTGGTGACGTCATTAAGTTTCCTGTAGTCTACGCAAAATCTAGTACTTCCATCTTTCATTTTTACCAAAACCACCGGTGAACTCCAGGGACATGATGATGGTTTTATTATGCCATCCTGTTCCATTTCATTAACCAGGTCTCTAACTTCATTTCGTTTCGCTATAGGAATGCTTCTTGGGGCCTGTTTAATTGGCTTAGCGTCGCCGGTGTTAATTTCGTGTTTCACGATTGACGTTCTGCCCTGGTTTTTACCTTTTGACGCAAATATAAAGGCATATTTCTTTAGCAATTGTCTTGCCTTATTTCTCTCGGGCGGCCTTAGATATCCGGTCCATTTCCGCACATGTTCCTCTAGCAGTTCCTGGTCCTTGGTACTCTTTTTAGCTGCGTCTGGATGGTTCTCGCAACTTATTATTGCCTCCGTTGAAGCACATTGTCCAATCTTAAAATTCTGCGTCAGGACCTTTTCGCTGTTGGACAAATTTAAAACTCTTACAGGAACTAAGCTGTTGCTGGTTTTAACGAGGGCATTCGCTGTTACTATATCACCTGTAATTGCTGTTGGCTCTACCACCCATAATCTGTTGTTGTCCTCACAATCTCCCTCCATTCGCGCCCATACAATGGTTTCTGACTTAGGTGGCAATTTTTCACGTTCAAGGGCGAGTAACTGCCTTACATGTGCCTTGATTTCGTATCCAACATCAAGGGGAATATCAACATTACGCCAAGTCATAATTTGTTGACCCATATCCAGTTGAATACCTTGTCCAATCATAAAATCTGAGCCAAGGATTACTTCATCTACAATATCAGCCACAATGAACACATGGTGGGCGCTTGTGTTGGCCATACATAATTTAGCTTTGACTTTCCCATAGACAGTGGCAGGCGCCCCCGTAGCTGTTCGCAGACTTACACCACATAGTGGTTCGATGGACTGTTGTTGCCTAATTATTGAATGAGATGCCCCAGTGTCCACAGTCAGAATCCGTTTTTGACCGTTTATATAGCCACAAGCAGTAAGATTTCTGTTGCATTACTGAGATGGAGATTGTGGGGCCCTTAGATGTGGGAGCTAGCTCATGCCCCGCAGTGCTAGCTCTTTTTAGTTTAAAGGTGACTCCTGCGATGAGTGGTGGTTAGCCCGCTGGTTGTTTCTGGGCGGCGAAGCAGATCTTGAACGTTTATTTTGTGCTTTACAGTTTCTCTGCATGTGACCAATCTTTCCGCAGCTATAGCATTTTACTTTAGTTTTACGTTGCTTCTCGCTTAAAGCTTTAATAACTGCCTCTTTTAGATCCTGCACAATATCCCTTTCACCTTTGGTGGTCACATCGAGCCTTCGTACCTTGCCTACTTGTGGTCTTGAAATAATTCTAGCGGTTTCCAGGGCTAGGGCAAATGAAACAGTCTCTGCAAAGGTAGAATTTTGTGACGTACATACCGCAATTTTTATATCTGCATCCCGAATACCGTTTCCAAATGCCTCAGTTTTGAAGTGATCCAAGAATGAATGACTCTCACCAGGATAGGTAAGCTGCACCAACCGCTCAATCTCCAGTGCAAAGCCCTGTAATGTCTCATTAGCCTTTTGCATTCTACCACGTAATTCCGTTTTGTAGATTTCCTTTTTGTGGTCGCCACCATATTTACGCTGCAGTGCCATCATCACGTCATCATAATTGTTTCTGCAACTTACTGGTACACTTTCTAGAATTTCAGCTGCAGTCCCCTTAACTCTATGGCCTTTTCATCACTGTTCCATGCATTTCTGTTAGCAACTGTATCAAACTGGAACTTAAAAACATTAAATGGAACACTACCATCAAAACAAGGGGCCTTTACTCTACTAGAAACTTCTGGTATAACCCGCACCGCTGCTTCCTGGCATTGAATGTTATTACCTTTTTCCTCCAGATGGTGTAGTTTTTCATCAAAAATCGTTTTTACATTGGTGACTTGCGTTTTTACTTTTGGTTGAATTCTATTTCATTTACTATTTCATTTATTTCAGTAGAAATTCCCTGAAGTTTCTCGTTTGCAGCCTGAAGCTTCTCATTAGTTATTCTAGAATTCTCTTGAATTTCAGCTAATATGGTAATCGAATTTTCCTTTACCATTTTTTCTACATTTCTTGAAGTTTCATCAAGAATAGCTCTGGAATTTTCATCCATTTTTCTAGAAGTTTCATCCGAACTTTTTTTTATCATCAACACCATGCTTCTGGAATTATCGTCCATTTTTCTAGAACCTTCTTCCGACATTTTTTCCATTTTTGCCATCATAGCAGCAAACATTGTGTTTAAATCCATACTGCTAGCAACTGCACGTGTGCATACCTCTATTTCTTCCTTATCCTCAAATTCGTGGTTACCAATGTCGATATTGCGACGTTCGAATTCATCTATTAACCTCTTCTGCAGCTCTGCTTTATTTCCTGCAGTTGGTAGATCTTACTTGCTCAACTCTTTCTTCAGCTGATCCACTTTAAGTTCTTCAAATTTCATTGCTGTCTATTTTTTTTTATTTTTATTTTAATTTTATTTTTTTTTCTAATTTATTTTATTTTTGCAATTTCACTTCTGACACCAATTGTTACGTTACTGCCTTTTCAATAACGTTTTTGGTTTATTTCCTTTATAATAAACCTCTTGAGTTCTTTTATTGCAACTTTAATAAAATAAATAAAACACTTTAGACACTTTACTTTATAGCTGTACTATAAACTATTCACGTCACTTTATTTATAACTTAGTCAATTATACCACTAATAATTGCGATGTGCACATTTAAATAATCGTACTAATACTGATTATCGATGCCAACCTTCGCGAGTATTTATACTCTGTTCGCTGACATCTAGATGTATATAGATCATTCTACTCGGCGAAATGTCTGTAACATTTTCGACATTTCTGGGCGAATCGAGTTTTTATTATCTTACAGCGAATATCATTATGCATTAACACTGTGGCTGAATTTAAATTTATACATCAATAAACTAAAGATAACCTCAACACTATTATGTTAAACATTTATCTATAACAATCATAACATTACATTTGTACTAGAAAATTCTGTACAGTGGGTTTACATTAAAAATATGCGAAACTTATACAATAACATTTTAAACTAATAAAATTACTAATAAACTAAACTTATTCTTAACTTAAGTTACTTTCGTAACAATATTTAAATTCACTGCTAATAGCAAAATTACATTGTTTTGATTTCTATCGCAATCCAAAAAGTCGCCCTTTCCAAATGGTAAAGATGAATACACACCTGACAAAAACTAAGTACTAGGGCCACATTATCTATGCTAGATTGCAACTGCATATTGAACGTAACCTAACCAGCCTACAGTACATTTTTAGGCATACGACACTAAAAACAAAAGATTTTCTCAGAGTATATTCTTAAAAATCTATACGGTTAAGGATTTTTTGTACTTCTAAAGACACTGAACTAGTGTAATAATTGTACATAATTGGTTTACCTTAAAGGAGTTCTAGAGCCATCTGAAAATTCCAAATCGATATCTAACAGACCTTCTTGATATTGTGCAGTTAACTTATGTGTTACCGCTGTCTCCGCAATATATCCATTCTCAATGGTACCATCCGGTGTTATAGTTAACTGTAGACCAGACACAACCCGAACAAGTACTTTAAGTAAACTTACTTTATCACTGCCGACTCTTACTTCTTTAGCACCAATTACTCTTCCAGTAATTGGAGATAAAACCTGCAAAAAAAATTAGGTATATTTTTTAAAATATATATTTTGAATACTGAATTTTAAACCTGAACATCTGTTCGTCCCATAGATTTTCCTTGTAAGATACGTCCTTTTAAAATTGCAATTTTAGGGTCTGCGACACGTAGTAAGGGCTGTACCAAGTCAGTAACACGTAATCCTGTTTTTCTTGATATAAAGTAGCTGATGCGACCAGAGTTCTACAAATAAAATTTTTAAAATTAATATGTTTTATGTAAAACGGGCAAAAAATACCAAAAAAAAAAAAAAAAAATTCCATTGATTTGCCCTGATTTAGAAATATGTGTAATTTTGTTAAAAAAATTTTCAGAAATATGTATATAATTTTTGTATATTTCGAATTTAAATAACACAAACAACTTTTAATTTTCAAGATACCATTTATTTATAACTCCACATTATCTTGCATTTAAATTTATATACGTAATTATTCTGATACTTTGTGAAGAGTATCATAAGATTGTTGGCTATTCTTTTAGCAAATTGTAATGTTGGAGGACTATTTATATGATGTTCAAGGACTTATTATCCTAGCTAATAATATTTTTAAGTGTTTATGTTTCACCGGAGAGAACAGCCACAAGACACAGTGCAAATGGATAACTTTTCTTAATAAAACCAGGCAGTTGTTGCCGTTATAGTTAGATTAATTAAAGTTATAGTTATATTACAGGTTCACATCGTCTCCAGATATTTGGGTGAAAGAAAAGGAATGCAGGGAGAAACAGGAAAAATGCATGTACCAGCCGCCGCAAATAATTGCAAGGGTACAAGAGCCTTCAGGTGAACTTACACCACGATAAGGTAGCCTCTTATTTTCTATGCCATATGTTAACTTCTAACCTCCTGGATGTCGGTTTCATCCAGAAACCATGGTCTATTCTAGGGCTATTCAGGAGCTCCACAACGATCAATGTAAGATTATTTACAATTCTGCATCGTCGAGACCGAGAGCGGCTCTCCTCGTCAGGAAAGATTTAATGTTTTGACCTGTTTCAGAATTTCTTCACGGTAATCTAGTGGCGATTAGGGCGAGGATCCCAACCAATATCGCCTCTGTCTACTTGCCAGGAGGCAGACAGTGCTTCTACACCTGGTATAACTGAGCTTGTATCGTATTGCCAAAAGCGGTACCTCAGTTGGATTATTGGCAGCTATGCAAACTGTTGTCTGCATATAATTATATTATATAATTAATTGAATTCATTTGTATGAATAACATATTTGTAGCAAATAGGGCCGATGAGCCCACTTTTAGTAGAGTTCCAAATATTTACTAATGGTCAGAAATAAAAAATGTTATACACTGTTGTGTGCTATTTTATTCGTGTTTAAAAACAAAAGAATAATTCGTTCTTGTATAAAAGAATTTGCATTGTATTTTGCTTCCACAAAACAAAAGAGATAATCGCCTGTGTTTTACCTTCATCAAATGCAATGAAAGAGAAAATTCCACTTAGTTTGTGTTCTTAAAATCGTTGAAGTGATATGAAAAGTAAAATTTCATTTCCAGTTTGTTTCAAGAGGAATTTTTGCGCAAAGAAAAAATATGATTGCAAAATTATCGCTACAATTAAATTATTTTTATGTAAACTGGCTTTGAAAATATAATTTTTGTTTTGATCATTTTAAAATTTTGTACATAAGTATTACATGATCCCGATTCATAAACCATTAATTATGGTGGTACATATTAACAAAACTAATATAACCAAAATTTTTGCTACACCGTTATAATTTTTACACTCTTGAAGCAAATTTATACTTGTATGTTAAAAGATTGGTTATCTAATTATGAAATTAGATTCAGAACTAGTTTGTATACTTCACTAACACCGTCTTATCCTCGATGTGGTTCCTATTTAGACCTATGTTTAGCTGACTCTCGTCTATACATATATAGAAATAATAATACACTAAATTGCTTAACAACTCTTGATTACGATAGCGACCACAACGCATTACAAATCCAAATTTTTGGTGGCGATCCATTAGAATTTTTTAAAGACAAGCCTATTCCAAAGTATAATTATAAAAAAACTAATTGGAAAAGGTTCAAAATCACTAAATGACAGGAATTTTACAACATGAAATTAATTAAAATTTTATTGATAATTTTTCATTCTTGACTGCGCTGAGATTTGAGCCCAGGCTTTCACGGACAGGTTGCCCAGACTTTTATCTTTTGAAACTTATTGACATTATTGTCAAGGCTATCGAGGAATGTGCTCCTGAGCATAAAAAATCAAACTCGACTGAAATATTTTTAATAATATGATCAAAAAACTTCAACATGAAAAAAGTAAAATTTTAACTTCTATAAAAAAGTCTAATAGACTCGAAATCATCCTTCCATTACCAGAACTTAATCTGCTAAAGGCCAAACTTAAACTTATTAAAAAGTTAATTAATGATAACTTTGTTATAAATGTAAACCAACATTTTCCAGGAAAACAGGAAACAGTGAGGCTAAAAAACAATTCAGAACATCAAAAAAGTTCAATATCGAACTTTTGAGAGATGATGAAATCCTAATAAGATATGCAGAAGTTAACCCTGACTTGTTGGATAAAGACAATAACAATTTTGCGCTAAGAGACGAAAACGAAATACTTAATGTTATTGGTACTTTCATTGAAAAAGATCACGCTTTCAAAGAAACTGATTTTAATAATAGAGTGCAAAGTGACGTAACGAATTGCTTCAATAATTTTCTGGAAGAGAGGTCTGACTTCGAAACACAAAGCCCTTCTTTGACGACATTTAATGTACACAGAAAGGCGAACCAGTTAAGCGGCTCCCTTGCTGAAAACTTTTTCATGGCAAATGAAACTGTCACATATATTTTCAGAAATTTGAAGATCAAACTATCATCGGGAGTGGACAATATCCCCAATATTATATTGAAAAATATTCCAGATCCTCTGATATTTGAATATTGCACACTTTTTAACAACATGTTAAATAATGCTTACTTCCCTCACGCTTGGAAAACAGCCAAAGTATTAGTCTGGTCCAAAAAAAAAATAAAGATAGTAGTGACCCAAAAAACCTACGTACTATAAGCTTGCTCCCAAATATTTTCGAAGTTTGCATAAACATTAATATAACACTGTTATGCAAAAAACTATTACTAGTAAACGATAATCAATTCGGGTTCAAGCACAAACACTCAATTATATTACACTTACTGACTTCAAATATTTATTGGAACTGGAATAAGTCCTCTTGTACAGGAGCTTGTCTTATAGATTTCAAAAAAGCTATCGATAGTATTTCGATAGCAGGTTTAATTTATAAACTTGTTATATACAAATATCCCTTACATTTTATAATTCTTATATATATGTTAAACAACAAATCTTTTATTGTCTCTAGTAATAACAAAACTAGTACAAAAAATTTGTAATAGTTAATGGTCTACAACAAGGCACGGTTAACTCGCCAATTCTCTTTAACTTGTATATACATGATCTTCTCAATGAAATAGATAATAGCATTGGATTTGCTGACGACATAATTGTTTTTCATTCTATTGATACAATTGAAAAAATAAAGCAAGAACTCCAAAACAAATTTAATATTGTAGAAAATTATGCTATCGAATGGCATATGAAAATTAACAGTCATAAATGCGAGACTATTAATTTTCGACCCCTAGTGGTCCAGTGTAACAACAATGTTAAATGGAATTGGAAATCCTTTAAAATAAAATCCAACAACAATGCAATAATTCCCAATAAAGACATGGTTAAATACTTAGGTATTCACCTAGATAAGTTTCTCTATTTTAACACACACGTTAATTTACAAATAATTAAAGCTAGAAACGCATTTTATTACCCCCGTTTTCACGACTTACCGATAGCTAAAGGTAGGATTTTATCGGCGGTATAAAAAGTGTTCCCTTGTTTAAACTTTACTTTAGCCTATCAGGTGGTATGAACCTTCCTTTAACTAATCGCTCACTTTAGGTTAAAGTAAAGTTGGAATAATGGAACACTTGTTATACGGCCGATAAAAGCCTACCTTTAGCGGGCCTTACTTGCATAAAAATCTAAATATATTCACTCAAACGTGAAACTTATTTTATATCAATCATTAATACGTCCTATATTAATATACGGATGCCAAATATGGTTCAATATATCACCTTCGTATATGGAAAAACTAAGAGTTTTTGAGAGGAATTGCTTGAGAGCGTGTACTTTACTTTTCAGATCTCCTAATAGTAACTACTTAAAATATGTTTCAAATAAAAAGTTATATAATGAGGCAAAAATAGGCAGGATTGATAACTTTATTATACATCTAATAATGAACCATATCGTTAAACTCTATTAAACTATACTATGCTAGTGACGAATTTATTAAAAAAAAAAACTCCAAAATGCATATATACCACCTGAGGCTTTTGTATACCTCGGTAGCAATAATTACATCCAAAATGAGTTCGGCGTTCCGAACTACGAGCCAATATTAAAGCCATTCAAAGCAATCAACTTACAGATGCTAATAAAAGATTTGACACTAGCGTTTACGCAAAAGATAAAAATATGTTTCCAAACATAACTATTAAAAAATTTTGGTGGCTTACAAACTTAGTTTCACTTCCTCTTCTTTTTACACTTAATAACTTTTATTTTTTATTTTTTTTAAATAGTTAAGTTAGGTTTTTTTTATTTTTTCTTTACATTAAATAAAAGATATGTATATACAAATGTAAATATTGTATAAATAATTGAAATTTAGATAAAAATACATGTATTGTAATAATTAGTTTACTAGAGAGCTCGATTTTGGGACAGTCTATAAAGGCCTATTAAGATATAAGTACTGTTGTTTATTTAAGTTTAAGAATATATATTTTTCAACATTTTTCATTTTTCGAATTTATTCTATGAGTTAAATTTCAGTTATGTATTTTATTTAAGGAATAGAGCTATTACAAAAAGCTTTATAAAATACATAACTGAAATTTAACTCATAGAATAAATTCGAAAAATTAAAAATGTTGAATATAATAAAGTGGCTTATGAAAAAGAAATAATTCCCAATATCTAATATATATTTTTGTTAAATAAACGATTTAAAAAAAATTACTTGCAATCATCGTAGTGTGTAGTTCCTTTAAACGAGTTATTGTGTAAAAAGGAAATGAATCAAAAATATTTTTTAAAAGTGAAAATAAACAACTAAGAAAATTTTTAGAAAGTGGAAATGATTAATTAATATGTCAGATTAGCTGCGTGATCAGCTATGAAAGGTCGTAGCAAGAGAACTTACTTTCATAGGTCCTTCAGAAGAATATCCTTCTTCTTGAAAAAAGGTTTGGGCTGATTGAAAAGCCTGCAAAAGTTACTGAAGTAAAAAACAAGATGAAAATAAAATACAAAATCTTAACATCAAATAGAGATTATAACGTTTTTACTTGTGTGTTTGCTAAATAAATTTTTATTGTTGTATGTACAAATATTGCTGACTTTATTGCAACAAATAAATAGAGTTGCCATCAACCTGAATTGTAAACAAAAAAGGGAAAATATACAACAATTTTTGACTGAAATGTTTGGACGACACAATTTGTTTTATCGCTAGCAGACATTTTTTGACTTAGTTTTTACTACATTCTAATTTTTCAATTTACGATTAAGTCGAGTTTGAGAAACTCTAAGCAGAAGCGCGGGCTGGGGATGGCCGAGGGTTGCCAATCATTTTATCAGTACATATACTGTTTGTTTGTTTAAAGTACTGATTTATGCATAACAAGCAAATCAATAGGCAAATTTACTGATTTTTTTATTAATTTACTGTTTTTGTACTTCTATTATATATTAATTGTTCAGTATATAAAACAGTTTCTCAGAATGTTAAATTGTTTGCAATACAAATATAAATATGGATATTCTTGTCGATAAGTTCTTTGCATTGATGGTTTTTAACGAGTCAGTATGAAAATAGATGACAGTAGAAGAAAAATGGCAAGAGTGTCTAAATGGTGGTGCGTTTAGGAATTTGAAGAAATGTGTAATTTTATTTCTTCCATTCCACACTCAAACGCTTTTACAGAACGAATCTTTAGTTTTCAAAGTGGAGAAAAGAGAGAAATTGGCTCCTAATACAACACCTAAAAAGTGAGTTGCAGATACAAATAAGCTTTGGTTATAGCTGTTATGAGTTTTACAATTTCTGAAAGACTGAAAACAGGAAAGAAATTATAGACAATGTACAGAAAGGCGATAAGTATTTGTTACTTGTTAATATGTATACTGTACTTAAATATTTATGTCCATACATATGTAAATATAAATTGTATCTATAGTCTAAAGTATAAGATGGTCTAAAAACGAGTGTGCCTTTTGCAATAATTACAATTATTAATAATAACACTATGCAAGTTGAAAAAACAGACAAGCCGGGCACATGGCGTTGTAACATAATTTGGGTACGCTGAATGCAGTGGTGCCCTCGATTTTTTAAGATTGTCTGTGGTTTTCGAGATATACCGTTATTTCGAAAATGGAGGAGGTTGCACAACATATGTTCGCGTAACTCAAAAACGCTTTAGCTTATTGAAAAAACGAAATTCCGCAATAAAATTTCCTTTAAGAAAAGTTAAACTTCTTTCTAATATCCGTAGTCGTTTTAGAAACATAATTTTTTTTTGATAACAAAATAATTTTTTTAACGAAATTTCGAATTTTTCGAAACGAAGCTGCAAACAAAACAAGTCATACATGATTAAAATCTGTTAGCAACTTTTGATTTTATTCACAAAAGTCGACAAATTTTACTTAACTTGAGAAATTCATAAAACGCAATATTTGTATGGGAGCCCCCCTAAGAAGTGGTGATAAGTGGCAAGTATGTCTCGAGAAAAGGTTAAGGACAAAAAATTAATTGAGGTCGGTCATACATTATATACCACTAGGGGCGACTTCTGGGAATTTATGAGACTTTTTCTTCAATATATATGAAGATTATAATTTATATCGTGCATTTCATAGGATCTTTTTTTAATTATTAAATTCTTTATTCAACATTATGTATATATGAAGAATGTGCCAGTGCAGAAAATTTATTTTCAATGAAATTTTGACGTAACATTTTTTAAATGCGGTTTTTGTACCATTTATAATACAAAACAAAAGAACAAATATTCAAATTTATGGTATTCCAAAGAAATATGCATGCATTATTACCACACTTTCACTTTGCGGTAGGAATTTTGGAAATTCCACAGTTACCGATTAAAAAATTCTTAGAATTAAGAAATAAAGTCATACATGCTTACATCTTTGTATTTTATTGTGCTTACAAAACCACACAAATCGGCCTTTTATTGTGCAGTCAAAACCGCACTAATCGGTCTTGTACAAAACTTAAATAACATATTCTATTGTTATAACTGGAACAGGTAGAAATATTAATCGTCCTGGCTATGTTTTTTTTTTGCAAAACATGGTCATGAAGGTCGCGACGGGTACTTTCATTAAAACAATTACAGTATAAATAAGAGTTCCTTAACCCCTTCCCTGTCATATGGAAAGTGCTTGCGAAAGTGATTAGTAAAGTTTAAAGCCTTTGACAGTCTTGTATCTAATAAGTTATATTGAAATATCTCAAATGGAGGCGTGTAAAAAGTTTAATTACTTTTGTTATGTGTGTAGGAAATATAAAAATATACCAAGTCGCCGTCAAAACACTATTGAAACAAGTACCTTGTATGAATCATATTTATCTTTAAGTGTTATATATGGTAAGAGTTTGACACCATCAATAGTGTGTACACACCGCATTTACCATTTAAATAAGTGGGAAAAAAATGGAGACGCCATGCCATTTGGTGTTCCAATGATTTGGAGAGATCCCATAGTTCATGTTGAAGATGAGTGTTATGCATGCATAAATTATACAGCGGGTATGAACAGAGGAAAAATGACTTATATATCTTATACTGAAACAGCATATGCTAGATTTCCGCTGTGTACATTCTGATGAAATTCCTGTTCCGGATAGCCAAATACCAACAGAACATATTCCCTAAATAATTCATTCTGTTGAAGCGGGTGGACCAGCTACTTCAATGTATCAACCGTCATGCATCACGGTTCCATGCAGTTACAATGAAATCCCGCAAGAGCTTCTGGATATAATGGCACGGCGTCTAAAATTATCTCAAAGACAGAGCATTCTCTTGACAAAAGAGTGTACAAATATACGGGGCTATCAATCGACATAGACGATTTACGACTTTTTTTAAATCTATTGAGAATAATTCTATCGCGTATTGTACTGACATCCGCGGCTTGGTTTAACAATGCGAAATTAATATAATCCTGGAGATTGGCGCTTATTCATTGATTCTTCCAAAATATAGGTTAAAAGCCGTTTTGCTACATGGCACTAATTTTAAAAGTCCTATTCCGATAGCACTAAGCACAAATATTAAAGAGACATACGCATCAATAAAAAAATTGTACAGTTAATTAAATATGAACACCACAATTGGAAAATATGCGCAGATTTAAAAGTGGTAGCTCTTTTAAGAGGCATGCAATTGGGCTATACGAAAAATATGTGCTTCATGTGCTTATGGAATACGCGTTTCGATGACGACCAGTACAATACACGGGATTGGCCTTTACGTGAGGAAAGCAGATTGCATAGAAATTATGTAATTGAATTACCACTTGTGCCGATGGAAAAGATTTTGCTTCCTCCACTCCACATCAAACTGGGTATTGTAAAAAATTGTATAAAAGCATTGAGCCCAGATGGTGTTGCTTTTACCGAATTGCGCCGAATTTTTCCACGATTAAGCGGCATGAAAGTAAAAGAAGGTATGAACTCTAACTACTTTATTAAATTAGATTTATATTTTATATCATAATGTTTTTATTTTACAGGAATTCTTAATGGACCGGACATTCGTCGTCTTATGAAGGACCATCAATTTGAGGTTGCATTGAATGATATCGAGCTATTGGCCTGGAATAGTGTGAAATCAGTAATAGAAAATGTATTAGGAAATCATCAGTCGGAAAACTGGCGAATTTTAATCAAAAATATGCTAAACGCATTTAAAAACTTAAACGTTAGAATGTCATTGAAAATACATTTTTTGCATTACCATGCCGAAAAATTTAATGAACAATCACCAGCCGAGTCTGACGAACATGGCGAGAGATTTCACCAAGTAACAGCCAGGCTCGAACACTGGTATAGCGGCAAACAATTTGATTCGCTATTAGGGGATATTTGTTGGAATCTGCAGGAGGAAGAAGAATAAATTTCTAAATAAAAACTTTAACTTTAACTAATTAACAGATATTGGGAATTATTTCTTTTTCATAAGCAACTTTATTATATTCAACATTTTTCATTTTTCAAATTTATTCTATGAGTTAAATTTCAGTTATGTATTTTATAAAGCTTTTTGTAATAGCTCTATTCCTTAAATTTTATTTTAGAAATTACTTTATACACTACCAGACTATTATATTGTATTTTCTTGTTACATTTTACCTTAGCTTTCCGTTGGATAGCAATGAAGTATATTTATGTACAGAAAAATTTACAATTATTAGACACCAGCAGAATGTAATGCATTTTCTGGCCCGCTACGGCGTTCGTCAGCATTCTTTGTGTCACACTGGATAGTGATACTTTATAAATTGAATGTATTTAACTCAACTATTTTAACAAATAGATATTGGGAATTATTTCTTTTTCATAAGCAACTTTATTATATTCAACATTTTTCATTTTTCAAATTTATTCTATGAGTTAAATTTCAGTTATGTATTTTATAAAGCTTTTTATAATAGCTCTATTCCTTAAATTTTATTTTAGAAATTACTTTATACACTACCAGACTATTATATTGTATTTTCTTGTTACATTTTACCTTAGCTTTCCGTTGGATAGCAATGAAGTATATTTATGTACAGAAAAATTTACAATTATTAGACACCAGCAGAATGTAATGCATTTTCTGGCCCGCTACGGCCTTCGTCAGCATTCTTTGTGTCACACTGGATAGTGATACTTTATAAATTGAATGTATTTAACTCAACTATTTTAACAAATAGATATTGGGAATTATTTCTTTTTCATAAGCAATTATATTCAACATTTTTCATTTTTCGAATTTATTCTATGAGTTAAATTTCAGTTATGTATTTTATAAAGCTTTTTGTAATAGCTCTATTCCTTAAATTTATTTAGAAATGACTTTATACACTACCAGACTATTATATTGTATTTTCTTGTTACATTTTCTGGCCGTAGCGGGCCAGAAAATGCATTACATTCTGCTGGTGTCTAATAATTGTAAATTTTTCTGTACATAAATATACTTCATTGCTATCCAACGGAAAGCTAAGGTAAAATGTAACAAGAAAATACAATATAATAGTCTGGTAGTGTATAAAGTAATTTCTAAAATAAAATTTAAGGAATAGAGCTATTACAAAAAGCTTTATAAAATACATAACTGAAATTTAACTCATAGAATAAATTTGAAAAATGAAAAATGTTGAATATAATAAAGTTGCTTATGAAAAAGAAATAATTCCCAATATCTATTTGTTAAAATAGTTGAGTTAAATACATTCAATTTATAAAGCATCACTATCCAGTGTGACACAAGAATGCTGACGAAGGCCGTAGCGGGCCAGAAAATGCATTACATTCTGCTGGTGTCTAATAATTGTAAATTTTTCTGTACATAAATATACTTCATTGCTATCCAACGGAAAGCTAAGGTAAAATGTAACAAGAAAATACAATATAATAGTCTGGTAGTGTATAAAGTAATTTCTAAAATAAAATTTAAGGAATAGAGCTATTACAAAAAGCTTTATAAAATACATAAATGAAATTTAACTCATAGAATAAATTTGAAAAATGAAAAATGTTGAATATTAACTAATTAACAACAAAAATATATGTTTTAAAATTTTTAAGTTTGGTTATTATAAAAAATAAAAAAATTTCATATTTTATGAAAAAATCAAAAGTTGTCGACAGATTTTAATCATTTATGACTTGTTTTGTCGATTTTTATACGACTGCCAAAAATTAGAAGCATACCTGCACTTTCCAATTTTTTATGAATTTTTAATAAACAAAAATTTCGAAATTTTGTTAAAAAAATTATTTTTTTTCAAAAAAAAAAATTATGTTTCTAAAACGACTGCGGATTTTAGAAAGAAATTTTACGTTTCTTAAATGAAATTTTATTGCGGAATTAAGTTGTTTCAATAAGCTAAAGCGTTTTTGAGTTACGCGAACATATGTTGTGCAACCTCCTACATTTTAGAAATAACGGTATACTTCGAAAACCAGAGCCAATCTTAAAAAACCGCCGCCACCACTGGATTCAGCGTACCCGAATTATGTTAAAGCGCCAGGTACCCAGCTTGACACGAAAAAAGTGTCAATTTCTTGCACAGTGTAATTAGTTGTAAATAACTTTTAAATACTTTTTACATTATTTTGAAGAAACAACGAGTTTCGGTATTTCAAGTGTCATTTGTTTTTAACATTGTTGTCCTTAAATCAGTGGTGCTTAAAATTGGAATTTTAGTTTTTTTTTATTGAAGAGTTCTTTGTGAAAATTTGGTAGCAAAACGCTTTTGAAGCTGTTCTTGGTTAAATTAGGCATTGGCTGTTTCCGCAAAATAACAGACGGTAAAACTTTAGTTAGAGTTTGTGTGATTCAGCATGGCCTTTTAATTGCCAAATGAAATCAATTATGCTGGTACAGACAGCACAAAAAAAAATTCATTTAATTTTTAAAGATGTTACCCTATGTAGGATCCAAATAAAAAGCGTACACATATAATTGTTTAAAGCTTATTTAATTCATTTGTCAAATTAGAGTTAACTTATTAGTATGTAAATTATGTTAAAATAAAATAATAATTAACGGCTACTATGCGCGAGCGCGTGTTTATTTCTGGACGGCCGGTTCACTTCTGACTCTTGTGTTTTATTAAAGAATGTCATGCTTGGTGTAGTACGTATGTATGCGTTGTTGTCGTGCGTCCGTGTACAATAAAGTACAGTGGGTAAGAAGACCCATCCTACATTCGGCGCTCCTGACGTCGGCCTCGCCCCGAGGCCTGATTCCACGGCTTCATATACTCCAAGACAGTAGAACATTTCCTTGCCCCTTCTCCGTCACCCACCTTCTCCACATTGTACCTTCCGTGTCCCAACTTCGATACTATCTTGTAGGGGCCCAGAAATTTCGGGCGTAATTTCATCCCGACTCCATATTGGGTGCGTTTAATGGCTACTAATTCACCGGTCTCATATTCCGGTCCTGGTACTCTACCTTTATCAAACGTCTTCTTATTCTCTTTCTGGATTTTTGATATGTTCTCCCGCGCCATATCCCGCATCCGGAGTCTCTCGCTCTGTAGCTCGGATATTGCGAGCTCCTCCAGCATTGTACCTATTTCTGGGCTTTCCTTAGTCCTCATAGCAATACCAGTCATCAACTTAAAGGGTGTGTCCTTGGTACTTCTGGAGGGACTGTTGTTTATAATTTGCTGAACACGATCAACATACTTATACCAGTGGGTGGAATTCTCAGCACACATTTTGGCCAACATGGGCACGATTATTCTATTAATACGCTCTACCTGTCCGTTTCCTCTGGGTACCCCCGTTGAGATCAACAGATTCTGTATACCCTCCTCCGTGCAGTACCCTCTAATATCGGGTTCCCAAAAATGGCGGACTGTCTCCTCATTTTTTCTACGACTTCTTTGCACGTTGTACTCTTCGTTGGATAAGGCCAAACGATTTGGTGAATGCATCGACTATAACAAGGATGTGATTATACCTTTTTTACGTTGCCTCCATCGGTCCTACGTGATCTATGTGGTACGTTACAAATGGTTCTTCCCCCTTATCGATCGGATCCAGCATGCCCTCTTTTCTTCCTGTTTTCGCCTCCGTTATCAGACATTCTATGCAGCTTCTTACCACGATTTTTACCTTAGACTCCAACTTGGGAATAAAAAATTGCCTCTCAATCAGGTCTCTCGTTTTACGTTCCGCAAAATGCCCTTGGCGGTGTGCCATTTCTATTACTTCCCGTTCCATTTCCGTTGGAATCACTATTAGTTCTTTCGCTGGGTCTTTGTGTAAAATATCAAACTTCAAATTGTAATCCTCATATGAGCCTCCCTCTAACACCTTGCATACAGCCTTTATCCATTCATCGTTCTGCTGGGCATCCTTAATTCGATGTCGCAAAGAATCCTGAATCATCAGACAAGAAGCACGGCTCAAGGCATCCACGTGCCTCATCTTGGTTCCCGACCGATGCTCAATCTCGTAGTCGAAATCCTGGAGAAATAAAGCCCATCTAGAGACCCTGACTGGTACATCCTCCTTATGCATAGTCATTGCGAATGCGTTGCAATCGGTGACTATCTTAATTATAAGTCCCAGGACGTATATTCTCCATTTCTTCAAGGCTTCCACTATGGCCAATACCTCTAGCTCGTAAGAGTGGTATTTCTCCTCTGAATATGTCTTTTTTCGGCTCATGTACTGTACAGGGTGCAACATTTGATCCCCAGAGTTCTTTTGCAATAGAACGGCTCCATATCCATATTTGCTGGCATCCGTGTGAACCTCGGTTTCCGCCCTTGGATTGTATAACCTTAAAACTGAGTCACTCGTTAAGGCTGCTTTCAGCTGCTGCACTACTAACAATTCCTCATCACCCATCTTAAATACTGCCTCCTTCTTCAGGAGATCCGAAAGTGGTTTCGCGATTTCGGCAAAATCCCGTATAAACCGACGAAAGAAGGATGTTAACCCTAAAAACCGCTGTACTGCCGCTACATTTGCAGGTATAGGGAATTGCCTTATAGCCACGATCTTCTCCTCTGAAAGTGATATTGACGAATTCTCCACGTTATATCCCAGGAACTTAATTTTGCGCTGTAAAAATTGACATTTACTCCATTTAACGATGCGACTTTCAGCACTTTATGCAGATTAGATATGCCTTCTCTTTCATCCTTAGACAATATAACGATGTCGTCCATATAAACCACAATTGTACCTTCTCTAATCAATTCCTGGAACACAGCAGATACAAAGCGGCAAAACACGGCTGGTGAGTTGCTAATTCCAAAAGACACGACTTGGAATTCATACTGCCCGTTTTGAGAACGAACGCCGTGTACTTCCGCAACTCTTCCGCAATCGGTACGTGTAGAAATCCGTTTTTCAAATCGATTGTCGAATACACCTTTGCCTGTTGCAATCTCTGGATGACATCATCGACCACAGCCATGGGAAAATTGTCACGCACAATTTTTCTATTTATCCGTCGGCAATCGCAGCACAACCTCATTGTGCCATCCTTCTTGGCAACCAACACCACCGGCGACGAATATTCGGAAAAGCTCTTTCTAATCACGCCCTCTTCCAGCCATTCCTGAACCTGTTTCTCTATTACCTGCTGGTCCGCATACGAGGTTCTTCTGGGTCTACTGGCCACTGGAATATCATCGGATAAAATTATCTTCATTTCCGTTACAATCCCTGCTGGCTTCTGTGAATGGTAATTGTCTACTGCCGATTGAATCTTCATACGGAAAGGCTCATCTAAGTGCTGCATCTGAAGTTCAATACTGTTGTTCGCATCCGATGTTATTGAATGAATCATCTCCGTAAACTCCCGATCCAATTCCGCGATTGGAGAAATATCCATTGTCGGTTCTTGAGACGGGCAATGTTCTGCGGGGTAAATAACTCCTATCCCACCGGTGTTATCCCTCAGTTTTACTTCCTCGCTCAAGTTCACCCGCGGAATTTTATTCCTAAATTTTGCGCCCTCGTAATCAATTACCAAGTCGACCCGATTCAAAACGTCGTTGCCAATAACCGCGGAGTATAGTACATCTCTATCCCTAACGATGTAAAAGGTTATGTCTAGCTCGACGGCATCCAGCTTGGTCCTCATCTTCATGTAACCCATGGTCTTAATTGTACGCTTACCAATTCCAGTCAACGTTCGTATGCAGAGTCCGTTAAACTCAAAAGCGTGTTAAAACTCAGAATGCTAATATCGCTACCGGTATCCACGATCGCTGACACTTTCTTGCCCAAAATCGTCATCTCTTTAAATATTCTCCTAGCAGGGACGTCGTCGAGCAAGGTGTGCACATTATCCTTTTTAATTGATGGACACTCAAAAGACTTGTGGCCAGACTTTGCGCATTTAAAACACGTTATCACTGTTGACCTACAATCCTTGGAAATGTGACCTACCTCTCCACATTTAAAACACTTCCTGCCATCAGGTCGTATACCCGGTGTGGACTTTTCCGATTTCGGTTCTAAAGTTTGACGACTTCTCCGATGAAACGATTTTCGCATAAATGTCCAGTTTCTCCTTTAATTCATTAAACGTCCGAGTCTGATACAAAATTGCCTTATTGGACATGGTACCTGGGACGCCCTCTATTAAATACTCTATAATACTCGCATCGTCCAAGCCAATGGGTGCACCTATCTCCAACAGGGAATATAAATATTGTCTAAACGTTTCGTCATTTCGCTTTCTCCGGTTCTTTAGCATTCTATAAATAGAAATGGCCGAAGGTCTTGCCCCAAACTCCCTGCGCAACGTATCCTTAAGGGCCACCAAATTTCTAACCCCAGATTGACTTCTGACGAAAGTCCTTGCGGCACCCGTTAATAACACTGTGCAAGAAATTGACACTTTTTTTCGTGACAAGGGCACCTGGCGTTTTAACATAATTCGGGTACGCTGAATCCAGTGGTGCCCGCGGTTTTTTAAGATTGGCTCTGGTTTTTGAGATATACCGTTATTTCGAAAATGGAGGAGGTTCCACAACATATGTTCGCATAACTCAAAAAGCCTTTAGCTTATTGAAAAAACTTAAAAACCGAAATTCCGCAATAAAATTTCCTTTAAGAAAATTAAAACCTCTTTCTAATATCCGCAGTCGTTTTAGAAACATAATTTTTTTAACAAAATTTCGAAATTTTTGTTTTTTAAAAATTCATACAATATTGGAAAATGCAGCTATGCTTCTAATTTTTTTCAGACGTATAAAAAACGAAATTCCAAACAAAACAACCATAAATGATTAAAATCTGTTTGCAACTTTTGATTTTATTCACAAAAGTCGACAAATTTTAATTAATTTAAGAATTTCATAAAACGAATTATTTCTATGGGAGCCCCCTAAGAAGTGAAGATAAGGGGCAAGTATGTCTCGAGAAAATGTTAAGGACAAAAAATTAATTGAGGTTGGTCATACGACTTCTGGGAATTTATGGGACTTTTTCTTCAATATATTTCTAGTCTGCATTGAACATTTTGTATGGAAGCCCCCTTAAGGAATGGAGACAGCGGGTGGGTATGTTAGAAATAAATGATTGCGATGAAAAATAAAGTGGGGTTGGCCATACATTTGACCCATCTAGGGGCATTATAGGCGCTGCAGGGGCCAAATTTAAGAATTTCATTAAACGGCCATATTTGTATGGGAGCCCCCCTAAGGGGTGGAGATATATGGCAATGTTTTAAGAAAATGTTAAGAACAATAAACATTGGAGGTCGGTCATACATTTTATCCTCCTAGGAGTGAATCCTAGGCCTTAGAAACAAATGATGGGAATGGAAAATAAAGTTGCGCTGGACATACATTTGGCCCGTCTAGGGGTATCTCAGGCGTGCAGGTGCAAAATTTAAGGCTAGGGTTCTACGCGCATCAAAAAAAAAGTTTCAAACAAAATAAGTATAAGTGATTACAGTCTGTCTACAACTTTTGATTTTTTCAGAAAAGAATTTTTTAATCGGTAACTGTGGATTTTTCAAAATTCCTACCGCAAAGTGAAAGTGTGGTAATAATGCATGCATATTTCTTTGGAATAGCATAAATTTGAAAGAACAAATTCTTTTGTTTTGTATTGTAAATGGCACAAAAAATGCATTTAAAAAATTTTACGTCAAAATGTCATTGAAAATAAATTTTCTGCATTGGCACATTCTTTATATATACATAATACAAAAAAAATTATGTTTCTAAAACGACTGCGGATATTAGAAAGATGTTTTACTTTTATTAAAGGAAATTTTATTGCGGAATTTCAGTTTTTTTAAGTTTTTTCAATAAGCTAAAGCGTTTTTGAGTTATGCGAACATATGCTGTGCAACCTCCTCCAATTTCGAAATAACGGTATATCTCGAAAACCAGAGCCAATCTTAAAAAACCGCGGGCACCACTGGATTCAGCGTACCCGAATTATTTTAAAACGCTATGTGCCCGGCTTGTCTGTTTTTTCAACTATTGCACTATTGCTTGGCGTAAATATAAAATTGCAGCTGATCCCAGTTCAACACGTGCGCACAATCCTCAAATTCCTGTATCCACGTATCAACATCGAGAGAACCTTCACCCGAGAATTTTGCAATGGAGTCCTCAATGTCCCTTAGTGTGAACCGAGAATATCCTACAGATGCCTGTTTCACTCTTGAAGCCGCATCACCAAACTCCGAACTTCTACCGACATCATAGAGTGACCTAAAATGTAGAATAATTCTTTCCTGCAAGTCTGTCTTCGTCCCAGTAATGTCTAGTCCAAGTTCACCACACTTCGCCTTCAGCGCCGCAACCGTCAAGACGAGTATTTCTCACAAAAGTCGTTACCAAATAACTTTAAAGTTAAATTTAAAAAAAGAAAAGTAATATAAAACTTACAAATATGTATGCACACACGTATTCAAGTGTAGCAAAACAAAAAATACAAAAACAAACAAAAGTAATACACAAAAAAAGAATTACAAACAGTTACAACTAATACAAAGCATATATAAAAAAAAAAAAAAAAAAAAAAAAAAGGTCGCAGAAAAAATCGTCTGTTACAATTTAAACTGTCAATACACAAACAAAAACATCCACCAAAACCGTCATAAAATAACAAATACAATAGCAAGACAAAAACTCCAACAAATGTCCGTTATAAATCAATTAGTCACGTATGCACATACACATAAAAAAAATAATATATTCTCTATAATATATTCTACTTATCACCACTACAGCATATGGCCACACCTCTCTCTTGGTATGCTGCTCAGCGACCGTCTTACACCTCTGCTGCCGCTGATACTCAATCACTGCCTTTCACTCGATCTTTCGGCTTTGATCGTTTTCCCTCTTTCTCTCTCTCTTGCACTCTTTAGCTAAGTCACTGTTAAATAGCTGGCATACAACAAGTTCAACCCTTGTAAATGTTTTCTTTTCTAAGAATCAACGAACTCTTTCGTCACTCGTACGCTCGTAACTTTACACACTCGCTTCACTTATTGTTGTTGTTTTGAATAACAAGAACATTAATTTTTTGCACAGTTTTTTCGATTGCCTTTTTTTATTGTTTACTCTCTCAACTCGCTATGAACTTTGTTGTTTTGACAATCAACGTGTTCAATTTTTCACTGATTTTTTATGTGTGTGTTTTTTTTTTAAACCGGTTTCACATTTTGCTCATGCTTTTGTTGTTTTGACGAACACGGACACACACACATTTCTTTTTTATCTTAGTACAGTTTTTCAATTAGTTTTTTTTTATTCATATTTTTACAACACTCAGATTTTTAATTAATCCAAATAAAAAGCGTACACATTTAATTGTTTAAAGTTTATTTAATTAATTTGTCAAATTAGAGTTAACTTATTAGTATGTAAATTATGTTAAAATAAAATAATAATTAACGGCTACTATGCGCGAGCGCGTGTTTATTTCTGGACGGCTAGTTCACTTCTGACTCTCTTGTGTTTTATTAAAGAATGTCATGCTTGGTGTAGTACGTATGTATGCGCCGTTGTCGTGCGTCCGTGTACAATAAAGTACAGTGGGTAAGAAGACCCATCCTACACCTATATTCAAAAAATATAATAGAATTAAAGGAAATAAGTAAAATCGTATTTTTTCGTCAAACATTTGCTGGTTCTGAAGCTTAATAAAATACATCAAACGCAACGATTGGCCCCTTTAGTTCCAAGCTAAAAACACAATTACCTCATATTTTCCTTTTCAAATTCGTCGGTCGTGCTCGATGAGAAAAGACGTGTTTCTTTTAACTCCGCATACGGTTCTTTTTTTTAACATAAATTAATTAATAATATCAGTGTAACAAGCGAATTTGGACGCTCAATATAAAAGTGAACAAAAGAATAATTATAAAAAAATTAAGAAAAAAAAAAAAAATACAAGTAAAAAAAAATATACTTACATATGTATGTATGTACGTACGCACATACATACTTGCAAATAATCTGTGCAAAAAAATATTTATTCTTTTTTTCTTTTATTATCTCGGTGTAACAACATTATACATAATAAAAAGAGCACAGTCAACAAAAAAAATAAAAAAACGGTGAAAAAAACAAAAACAACTCTATATGAGTAATAACAATGAAACAACAACAAAAGTAAATGATATTCATGCTAGTGAAAGCAATGTGGAAATAAACACAACAACAGAAAACAATACAAGCGTTACCACTGTTACCATAATCCCAAACATAGACGCAATGTTAAACAAACAAGAAAAAAGTTGTCAAAAACCACAAGTGCAAGTTGGTATGGATAGATATATAACAGTGCTTAAACGTGGTCGCAGCCCTGCCTCTTCAGCTGTTGCCTCTGCCTCGAAAGTTCCATCTTTTGATAGAATAAACTCGCAAAATCGTTTTGCAATTCTGGAGGATGAATCTTCTGAAACACCCAACGTCATAAAATCGTCGAAGCCACCCCCGATATATCTTAGAGAGCAAAACTCAAGTGAGCTAATAAAAAGTTTAATATCGGTGATAGGTGAAAATTCGTTTTACGTAGCTGCAATCAAGCGTGGTAATATTAACGAAACAAAAATACAGATTAATAATGAGAATGATTTTCGTAAATTAATTAATAAGTTTGAAGCACTTAAAAAAAGCTTCTATACTTACCAGCTGAAAAGCAGCAAAGGTCTGCAGGTTGTGATAAAGGGCATTGACTCATGCGTGGACCCAGACGAAATAAAAACATTTTTAGAAGAAAAGGGTTTCAAAATTAAAAATGTTACAAATATTAAAAATAGGGAAAAAAATCCCCAACCACTATTTCGAGTGGAGTTAGAGCCCGGCGACGTTAAGCTAAAAAAAAATGAAACGCATCCCATTTACAGCTTAAAATACATCCTGTACAGGAAAATAACGATAGAAGAGCCGCACAAAAGAAATGGGCCTGTTCAGTGTTTAAACTGCCAAGAATTTGGTCATACTAGGGCATACTGCTATTTACCCCCTGTTTGTGTCGTATGTGGAGAACTACATGGTACCGTTCAGTGTGATAAGTCAAAAAATGACCCTAATGTAAAAAAATGTAGCAACTGTGGTGGTAATCACACTGCCAACTATAGAGGATGTCCGGTATATTCTATTGTCAAGCGTTCTGTTGGACAGAAACTTAATCCCCCTCAAACGCAGGCAACTTATCAAGAAAACACTAACGGCGTTCAAATACCGCAGCCAAATAATAACAGAACCTCGTACGCTAATGTCGTAAAATCTAATCATATGCCATTGCAAGGTGATTTACCAAATAATGACGAAATTCCCACTTCTAATTTAACTCGGCTAGAAAAAACCATGGAAACATTAGTGCAAACCGTTAACAATTTTACCAACACAATGGGTAACATGATGCAAGAAATGTTAAGAATGCAATCGATGTTATTGCAAGCTGTACTAAATAAGCCATGAACTGTTTAAAAATTTGCTTTTGGAACGCAAACGGCATCCGCCAACATAAAAATGAACTAGAATACTTCCTTAAAAATAAACAAATCGATGTTATGATGGTTTCTGAAACTCATCTGACCTCGAGAAATACGTTTAAAATCAATGGTTATATATTATATGATACCAAGGACCCTCGAGGTAGAGCTTGTGGAGGTTCTGCCATTTTGATAAAAAACCGAGTAAAACACTACTTAATGTGTGATCATCGTGAAGATTATCTCCAAGCAACGACCATTTGCGTCGAGGAATTAAATCGAAACCTAGTTATTTCATCAATATATTCACCACCTAGATTTTCAATATCAGAAAGCCAATATAAATACTTCAAAGCATTAGGACCCTGCTTCCTGGCTGCTGGCGATTATAACGCTAAACATACTTTCTGGGGGTCACGACTTATTACGCCTAAGGGTCGTGTTTTGTTTAACACAATTCGTAAAATGGATCTAAATGTGATCGCGAGCGGTGAACCAACATATTGGCCTACTGATCAGCAAAAAGTTCCAGATGTCATAGATTTTGGAGTGGTTAAAAACATCCCCGCAGAAACGATTTATGTTGAGGCTTCCTTAGAATTATCTTCCGACCACACACCTACAATTGTTACTATAATGATTCCAAATAGAATCGTATCGCCGTCTGGGTACTTATCCAAATCACCCTCACAAATAAATTGGTTAAAATATAAAAAATATCTTAGTGCCCATTGCACAGAAAATATTCCGCTTAGCACACCGGAGAGCGTGGATCTCGCTATTGTTAATTTTGACAGTTATCTCAAACTAGCTGTTCAACATTCCAGCACAACCCTCAAAAAAACCAAAAACAATATCATATATTCTGTAGATGTCGAGCGTCTATTGACTGAAAAAAGGAGAGTTCGAAGAGAGTGGCAATTGCACAGATCCCCCCAACTTAAGACTTTATTAAAAGACTGCACAAAAAGGCTAAGAAAGTTACTGCAGTCCCAAAAAACTGCATCCTTTGAAAAATATCTTAAGGAACTTGATGCAACTCCACAATCAGACTACTCATTATGGCGTGCAGCTAGAAATCTTAAAAGACCAGTTATCACTAAACCACCATTAAGAAACTTAAACGGAAGTTGGGCAAGAAATGATATAGAAAAAGGAAATCTTTTTGTTAATCATTTGAAAACCGTATTTACCGCTCACACATCTCTCGATATGGCGGTCGAGTTACCACCTGTTGCTGTTAGAGCAGCTGTTCCACTAAGATTTGAGATAAGAGAAATCGAAAAGGCTATTCATGATTTAAACCCGAAGAAAGCCCCTGGTTTTGATAAGATCAGTAACAAAATGCTTTTGGAGCTACCCAGCATAGCAAAGAAAATTATTCTCTTTATTTTTAATGCTATTTTACGCCTTGAATACTACCCTCAGGAATGGAAAGTATCATTAGTTACCATGATACCTAAATCAGGAAAGGATCCTACAAAAGTTGAGTCATATAGACCTATAAGCTTATTGTCTAATATATCAAAGCTGTTTGAGAAGCTGTTAGTGTCAAAATTAACCCCAATTTTAAATGTAAATAGATGTATTCCAAACCATCAATTCGGCTTTAGAAGAGAACATAGCACAATTGAACAAACCCATCGTATAGTAAACGCCATAAGAAAAACCTTTGAAGAAAAAAAATATTGTTCCGCCCTCTTCATCGATGTTTCTCAAGCTTTTGATAAAGTCTGGCATGAAGGCTTATTACATAAATTGAAGCTAAATTTACCAGTAAACACACACAAGCTGTTAGAAAGCTACTTAGTCGGTCGAAAGTTTATTATTAAAGAAGGTGCTTTTATAAGTTCTCCTCAGCCAATTGACGCTGGAGTCCCTCAGGGAAGCATCATGGGCCCACTGTTATACCTAATATATACCTCAGACATGCCAACAAACAACCACACCCTAACTTCAACATTTGCTGATGATACAGCTTTTTTAAGCGTGCACGAAAACTGTCATGAAGCTTCTCGCTACTTGCAGGATCATATATTTGAACTGGAAAAGTGGTTAAAACAATGGAGAATAAAGGTTAATGAGCAAAAATGCGTACATATAACATTCACCTTGCGTCGGGAGTCATGTTCCCCTATTAAAATCAATAATCAATTAGTGCCCCAACAATCGCATGTAAAATATCTCGGAATTCATCTAGATCGGCGTTTAACATGGAAATGCCATATAGAAGCAAAACTAACACAAATGAAACTAAAAGCAATTCAACTTAATTGGCTCATTGGAAGAAACTCTGTTCTTAGTCTCGATTGTAAACTTCTACTTTACAACTCTATCTTAAAACCAATTTGGTGCTACGGTATTCAGTTATGGGGCACTGCCTCGGCTTCTAATATCGAAAAAATTCAAAGGCGACAAAATAAACTTCTTCGAATAATCACAGCCGCTCCCTGGTATGTTAAAAACTCAAATATTCACAAGGATCTCAATGTGCCGTTAGTAAAAACTATTATTACGAACTATGCAGTAAAATATTTAAAAAGACTTGAGTCGCACCCAAATCCACTAGCTCGAAATATTTTAAATTACAGCGGCCACTCTAGATTAAGGAGAAGAGATACAGCAGGACTCATCAGACAAGAAGAGCGCTAAACATCTACATATGTGAACAGAAACCGTGAAGAGAAAAATTTTCGTCTAGCATTGGCAGGACAAAAATAAAGTATTAGTATAAGATTTGATTAATTATTGTTAGTTCATATTTAATATATGAAGATTCAATAAATAAATAATGAAAAAAAAAAAAAAAAAAAAAAAATATTTTCCTTTTAATAAAATAAGTGTTTCTTTGTAAAATTTTTAACCAAGTAGCTAACAAGAAATTAAAAATCGAACTTTTGGGGAATTGTAGAAAGTGGTTATAAATAAAAACGGAATTTTAAAATAGCTTTTAATAATAAATTTGCATGTGACCGGCAAATAGAAAACTGAAATGACAAGTTGCTTTATTAAGCAATTTTTTAATGTCCCGATGAAATAGTTGCTTTATTAAGCAATTTGTATAATGTCCCGATGAAATAGTGATTTTCAATAGAAAGTATTTTAGCCAATTTTTATTATTTCAGTTCATTGTGTCTGGCCTATATCGTGCAAAAAAGGAAAAAATCACCGAATTTGTCGGTTTTGCCAACAAAGCACTCTTTGTATAAAATAAGTATTTGTGCTTTATTTAGTGGCTTACGCTCAATCCATATAGATGTTATCATGCTAAAAGTCTTTTTGCAGAGTTTGGCCAATTATTGAAAATTTGTTGTCTTAAAATTGTAACACATTCTTCTTCGAAATAGGAGAGGCAGTATTAAGGAACGGTCACATATGGCAAACATTCTAAAAAAAATGTAAAATATGTGTTTGCCTTAATCTGAACATTGAAAAAATTTACAAAATTTAACAATTTTTTAATGGCTTTTTGTAAAAATTTTTTTCCTGTGTTATCGCTATGATTTAATGTGTTACAAAATAAATTTTTCTTGAGTAAAATAAATAATTTATTTAATATGGGTATAATAGACGACGCATGTTACGAATTATACAATCCAATCATGGCGCATCTGTATTTATTGTACAGACCAATTTTAAAGAGTGTACCCACTTTGGGACCCATGAACAATTATGAAACCACCAACATTTAATTTAAAACTTATTTGTGCCGAACAACTTACCGTCATCGTCATCGTTGAGAGATTTTTTCATCTTGGAGTGATGATTGCGCCAGTGGGTTTATATGGACCTACCAAGACCAAATTTTGACATGACATACAAGCTACTGTAGAAATTATCGTCATGTAGTTGTATAAGAGCTATGTTAACATATGGACCGATTACAATAATATTTTATAAGGTATATAGGGTTGCAAATTAATTTTAAATTCTAAAGTAATAAGATGGTTTATTGGCACGGAATTTTCCGAAAAGAAGTTCTTATGGCGGCAATGTGAAATTATGGGCCAATTCTTTTTACTTCTTTTGACTATTAAAACTTATACACCAAATTCAAATTCATTAATTCCAAAATTGCGACCTGTATTTTGCGAATAAGGTTAACATGGACAGCCAGCCGGATGAATATTGGTATATCGATTCAGAAAAGGGATGCTGACAAATAATAACAATTTTGCTGCCAAAGTGGTTCTATGTAGTTCTTCCAAGCAGCTTAAGATTGAAAACCAGCACAATCGGTATAGTGGAAAAAGTGTTATAGATCCAAATTTTAAACAACAAGCGAAAAAATCAATATTTGTGGCAAAAACTAACATAAAATGGTGGCGGAATGTACCGATTGCCGATTTTTATGACTATAAATTACACTTCCAAATTTCGTGAAGATCGGTCTTTAATTTACAGTAGGTCCACTGTCGGAAACAGTTTATAACGTCCAAAACAGTAACGAAAAATATGTTTGTGGTGAAATATGGTGTAATTTAGTTTTATATTTCGCCAAATGCCGTAATTTTTTTTTTTTTTTTTCTCAGTATTTATTTATTGAATCTTCATATACTAAATATGAACTAACAATAATTAATCAAATCTTAACCTAATATTTGATTTATGTCCTGCCAGTGCCGGACAAAAAAGATTGCGTCATCACGGTTTCTGTTCACATATGTAGGTGTTTACCGCTCATCTGATTGGGTGAGTGCTGCAGTGTCTCTTCTTCTTAATCGAGTGTGGCCGCCATAATTTAAAATAGTTCGTGCTAATGGGTTTGGGTGCAGTTCCAGCCTTTTTAAATATTTTACTGCATATTTCGTTATCATAGTTTTTACTAATGGCACATTGAGATCCTTGTGGATATTTGAGTTTTTGACGTACCAGGGGGCGGCTGTGATTATTCGAAGAAGTTTATTTTGGCGCCTTTGAATTTTTTCGATGTTAGAAGCCGAGGCAGTGCCCCATAACTGAATACCGTAGCACCAAATTGGCTTTAAGATAGAGTTGTAAAGTAGGTGGCATGTCATAACGTCCAGTGTCATAGTGTCCATGGACGTTATGACACTTTTGAAAGTGTCGTAGTGTCCGTGGACATTATGACACTTTCAAAAGTGTCATAACGTCCATCAAAGAAATGTCGTAGCGTCCGCGGACGTTATGACACTTTGCAAAGTGTCATAATGTCCACAATAAGCAAGAATGTAAACAAATATGGGATCATAGCCGGCCTTCGGCCGGGCGCAAGGATTTTCTCCTCCATGGTATAACAAACACCGGCTTCGCTAAGTAAAGGTTCTAATATCTGCCTTGTTTCCGAACGAAAGCCGACTATGCAGAGAAGCTTTAGTTAGCGAAGCCGGTGTTTGTTATACCATGGAGGAGAAAATCCTTGCGCCCGGCCGAAGGCCGGCTGTGCAGAGAAGCTTTAGTTAGCGAAGCCGGTATTTGTTATACCATAGAGGAGAAAATCCTTGCGCCCAAAAGTGTTTTCGTTATATATTTAATATAAACACCCAGAGAAAAAGCAGCAAAACCATTTAAAATTTTTTTTTACCATATTATGTTTCATTTAACCAAATCATTGTCACCGACAACCATATTATGGTTAAATTAGTTTCTTTAAAAATAGTTTTGTTGGTTGGGACCATAATGAAACATGTTTTTCTCTGCGTGTATGCAGATCAGTATATGTATAATGAGAGTTCTACTTCAAATTTACCCAAAAAGCCATTAAAATCACCCAAAAGCCATTAAAAAGCCATTAAAATTACCCAAAAGCCATTAAAATTACCCAAAAGCCATTAAAATTATCCAAAAGCCATTAAAATTATCCAAAAGCCATTAAAATTTTTCCAAAGCCATTAAAAAGCCATTAAAATTATCCAAAAGCCATTAAAATGAACACGTGTTAAAGTATGTCAAATGAACACGTGTTAAAGTAGGTAAAATTTAAAAAAAAAAAAAAAAATTTCAAAAACAAAGTAATAAAAAAAGTCGTTAAATTTTATAGGATAGCAATGCACAAGTGGTGGGTGCATTGTTGAAGCCTTTCTTTTGTTGTGATCGATAGACAGACAGCCAGACAGACATAGAGATATGTAGATAGATAGACATACAGACCTTGTAGAAGCAATTGGAAAATATTGTTGATAATTCTATCTTTTTATTTTCTTGAATTATGTGAAGAAAAAATTTTTATTGAGGAAACACACAAAGCTGATAAGCGCATTTTTTTATTTTTTTTTATGATATTAAAATTAATAATTTATGGGGTGTGAGATGATAAGGGTATTGTATTGGAGTGTGTCTTGAATATAGATAGATAGATACACAGACAGACCTTGAGGAAGAAATTGGAAAAATATTTTTTTTTATTTTTGTGTGTGTTTTGTGGAAGACAGACATACTGTGTACTTGTCGATGCACTTGTTGAAGCCTTTCTTTTGTTGTGATCGATAGACGGACTTACTGTGTAGATGCACTTGAGAAAAGATGTGATTTATTTTTGTGTGTGTTTTGTGGAAGACAGACATACTGTGTACTTGTCGATGCACTTGATTTTGAAAAAAAATTTTGTGGACAATTTTTTCAAAGCGCTGATATTAAAATTAATAATTTATGGGGTGTGAGATGATAAGGGTATTGTATTGGAGTGTGTCTTGAATATAGATAGATAGATACACAGACAGACCTTGAGGAAGAAATTGGAAAAATATTTTTTTTTATTTTTGTGTGTGTTTTGTGGATTGTTGGGAGAAAATACACATTTCTGATAAAAGTCCTTTTTTGTTGTGTGTTTATGGGTAACCAGATGGAGGGTTGTTGTTATTTTGTTTGTTTGGGTGATCGACGAAAATATTATTGGATGGATAGACAGACATACAGACAGACTGGCTTCGTAACAGCAAATGGTTTTTCAATTTTATTTGGGGTTGAAGAATAAATTCAAAGTATCTATAAATTATGATTTTATTTAGTTATTAAAAAAAAAAATTGTATAGATGCAATTGGTGTTTCTATTTTTATTTTGGAGTGGATAGGGAAATAAAAATTCAAAGTATTTATTTATGATTTTTAAAAGAAAAGAGAAGATAAAAAGGGGGAAAAGGAAAGTTAGTCAGACAGACAGATATACAGAGACAGTCTGGCATTTTATTTGTTGATAAGTAAATTTACGATTGTATAGATATTTGAAAGTATATAAAAGGTTTTAAATATATTCTATTCATTAGTTTCTAAAGTAGACTTGCTTAAGAAAGTTTGTTTTTTTTTGTGAAAATAAAAAAAAGAAATTAATATTTTAAAATAATAATAATGGCTAGTGTACTAATTTGTGAAATTTGCCAAAACCAATATAAAAAGAAACAAAAATTAAAAAAACATATTCAAATTCATGTGCCATGTGATGTGTGCAATCATATATCCCTGACATCAATGGAGAGGAAAAAACATATGGAAATCCATCTAGATTTCCTTCAACAGCAACAACAGCAACAAAAACAGCAGCAACAACAACAACAACAGCAACAACAACAACACCAACAAGAGCAACAACAACAACAAGTAGAAGAAATGGATGAACATCCTTCAACATCGGATGCATCTAGGAAGCGTCTATCGAGGTTACAATCAAATATACCATTTAAACAACAAAAGCCCGAGTCATGTTCAGAATCTTTTATTATGTGTGAGGATTGTAATGTTAAAATTCAACCACAACAGTGGTTTATTCATTGCTCCCAACCCGAACACAAGAAAAATGTACAGGAGAGAATTGGAAACCGGATTCAATTGATAAAAAATTCATTTAAATCTCGACTTTTGACGTACCGTTTCCCGAAAGGAGATTTGAATTTGAATGTAAATGAATATTTGAAAGAGGGTCAAATGTATGTTCAGAAATTATTAAATAATTGTCTGGCTGAGCACATAATTGTGAAATTTAATTTGGAATTGACAGCTCGATATAAGCTACCAGCACATCCTCTTAAACCAGAAACTGATATGTACCACAATACGGAAATGATACGCTTATCAAGGGCAGACAATATTGGCTCAGCTCTCACACTTCAATTTGAAAAGATTAAGGCGAAGATGTCTGAGTTTCAAGAAAGAGATTCTGGTTGGACGCTTATCCAAATTAAATGGCTGGAAATAAACATAAATAAAGCATCACCATTATCAGGATCCCAATATATACCTACACCCGTAGAGTTGGCGAGGAAGAAAGCTTGTGTCAACATTCAAAACAATGATGTATTTTGCTTTAAATGGAGTGTAATAGCAGCATTTTATAATGGTGATAATATTAATACACATAGGCAGACAATTTACAATATACCAAATATTGCTGACAATAATATTAAGCTTGATTGCGGTAGAACACTTAATTTCACATCAATGCAATTTCCTACTGATGTGAAAGATATTAAAGTATTTGAAAGAAATAATACTGATATAAGTGTAAATGTGTTCGGGTTTGATAGGAAATCCAAGGCTGTTATTGGACCATACTACATTACCAAAAAGGAAAAAAATATGCATATAAATTTGTTGCTGTTGGAAAGTGAATGTGGGAGTAAAATGCACTACATACTAATAAACAATATTTCAAGGTAGTTATCAAAAACTTATATAAAATTTTTTTTAAAAAAAAATCTATTCAATTTAATAAATTTATTTCTTTTTTTTAGACTACTTTCAAGTCAAATATCTGCGCATAATGGAAGAATTATATTTTGCAACGCATGCCTTTACCACACAGATATACCGGAAAAAATGATTTTTCACAAAGAAAAAGAATGTGGAGAGTGCATTCCCAAGATGCCGGAGGGAGACAAATCCATCATAAAGTTTTCCCATCATGAGCGACAAATGGATCTCCCGTTCACTGTGTATGCGGATTTTGAATGCGTTCTCGAGGAAGTAGATGTAAGTAGTATTAATGAAAATAGTAGATTTACAAAAAAACATGTTCCATGTGCATATGGTTTTAATATTAAGTGTAATTTTAATGAAAATTTAGATAAGTTTAAAATGTTTAGTAGTAGTAGTAGTAGTAGTAGTGTTAATGTAGGGCAACATTTTGTAAATAATTTAATAAATGAATGTAGACAAATTTATAAGAAGTATTATGAAAAAATTGTCCCCATGCATTCATTAACCCCCTTAGAAGAAGAACAATTTTTAAACTCTATTAACTGTCATATTTGCGGTTTAGCACTAGGCGATGAACTAGCTGTGAGAGATCACTGCCACTTATCAGGAAAATATAGAGGGGCTGCACATAATTCGTGTAATTTAAATTTTAAAATTCCAAATTTTATTCCTATATTTTTCCATAATTTTTCGAAATATGACTGTCACTTATTTATTAAAGAATTACTTAGTATTAAAGGGGAGACAAATGTAATTCCAATAAATAAAGAATTATACATTTCTTTGTCGCATACTGTTCGGGTATATACTGATGAAGAAATTGATGATTATATAAATGAGTTGTATATAAGAAAAGTGAAGCAAAATATTCCTCAGCATATTATTTCAAAACAACTTGAAAAGGTGCGAGTTTATAAAACTGGAAAAAAAATTGAGCTTAGATTTTTAGACTCTTTAAGATTTATGGCATCTGGTTTGGAATCATTAGCTAGTAACCTCAATGATCAAGATTTAAATGCAGTTAGAAAATATTTTCCAGATGCTGAGAAGTTTTCTCTTATGAAGCGAAACGGTGTTTTTCCTTATGAATATTTAAATTCATTTGAAAAATTAAATGAAAAGAAACTCCCACCAATTGAAGCATTTTATAGTAGGTTAAATGATAAAAAATGTTCAGAAGAAGATTATTTGCTAGCACAAAATATATGGACAAAATTTGATTGTGAGACTATTAAGGATTACATGGAGCTGTATTTAAAAACTGACGTGTTGTTACTTACAGATATATTTGAAAACTTCAGAAAGCTCTGTAAGAAGATTTATAACCTAGATCCTCCACATTATTATACCATCCCAGGGCTTTCTTGGGATGCAATGTTAAAATATACAAGAATTGAGCTAGAATTATTAACAGATCTAGAAATGTATAATTTTATTAAACGAGGAATTCGTGGTGGTCTTTCACAATGTAGTAAGAGGTATAGTAAGGCGAATCATAAATATCTTAATGATTATGATCCTACAAAACCCTCCGAATACATTTTATATTTAGACGCAAATAATCTTTATGGTTGGGCAATGTCAGAGTCACTACCATATGGAGGCTTCAGTTGGACAAATGACTTCATTCACCCCAAAAATATTCCACATAACTCAGATGTTGGTTATATTTATGAAGTCGATTTATCATACCCGTCTAGCTGTCATGATTATCATAATGACCTGCCATTCTGTGTGGAAAACAAAATAATTGGTGGGAGTAAATATGAAAAATTAATTGCTGATCTATCTAACAAAAAGAAATATGTCATACATTATAAAACATTAGAGCAATGTTTAAATAATGGATTGGTTTTGGAAAAAGTTCACCGAAATCTGAAATTTAATCAAAAGCCGTGGTTAAAGACATACATAGATTTAAATACGACACATAGAACAGAAGCTAAGAATCAATTTGAAAAAGATTTCTATAAATTGCTCAATAATGCTGTGTATGGTAAAACCATGGAAAATGTCGATAAGAGAAAAGACGTTCGGTTGGTTAGTGAATGGGGTCGTACTAATCGCAATAAATTGGGTGTAGGTGAACTTATTACAAAACCAAATTTTCACAGTATTTCACAGTTTACTGATAAATTATGGGCTGTACAAATGAACAAAACTTTGACATATTACAATAAACCCATTTATTTAGGCTTTTGTGTACTTGATCTATCAAAATGGAAAATGTATGATTTCCATTATGAGTATATGAAACCTAAATTCGGAGATAATATAAATCTCAATTATATGGACACTGACTCTTTTATTTACTCAATTAAAACTGATGATTTCTATGATGATATAAGAGGAGATTTAAAAACACTCTTTGACACATCAGCATATTTACAAAATAATCCATTTAACTTTCCTCAATTAAATAAAAAAGTACTTGGAATGATGAAAGATGAAACTGAAGCTAAATTCATCACTGAATATGTAGGCTTAGGACCCAAAGTTTATTCTTTCACAGTTGAAGATGATAAAGATGTTAAAAAAGCTAAGGGGGTTAAAAAATGCGTGGTAGACAATTATACTATAGATCATTATAAACATGTCTTATTTAATAAGAAATCAGTAGGGGCATGTATGTACACATTCACATCTAAGTTACACACAATACTAACAAATAGAGTTAATAAAATAGCTTTAAATTTTATTGATAGTAAACGTAAAATAAGAAATGATGAGATTAATACACTTGCATGGCACCATTATCAGTTAGATACTGATAATGGTGATTTAGAATTAAGTAGGTTAATTAGTGATATTGAGTCACTAAATAATTAGTATAGAATATGTAAATGTAAATATATGTAAATATATACACCTATATACACATAAAATAAAAAAAAAACAAAATTTATTTAAAAAAAACCAACAGTTTTATTCTTTATTTAATAGAAATTAAATGAAAAAAAAAAAGTAAGTATTAGAATGTATTTTAAAATAGATTATATAACTTTTCGAACAATTCCAGTTAAAGGTGTGTACTCCATCATACGATCGTGTAGGATTAAACAATAAGCATTTGTATTTTTTGATACTGGACTACTTGTCTCGAACTCAATTTTCACATCGATAGGCCCATTTTTAACAATTTCATTTTGATAACTAACATCAACTACTGCAATTGGAATATTTTTAAATTTCTCACATGAAAGAAGAGGTTGTGCTTCTCTCATATAGTAATTTTGTTGAAACTTAGCATACATATCATACAAAATAGCGTATCGATTCTCCTCAAATTTTAAATTTAAATCATCATATGGATACGATTCTGAATTTAAATGCACTTTAACATTTTTCAAATCTGAATGTATATATTTATTATCGTTTTCTAATACGAATAAAAGAAATCTTGGCCTTTCTCTATTCACTGATAGTTTAATATTCCAGTTGTGATTTCTGCCTCCGGAAAATGTTGGATTAAAATAACAGTCCCAACTGCGAAATGCTATGGGTAATGAAACACCCTCCTTTATAATCTTCATTATTTGTATTTTTCGTGTATCTGATAGGTGAATATGTGGTATTCTCCATGTTATGTTTTTAATCGATAAACTTAATTTTTCATTAGCATCTGTAGAGTAATACGCCTTATCATCATTTGAACTTCGTAAAAGAATAAGTTCATGTTTACTATTTAAAATTATTTTATTGAAATCCTCAGCAAATCCCAATAGTAGTTTAAGGGGAATATAAAAATTAAATTTTCGCATTGACAGGTCTTCAGAAATATTCCACCCTGCATTTCTCATCATATTGCTTTCAAATTCATTTAGTGAGACATAATTCTTAATTGTACTGGATATTCCCAAGTATCGAGTACGATCAATTTCAACACCATTAATCACATACCGTATTTCATCAAATAAGTATGCAACACAATTATTCCTCAATCTAGTATTTTCTGACGCTTCTTCACCTTTAGTGTTTTTTATGTTTCCTTCTATATATAAGTAGCTTTCAGACGGAAGAACATATAAGTCTTGATTTTGTAGTGTAATTCGAATTTCATCATTGTTTTTAAATGATTGAATATAGGGTACATAGCTGTGATAATCTTTTTTTATTATATTTTCATCAGAATACGGTTTTTCAATGACATTGAGTATATCAGACATTTTTCTTTATTTTTAACTTAAGCAATTTTAAAAAGGTGGTGTTTTCTTTCGATAATGATGGTCTTATAGCTTTAATATGATTAGTAGGAATGGCCCTATTAACTTTAATGTGCTTAGTTTTATTGTAAATTATCATTTTTTTCTGGGTCTTAGATGTAATCTAAGTGTTATTTCTTCACCTCTGAAATTAACTGCACGATTTTCTTGGTCAACAATCCAAATTTTGAGATATGTTATTTCTTTGACGTTTACTGGTAAATAAATTAGGTTATTAGCAATAACATCTAATTTATAGCCTGGTGGTACGTCTAATGCGAACTCGTGTAGTATATGTGCGGGAGAATTATTCATATATGCTCCTGTTATGATGTTACACTGAATTTGTATAGCATTCACTTTTAATATATTTACAGGTTGATTTGATATATGTTTCATACCAGCCTTTAAAATTTCTTCACTAAAACCTAACAGCGTACCAATGGATCGTTTTCGATTAAATAAAATTGCATCGTGGGATGAAGTTATTTCAATTTGTAAAGTATTATTATTAGCTTTAATGAGAATAGATTTATTATAATTTTCTGCTTTATACTGCCCAACTATATAATCAACAATATCTTGTAACTCGTATGATCCAATAGGAATTTCAATTATTTTATCTCCTATATGAAATAAATTATTATCATAATCTACATTAGGAATAGAGTTATATGAATGAAAATCAACTAGAGAACATTCATAGTCATCTTTTAGATCTATTGGTGGGAAATAATTTGCCGTTAGGATTGATGAATTTCCACTTAAAGCTAAAGTAATTGACATCCTGAATGGTAAATTGTAAATGAAATGAAAATGCTTGAGTTTTTTTGTTTTATTAAATTTATACATTTATTAGAAAAACTTTTTTTTTTGTATTTGTTTTCTTATAATATTTCATTTTTACTTATCCAAGAATTATGTTGGTTTGGAAAACCTAACCATTTAACATACGCTTTATCACCTTTTTCTTTTAAAATTTTTTCCACCAGAAATGTATTAGGATAACGTGTACGACGTATTTCTTCCTTGTAAAATGCGCCTTTTATAGGATTTCCTTGATAGTCTTCAAGTAAAAATGTTATTGGGTAGGTGTTCTGTATTGATTTTATTTTAAATATTTCTGTAGTCCAATTTGGTGTATAACCTTTTTCAAATATATGTTTATATTTACTTATGCGAACATAGTCCCCAACCTTAAACCTTGATGATTTAAACATTTTTAAACTGCTAAATGCAGTTTTCAGTAGATGTTGTTCATGTTCACGTTTTACATCAATAGGCGCCATTTTAATTTTACTATGAGTTTTTCTGTTATATTGATCAACTAGTTTTTTATTAATATCAATCCAGTGAAATGTTCCATTATAACTAAATTCTCTCCACATCATACCTTTTAGTGTTCGATTAAAGCGTTCAACAATTGAAGCTTTCATTACACTATAAGTAGAGTAATGATTAATTGAATATTTACGCATTAGTAAACCAAACTCCTTATTAAAAAATTCTTTTCCGTCATCTGTTTGTAAATTTTTAGGTATTCGCCCCTTACTTAGTATTTCCTGGAAAGCTTTGGAAACTTCATTTGCGGTTTTTGCTTTAATTGCTGCAGCCCAAGCATATTTTGAAAATGTATCAATAACTGTTAGCATATATTTGTATCCGTTGTTTATAATGGAATAGTTACCCATTTCTACTAAATCTGCTTGCCAAAGATCATCAATTCCCTTTGTTATTACTTTCCGTCTTAAGAAATTTTTGCGTGCTCTAGAATGTAGTTCATTTATTATCGTTCTTTTTTCCATTATGTTGTTGTTGTTGTTGTTGTGATGAAAGTTTGTTGTGATGAATCATTGCACTATATATATCAGAAATTTTCTTATTTAAATCCTTTATTTCATTTCTTACAATTAAAACTTCTTTGTTTATACCCCTTTTTAAATGTTCTTGCATATGGGTCATTTGTATATTCACATAATTTTTGTTAACAGCATCTGTCCCATTCATTGGAGGTGACAAATTTAAAATTCTTTTATTCTCTATATCAATATTATTTACGTTGAGTTTGATACCGAATTTTTTTGAAATGTTGTTTCTTGTTATATCTCCTATATATTTTTGATTATAGTAATGACCAAATTTGTCAACAGTCATAATTTTTTTTATTTATTTATTTATTTAAAAGTTATTCAATTATATTTGCTTCCCTTAGTTCTTCGATTATAGATATTATTTCATTAGAATGATTATTGTTACCAGCATGTTGTGAGGCTATTAACAGCCTCAATCGGTCTACAATTTCATTAGGATTATCCCAGTATATATAGTTCGGTTTATTAAGATTTACCTCCATTAAACCCTTACCAACGTGAGTAGTTGTAGTAAACAATTTATTTATTATTTTTTTATATTTATAACCTCTGTTTCCATTGATTTGATTATTAGGATCATAGTTTCTTCGATGTGCATTTGTATCAAGTAAAATATTTTTATATATTGCTAGCTCTGACGAATCAAATTGTTTTGGATTTTTATGAAAAAGTAATGAGTATAACCCTGGGGTTAGTGCCCAAGATTTTTGACCTATTATTATTTTATCATCGGTTAGCTTTAAAATAGAATTTCCAAATTTCCAGTCTCCATTTTCCATTTTATGAGGTCCAAATATAGTGTCAAGCTTTTTATTTCCATTTAGGGTTGATAAATCAAACTCCCAATCGGATGATTGAGAATAAAATTGTTAATTTTTCGATTTATCATTTACTTCATCTTCACTATTACTATTATAGTCTTCTTCTTCTTCTTCTTTATCCCTTTTTATTTTATTATGTGCTGAATTAATGTTTTTCTCGTTCAATAATTTTTTCTTAGGAGTGCTGGTGAATATAGTATTATTTTCCGTTTTTATTTTAGTATTGTGCTTACATTTATATTTTTCGTCTGTGGGTATTGTTAGATTTGACGAATCTGACAATTTGACTAGCTTCTTTAGAGGTTCTGTTAAAGGTTTAAACGTTCTTTCTAAATTATTAAATTTTTCCAATTCTCCCAGTCTTATGCTTTGAAATTTTTTCTTTAAAATTTTTTTGGATTTCACCAACTCTTTTAAAATATTTTCTTCCATGATTATAACTTTGATGAAAAAAAAAAGCTAAACAGCTTCTTTAAACAGCTAAACAGCTTCTTTAAACAGCTAAACAGCTTCTTAAAACAGCTAAACAGCTTTTGAAAACAGCTAAACAGCTTTTGAAAACAGCTAAACAGCTTCTTAAAACAGATAAACAGCTTTTGAAACCAGTTAAACAGCTTTTGAAAACAGCTAAACAGCTTTTGAAAACAGCTAAACAGCTTTTGAAAACAGCTAAACAGCTTCTTAAAACAGATAAACAGCTTTTGAAACCAGTTAAACAGCTTTTGAAAACAGCTAAACAGCTTCTTAAAACAGATAAACAGCTTTTGAAACCAGTTAAACAGCTTTTGAAAACAGCTAAACAGCTTCTTAAAACAGATAAACAGCTTCGTGGAATAATTTTAACAGTTTCTTAAAACAGATAAACAGCTTTTGAAACCAGTTAAACAGCTTTTGAAAACAGCTAAACAGCTTCTTAAAACAGATAAACAGCTTTTGAAACCAGTTAAACAGCTTTTGAAAACAGCTAAACAGCTTCTTAAAACAGATAAACAGCTTCGTGGAATAATTTTAACAGTTTCTTAAAACAGATAAACAGCTTTTGAAACCAGTTAAACAGCTTTTGAAAACAGCTAAACAGCTTCTTAAAACAGCTAAACAGCTTCGTGGAATAATTTTGACAGTTCTCCAAGTATAAAAAAAAAAAACGTATTTAATATTAATAGGTATACGTCTGATGTAGTGAGTAGTATTTATATGACTAAATCTGAATGAATAGATCAAAGCCTTTTCTATGAAGCCTCCATATGGTAGTGACTCTGACATTGCCCAACCATAAAGATTATTTGCGTCTAAATATAAAATGTATTCGGAGGGTTTTGTAGGATCATAATCATTAAGATATTTATGATTCGCCTTACTATACCTCTTACTACATTGTGAAAGACCACCACGAATTCCTCGTTTAATAAAATTATACATTTCTAGATCTGTTAATAATTCTAGCTCAATTCTTGTATATTTTAACATTGCATCCCAAGAAAGCCCTGGGATGGTATAATAATGTGGAGGATCTAGGTTATAAATCTTCTTACAGAGCTTTCTGAAGTTTTCAAATATATCTGTAAGTAACAACACGTCAGTTTTTAAATACAGCTCCATGTAATCCTTAATAGTCTCACAATCAAATTTTGTCCATATATTTTGTGCTAGCAAATAATCTTCTTCTGAACATTTTTTATCATTTAACCTACTATAAAATGCTTCAATTGGTGGGAGTTTCTTTTCATTTAATTTTTCAAATGAATTTAAATATTCATAAGGAAAAACACCCTTTCGCTTCATAAGAGAAAACTTCTCAGCATCTGGAAAATATTTTCTAACTGCATTTAAATCTTGATCATTGAGGTTACTAGCTAATGATTCCAAACCAGATGCCATAAATCTTAAAGAGTCTAAAAATCTAAGCTCAATTTTTTTTCCAGTTTTATAAACTCGCACCTTTTCAAGTTGTTTTGAAATAATATGCTGAGGAATATTTTGCTTCACTTTTCTTATATACAACTCATTTATATAATCATCAATTTCTTCATCAGTATATACCCGAACAGTATGCGACAAAGAAATGTATAATTCTTTATTTATTGGAATTACATTTGTCTCCCCTTTAATACTAAGTAATTCTTTAATAAATAAGTGACAGTCATATTTCGAAAAATTATGGAAAAATATAGGAATAAAATTTGGAATTTTAAAATTTAAATTACACGAATTATGTGCAGCCCCTCTATATTTTCCTGATAAGTGGCAGTGATCTCTCACAGCTAGTTCATCGCCTAGTGCTAAACCGCAAATATGACAGTTAATAGAGTTTAAAAATTGTTCTTCTTCTAAGGGGGTTAATGAATGCATGGGGACAATTTTTTCATAATACTTCTTATAAATTTGTCTACATTCATTTATTAAATTATTTACAAAATGTTGCCCTACATTAACACTACTACTACTACTACTACTACTAAACATTTTAAACTTATCTAAATTTTCATTAAAATTACACTTAATATTAAAACCATATGCACATGGAACATGTTTTTTTGTAAATCTACTATTTTCATTAATACTACTTACATCTACTTCCTCGAGAACGCATTCAAAATCCGCATACACAGTGAACGGGAGATTCATTTGTCGCTCATGATGGGAAAACTTTATGATGGATTTGTCTCCCTCCGGCATCTTGGGAATGCACTCTCCACATTCTTTTTCTTTGTGAAAAATCATTTTTTCCGGTATATCTGTGTGGTAAAGGCATGCGTTGCAAAATATAATTCTTCCATTATGCGTAGATATTTGACTTGAAAGTAGTCTAAAAAAAAGAAATAAATTTATTAAATTGAATAGATTTTTTTTTTAAAAAATTTTATATAAGTTTTTGATAACTACCTTGAAATATTGTTTATTAGAATGTAGTGCATTTTATCACCACATTCGTCTTCCAGCAGCATAAGGTTTATATGCATATTTTTTTCCTTTTTGGTATTGTAGTATGGTCCAATAACAGCCTTGGATTTCCTATCAAACCCGAACACATTTACACTTATATCAGTATTATTTCTTTCAAATACTTTAATATCTTTCACATCAGTAGGAAATTGCATTGATGTGAAATTAAGTGTTCTACCGCAATCAAGCTTAATATTATTGTCAGCAATATTTGGTATATTGTAAATTGTCTGTCTGTATACATGACTGTCATCACCATTATAAAATGCTGCTATTACACTCCATTTAAAGCAAAATATATCATTGTTTTGAATGTTGACACAAGCTTTCTTCCTCGCCAGCTCTACGGGTGTAGGTATATATTGGGATCCTGATAATGGTGATGCTTTATTTATGTTTATTTCCAGCCATTTAATTTGGATAAGCGTCCAACCAGAATCTCTTTCTTGAAACTCAGACATCTTCGCCTTAATCTTTTCAAATTGAAGTGTGAGAGCTGAGCCAATATTGTCTGCCCTTGATAAGCGTATCATTTCCGTATTGTGGTACATATCAGTTTCTGGTTTAAGAGGATGTGCTGGTAGCTTATATCGAGCTGTCAATTCCAAATTAAATTTCACAATTATGTGCTCAGCCAGACAATTATTTAATCATTTCTGAACATACATTTGACCCTCTTTCAAATATTCATTTACATTCAAATTCAAATCTCCTTTCGGGAAACGGTACGTCAAAAGTCGAGATTTAAATGAATTTTTTATCAATTGAATCCGGTTTCCAATTCTCTCCTGTACATTTTTCTTGTGTTCGGGTTGGGAGCAATGAATAAACCACTGTTGTGGTTGAATTTTAACATTACAATCCTCACACATAATAAAAGATTCTGAACATGACTCAGGCTTTTGTTGTTTAAATGGTATATTTGATTGTAACATCGATAGACGCTTCCTAGATGCATCCGATGTTGAAGGATGTTCATCCATTTCTTCTACTTGTTGTTGTTGTTGCTCTTGTTGGTGTTGTTGTTGTTGTTGTTGTTGTTGTTGTTGTTGTTGTTGTTGCTGCTGTTTTTGTTGCTGTTGTTGCTGTTGAAGGAAATCTAGATGGATTTCCATATGTTTTTTCCTCTCCATTGATGTCAGGGATATATGATTGCACACATCACATGGCACATGAATTTGAATATGTTTTTTTAATTTTTGTTTCTTTTTATATTGGTTTTGGCAAATTTCACAAATTAGTACACTAGCCATTATTATTATTTTAAAATATTAATTTCTTTTTTTTATTTTCACAAAAAAAAAACAAACTTTCTTAAGCAAGTCTACTTTAGAAACTAATGAATAGAATATATTTAAAACCTTTTATATACTTTCAAATATCTATACAATCGTAAATTTACTTATCAACAAATAAAATGCCAGACTGTCTCTGTATATCTGTCTGTCTGACTAACTTTCCTTTTCCCCCTTTTTATCTTCTCTTTTCTTTTAAAAATCATAAATAAATACTTTGAATTTTTATTTCCCTATCCACTCCAAAATAAAAATAGAAACACCAATTGCATCTATACAATTTTTTTTTTTTTAATAACTAAATAAAATCATAATTTATAGATATTTTGAATTTATTCTTCAACCCCAAATAAAATTGAAAAACCATTTGCTGTTACGAAGCCAGTCTGTCTGTATGTCTGTCTATCCATCCAATAATATTTTCGTCGATCACCCAAACAAACAAAATAACAACAACCCTCCATCTGGTTACCCATAAACACACAACAAAAAAGGACTTTTATCAGAAATGTGTATTTTCTCCCAACAATCCACAAAACACACACAAAAATAAAAAAAAATATTTTTCCAATTTCTTCCTCAAGGTCTGTCTGTGTATCTATCTATCTATATTCAAGACACACTCCAATACAATACCCTTATCATCTCACACCCCATAAATTATTAATTTTAATATCAGCGCTTTGAAAAAATTGTCCACAAAATTTTTTTTCAAAATCAAGTGCATCGACAAGTACACAGTATGTCTGTCTTCCACAAAACACACACAAAAATAAATCACATCTTTTCTCAAGTGCATCTACACAGTAAGTTCGTCTATCGATCACAACAAAAGAAAGGCTTCAACAAGTGCATGGACAAGTACACAGTATGTCTGTCTTCCACAAAACACACACAAAAATAAAAAAAAATATTTTTCCAATTTCTTCCTCAAGGTCTGTCTGTGTATCTATCTATCTATATTCAAGACACACTCCAATACAATACCCTTATCATCTCACACCCCATAAATTATTAATTTTAATATCATAAAAAAAAATAAAAAAATGCGCTTATCAGCTTTGTGTGTTTCCTCAATAAAAATTTTTTCTTCACATAATTCAAGAAAATAAAAAGATAGAATTATCAACAATATTTTCCAATTGCTTCTACAAGGTCTGTATGTCTATCTATCTACATATCTCTATGTCTGTCTGGCTGTCTGTCTATCGATCACAACAAAAGAAAGGCTTCAACAATGCACCCACCACTTGTGCATTGCTATCCTATAAAATTTAACAACTTTTTTTATTACTTTGCTTTTGAAATTTTTTTTTTTTTTTTAAATTTTACCTACTTTAACACGTGTTCATTTGACATACTTTAACACGTGTTCATTTTAATGGCTTTTGGATAATTTTAATGGCTTTTTAATGGCTTTGGAAAAATTTTAATGGCTTTTGGATAATTTTAATGGCTTTTGGATAATTTTAATGGCTTTTGGGTAATTTTAATGGCTTTTGGGTAATTTTAATGGCTTTTTAATGGCTTTTGGGTGATTTTAATGGCTTTTTGGGTAAATTTGAAGTAGAACTCTTATTATACATATACTCAGATCATTTTTTTGTATTTAACTTCTTTAGTAATTATGGACCTAATGACACTTTTGAAGGTGTCATAATGTCCATTTGCAAAGTGTCCATAGTGTCCATGGACACTGCGACACTTTTGAAAGTGTCATAACGTCCATGGACACTATGACACTGGACGTTATGACATGCCACCGTAAAGTAGAAGTTTGCAATCGAGGCTGAGAACAGAATTTCTTCCAATAAGCCAATTTATTTGAATTGCTTTTAGTTTCATTTGAGTTAATTTAGCTTCTATATGCCATTTCCACGTTAAACGCCGATCTAGATGTATACCAAGGTATTTTACATGCGAGTGTTGGGGTATTATTTGATTATTGATTTTAATAGGGGGCATGTTTCCCGACGCAATGTGAATGTTATATGTGCGCATTTTTGCTCATTGATCTTTATCCTCCATTGTTTTAACCACCTTTCCAGTTCAAATATGTGATCCTGTAAGTAACGAGATGCTTCTTGACAGTTTGCGTGTACGCTTAGAAAAGCTGTATCGTCCGCAAATGTTGAGGTATGGGTGTAGCTGTTTGTTGGCAAGTCCGAAGTATAAATTAAGTATAATAGAGGGCCCAGGATGCTGCCTTGTGGGACTCCGGCGTTAATTGGCTGAGGAGAACTTAAAAAATCGCCTTCTTTAATAATAAAATGACGCCCGACTAAGTAGCTTTCTAACAGCTTGTGTATGTTTGCTGGCAAGTTTTGCTGTAACTTCAGTAGTAACCCTTTATGCCAGACTTTATCAAAAGCTTGAGACACATCGATGCAGAGCAATGTTTTTTTTCTTCAAAGGCTTTTCTTATGACCTTTACTATTCGATGAGTTTGTTCAATTGTGCTGTGTTTTCTACTAAAACCGAATTGATGATTGGGAATACATCTGTTTTCATTTAAAATCGGCGTTAATTTTGACACTAGTAGTTTCTCAAATAGCTTTGATATATTAGACAATAGGCTTATAGGTCTATATGACTCAACTTTTGTGGGATCCTTTCCTGGTTTAGGTATCATGGTAACTAAAGATACTTTCCACTCTTGTGGGTAGTATTCAAGGCGTAAAATAGCATTAAAAATTAGTAGAATAATTTTCTTTGCTATGCGGGGTAGCTCCAAAAGCATTTTGTTACTGATGTTATCAAAACCAGGGGCTTTCCTGGGGTTTAAATCATGAATAGCCTTTTCGATTTCTCTTATCTCAAATCTTAGTGGAACAGCTGATCTAACAACAACAGGTGGTAACTCGACTGCAGTATCGAAAGATGTATGAGGGGTTAATACGGTTTTCAAATGATTAACAAAAATATTTTCTTTTTCTATATCATTTCGTGCCCAACTTCCATTTAAGTTTCTTAATGGCGGTTTAGTGATAACTGGTCTTTTTAGATTTCTAGCTGCACGCCATAATGAGTAGTCAGATTGAGGAGTTGCATCAAGTTCCTTAAGATATTTTTCCAGAGAAGCCGTTTCTTGAGACTGCAGTAAGATTCTTAGCCTTTTTGTACACTCTTTTAGTAAATTTTTAAGTTGAGGGGATCTGTGCAATTGCCACTCCCTTCGAACTCTCCTTTTTTCAGTCAAGAGACGCTCGACATCTGTAGAATATATTTTACTATTTTTGATGTTTTTGCGGGCTATGCTAGAATGTTGAACAGCTAGTTTGAGATAATTGTCAAAATTTACAATAGAAAGATTCACATTCTCCGGTGTTCTAAGCGGAATATTTTCAGTGCAGTGGGTACTGAGATATTTTTTATATTTTAACCAATTTATTTGTGTTGCTGACGTCACTAAGTATCCACACGGAGATACAATACTATTAGCGTTTGTTATAGTTAGAAGTGTAGGTGTGTGATCAGAAGATAATTCTAAAGAAGCTTCAACATGAATCGTTTCTGCGGGGATGTTGACATCTGGAATTTTTTGCTGATCAGTAGGCCAATAAGTGGGTTGACCACTCGCGACCACATTTAAATCCATTTTAGACATTGTATTGTACAAAACACGACCCTTTGGTGGTATGAGCCGTGACCCCCAGAAGGTATGTTTAGCGTTGTAATCGCCAGCGGCTAGGAAACAGGGTCCTAATGATTTAAAATATTTATAATATTGGCTTTCTGATATTGAAAATCTAGGTGGAGAGTATAATGATGAAAGTACTAAGTTTCGATTTAGCTCTTTAACACAAATGTTCGTTGCTTGCAGATAATCTTCACGATAATCACACATTAAGTAGTGTTTGATTCGGGCTTTTATCAAAATAGCAGAGCCTCCACAAGCTCTATCTCGAGGGTCCTTGGTATCATATAATATATAACCATTAATTTTAAACGTATTTCTTGAGGTCAAATGAGTTTCAGAAACCATCATTACATCAATTTGTTTACTTTTAAGAAAGTATTCTAGTTCATTTTTATGTTGGCGAATGCCGTTTGCGTTCCAAAAACAAATTTTTAAACAATTAATGGCTTGTTTAGTACAGCCTGCAATAACATCGATTGCATTCTTAACATTTCCTGCATCATATTACCCATTGTGTTCGTAAAGTTAGTTACTGTTTGCACTAGTGTTTCCATGGTTTTTTCTAGACGACTTAAATTAGAAACTGGAGTCTCATCATTATTTGGCAAATCACCTTGAATTGGAATATGGTTTGATTTTAGGACGTTTGCGTAGGATGTTCTGTTATTACTAGGCTGCGGCACTTGAATGTCATTAGTGTTAACTTGATGTGATACCTGCATTTGAGGGGGATTAGGTTTCGGTCCAACCGAGCGCTTGACTATAGAGTATACAGGGCATCCTCTATAGTTGGCAGTGTGATTACCACCACAGTTGCTGCATTTTTTTACATTGGGGTTGTTTTTAGACTTATCGCAGAGAGCTGTACCATGCAACTCTCCACATACAACGCAAACAGGGGTTAAATGGCAGTATGCCTTAGTGTGACCAAATTCTTGGCAGTTTAAACATTGCACGGGACCGTTCCTTTTGTGCGGCTCCTCTATCGTTATTTTCCTATACAGGATATATTTCAGACTGTAAATGGGATGCGTTTCGTTTTTTTTTAAGCTTAACGTCGCCGGGTTCTAACTCCACTCGAAATAGTGGCTGGGGATTTTTTTCTCTATTTTTTATATTTATTACGTTTTTTATTTTGAAGCCCTTTTCTTCTAAAAACGTTTTTATCTCGCTTGGGTCTACGCATGAATCAATGCCCTTTATCACTACCTGGAGACCCTTACTGCTCTTCAGTTGGTATGTATAAAAGTTTTTTTTAGTGCCTTTAATTTCGTAATTACCTTACGAAAGTCATCTTCACGATTAACTTGAATTTTTGTCTCATTTATACTACCCCGCTTAATTGCAACTACATAAAAAGAATTTTCACCTATTACCTATTATTTGAGCTTTGCTCTCTAAGATATATCGGCGGTGGCTTAGAAGATTTGATAACGTTTTGTGCTTCCGGAGATTCCTCATCCAGAATTGCAAATCGATTTTGAGAACTTGTTTTATCAGCTGTACAATCTTTTAAGACTTTTGAGACCGAATCAACTGCTGAAGAGGTTGGGCTGCGACCCCGTTTAAGCACTGTTATGTACCTATCAATACCTACTTGTACTGGAGGCTTTTGACCACTTTTTACTTGTGGAGCTGAGTTTTCCATCATGCCTGATTTGGGGGTAATATTTTCATCACTTATTACAATCGTTTTTGCCGCTGAGGCACCGCTTGCAGGTTTTATATTTTTTATTGTATTAATATCAACCGTATTATTAGACACCGAAGGTGATACTGAGTTTTCTATTATGCCTGATTGGGGGTTAATATTTACATCACTTATTAAAATTGTTTTTGTTGTTGAGGCAACGCTAGCAGGTTTTATATTTGTTATTGTATCAACCGTGTTACCAAATACAGACGGCGAGAGGGATCGCGTGCGAGTAATAGGTTTAGCCGTTAGGTATTTGCTATCATCGATTCTTTATTTTATTTCTGCATTTGTTTCATTAACACTCACTGTGATATATGCATTTCTACTGTTTGCACTCATAACAGTTTTTTTTTTTTTTTACTGTTTACAGTTGTGCTCTTATTATTATGTTGTTATTGTTTATCAACACCGAGAATAAAAAAATGTGTGTTTATGTATGTATGTACATACATGTATTTTTTTTTCTACCCAGCGGTAAACTTTTGAAGGTCTAAAATGATAAGGCCTTCTGTAAGACCTTCCTAGCCCTTTTTTTAGATCCAGTACTCATGCTCGGTTGCCTTCTCAGGAAGGTCTTATGGAAGGCCTACTTACTCCCTTCTACATTCATGCGTTTTTTTTAAGTTATGTTTTTGTATATATGCATAAATTTTGTGCGCCTACTACGTTTGTAGCAAAGTGTATTATTGCATTATGGTTTGTAGCAGCAAAACCGAAAAACCGTTACCAAAAAAGAAAAAAAAACATTCCAAAGACAGCAAACAATATAAATAAAAAAGTGAAAAGAAAAAAGAAGTACATAAATTTATATTAGTTTTTCTAAAATTGTTTGACGAAGCGGTGTTTACATTTTTTTCTCGTGGTAATAATTAAATTTTTATTAAACAATAATAAAATGAATAAAAGATCGCTAAGACGCCTCTAATCAGGCCTGCTGAAGAAGGCCTCTAATCAGGCCTGCTGAGGAAGGGAACGCAGAAGGCCTTGGCTGGCTAGGACATCGCGTGTAAAAAATTTATGAGTATGGAATGGGGTAGTAACGCCTTGTGTCTGCCAAATAAGGCCTTCTAGAAGGCCTGCTTACTACTTCTTTTTACCGCTGGGTATTTCTTGTATTTACTTTTTAAATACACAAATCAATAATCACGTTTTAAAAATTAAAAAATAAACCGTATGCCGAGCTTAGAAAACACGTCTATCTTCAACGAGCGCGAGAGACAGAATGCCGTAATGATCGATAAATTATGGACCGAATTTATTATATGTCGTATATAATATTTACTCCTTAAGATTAGGTTTGTTGATATACGGTACAATAAAAATGAATATTACTAGAAATAAAATAATTAAACTTTGTGATAATCGACTCTCAATTTAACATACATCTGTAGGTGCATATTTAGGTCGCATATAAAGCGTACTTACGGAATTGAACGCAATACCACTAAAACCGCGATAATATTAATATATAAAAGTTCCGAAATTAATCGTCCTGGAATATATTAATTCTCGGCACGGCCGAATATAATACCGTTACATGTTTGTATCAAAAAAATTTTGGTTTTTAAACCCAGGGTATGTACTTGTTAAATTAATACCAAAAAACTTCTCTATTAACCGAAAATTTCAACAATTCTTTAAAAAATGTTCCTTCCTTACCCCTATATTTATTATCTTAATGCTCTTTTACTTTTAAAATTGCTGTTCTTGCTTTCCTGAACCATAAAACCAAAATAATTTGGTTTTTTTAATCAAAATGTTGATTTTTAGTTTCAGTATTTATATTTATGTATTCTTATTTATTTTAAGGTAAATATATTTATATGTGAACACGAGTCCTTAAGAAATACATTTAAAATAAATGGCTATATATTATATGACACCAAGGACCCTCGAGGTAGAGCTTCAAACACTACCTAATGTGTAACCATTGTGAAGATTATCTGCAAGCGACGAATGTTTGTGTTGAAGAACTAAATCGAAACATAGCAATTTCATCTTTATACTCTCCACCTAGATATTCAATATCAGAAAGCCAATATTATAAATCATTAGGACCATGCTTCCTGGCTGCCGGCGATTATAACGCTAAACATACCTTCTGGGGGTCATGACTTATAACACCAAAGGGTCGTGTCTTGTTTAATTCAACATATTGGCCTACTGATCAGCAAAAAATTCCAGATGTCATCGATTTTGGCGTGGTTAAAAACATCCCCATAGAAACGCTTCATGTTGAAGCTTCTTTAGAATTATCTTCAGATCACACACCTACAATTGTTACCATAATGAACCCCAATAGAATTGTTTCTCCGTCTGGTTACTTAGCGACGACAACCACACAAATAAATTGGTTGAAATATAAAAAATATCTTAGCACCCCCTGCACAGATAATATTCCTCTTGATACACCGGAAAATGTGGAAATCTCTATTGTGAATCTTGACAGTTATCTTAAACTAGCTGTTAAACATTCCAGCAAAACCATCAAAATAATAAAAAATAATAAAATATATTCTACAGATGTCGAGCGGCTCTTGATCGAAAAAGGAGAGTTCGAAGAGAGTGGCAATTACACAAATCCCCTCAACTTAAGAAATTATTAAAAGAGTTCACGAAAAATGTAACAAAGTTACTGCAGTCTCAGAAAACGGTATTCTTGAACAAATATCTTAAGAAACTGGATGCAACTCTACAATCAGACTACTCATTATGGCGTGCAGCTAGAAATCTCAAAAGGCCAGTTATCTCTAAACCACCTTTAGGAAACTTTAATGAAAGTTGGGCAAGAAATGATATAGAAAAAGGAAATCTATTTGTTAATCATTTGAAAAACGCATTTACCCCTCATACATCACACAATATTGCTGTGGAGTTACCACCTGTTGATGTTATAGCAGCTGTTCCCTTAAGATTCGAGATAAAGGAAATCGCAAAGACTATTTGCGATTTAAATCCCATTAAAGCTCCTGGTTTTGACAATATCAGTAACAAAATGCTTTTGGAACTACCTTGCTTAGCAAAGAAAATTATTCTTTTTATTTTTAATGCTATTTTACGCCTTGAATACTACCCTTAAGAATGGAATTTCCTTAGTTACCATGATACTTAAACCGGGAAAAGATCACACAAAAGTTGAGTCATATAGGCCTATAAGTTTATTATCTAATATATCAAAGCTGTTAGAGAAACTCTTAGTGTCGAAATTAATCCCAATTTTAAATGAAAATATATGTATTCCTAACCTTGAGTTCGGGTTTCGAAAAGAACACAGCACAATTGAACAAACCCATCGGATAGTAAACGCCATAAGAAGGGCCTTTGAAGAAAAAAAATATTGTTCCGTTCTCTTCATCGATGTGTCTCAAGCATTTGATAAGGTCTGGCCCGAGGGCTTATTACATAAATTGAAGCTTAACTTACCAGTAAACGCACACAAGCTGTTAGAAAGCTACTTAGTCGGTCGTAAATTCATTATTAAACAAGGCGACTTTTTAACTTCTCCTCAGCCAATTGCCGCTGGCGTCCCACAAGGCAGCATCCTGGGTCCACTATTATACCTAATATATACTTCGGACATGCCAACTAACAACTACACCCAAACTTCAACATTTGCGGACGATACAGCTTTCCTTAGTGTTTAGGCCGCTGGCAACACTAACCAAAACCAACGACTCGCTGGTTTTTTGTTTTTATAGTGGTGAGTTTGCCGGTGAGTGCAAGCAAAACGTAAAAGAAGGTCAGTCAAGTGTGTACCAGTGCGCCGCGAGGTTTTTTTAAAGTTTTTTTTAAGAAGTTAACGCAAAGTATCAATTGTAATTATATTCATACCAATCTATGAAATTTATAACTATTTAGCCAATCGGATATAAAACAATAATACTTTCTAATCGAATCTAGTGACAAAATATATTGTGAAATTATTGTAAAAAACCTATAACATAGCAATCAACTTGAAATAAAAAAAAAAAAAAGAAACACCTACATAAATTGGTTGCTTATCATTGTTCTTAAAAAAAAAGGGAAAAAACCACAAAACACTGCTAGTAAATTAAGGGCCCCAAGAATAAAAGAGTGGAAATTGCATAATTTGTTGCTGCCTTATTAATTGATTGTGTTTTAGTAACAGTGTCGGTTTAAAAATTGAAATCTTTAGTGATACTTGGTCACGCATCGGAAATTTCTAGCTTTGCTTTTGTCATACAGGTGCGCGAACAAGTGCAAACCGAGCACTTATAAAGTGACGAACACCGACCTAGGATATCGGTGCACCCGTTTTTTGCCTCTGTACACCCCCTTGCTTGAAGCATCACCAGCATTTAGGTAAGTCTTCCGTTTTTTATACTCTTATCTGCTTACCCCTCCCTGACCCCTACATCTTGGTCCTTCGAGCCGGATCCGGGAACCCGGTAATCCCTTGTGTTTTTAAGCACACCCCATAGTCTATACACCCTGTGTATACTAGGGAGATCGAACGGTTATTATTCGACCGGTTTTAACCGGTTATTTAAGCTTTGCCCAAGTCGGTTATTTTAAAATGCCCATTTTTCGAATATCGAATAAACCGGTTATTTTGGTATAATAAACCGGTTAATTTAGTAATATGTAACTTATATACATTTTCCTTACTCTTGTTGTAGATGTACCCGTAATTTTAGTATTTTCTAATTGAATATTGGCCAAACTTACACTTTTTATAAAGAATGTCAAAACAAAACGTAACAAAGCTCAAAAAACATTATGAACACTGTAAATACAAATCGTTTATAAAAGCGTGTGTTCTTGTAGAAAAAAAACCAAACACTATTTAAAATTCTACAAAAACGTGTGCTGTTAAAAGGTAAATAGTAATTTGTGCAAGAGTGTTATAAATATTAAATATATTTTTATATAAAGGTTATCTCTAGATATTTTTCGAACACGATTAATAAGACAAATTTAGTTGCCTGAAGTGCCCTAATATGATAAGTTACAAAGGTTCTTCCATGTGATCCAAATGAAACTTAACTCCGTTCGAAGTAGTTCTAAGGAGACGACAAATAATACTTTACTAAAATGCGCTGCAAAAAAATAATCATTGCGTAAAATACTAGCCCGTTGTTTTGCCGAGGACGAAATGTCCGCTAAGGCACTAAAAACTCTTAAGTTGTTCTAGCATCTCTTCATGCTGAAAACTACAACATTACGGCCGAATCCGTTTTATTTATTAAAACACCAAGAACTAAAAAACAAAATTGAAGAAAGCAGACAATGTCATGGAATGTTTTAAATTTTAGTCGACGAATTGACAAATATTTTACACAGAAGAATGTTAAGTTCACTATTCGTTTCTATAATGCTGAAACAAAATAATTTTAAATAGAAAATCCTGGCTAAGAGGTTTTGTTTGCAACTTTTGAAAAATATGGTTAATTTATATAGATAACTTAACCACCATCAAATAAAACCTTATTCAAAATAAATTTGAGAGAATATTTCAAATAATAACTTTATAAAATTCCTATAATTTATTTGCTTTTGCAAAACATTTCTCTAGATCAAATATCATTCAACAGTTTCTAAATTGCATTATACAAATATCTTCTTACAAATAAAGTTTAATAAATCAATAAAAAATTGTTGAAAATTTAGCTAAAGTTTGATCAATTAACTGGTCCCACTTTTCTTCGATTTTATCCTAAAATATTTGTTAGGTCTGATCTAAGTCATATCTATGTATTTCGTTGGTTCCTTACCTTTGAAATGGTTTTGTTTTTATTAAAATTAACGTTTTATTTAAAAACTTATTGGATTTTTGTGTTTTTAAGTATTCGAATTAAAACCGGTTAACCGGTTATTTAAAAATTGCTTAACCGAAAACCGGGTTTTTTAAAATAGCTACTATTCGTAATATTCGAAAACCGGTTATTGAAAAAAGTCGAATAATCCATCTCCCTAGTGTATACCCTCTAAGAAACATACCCTGTGTGTACAGTTTCGTCAAAACATTAGTTTGCCAAAAGTGCATTACATTTTTGAATTTGTCTTTCCCTTTCATATTCAAACTCATTAAAAGTCTTATCAAAGGAAAAGACAAAATTCAGCCTACCAACAAAACCCCAAGAGCACACAAACTCATAAAAGTCATACGACTTAGCAACAGCGGTGTACGCGCAAATTTGCAAATTTCTTTGCACTTTATTATATTACAAATAATAATAATAACCTGTATGTATGTCACATACGAACATATGTACATACATACAACCATACCTATTGGCAAGTGACGATTTCGTCTGCTGTCGACCTTTTTTTTCTGCGTAATATCTACCCACCAACAAAATACCATACACACTTCAACCCATATGTATGTGTCGGCTCCGCAACCAGTGTTTTATTTATTTTGTCAAAAAGACAAAATGTCGCGGTCGTTGAAGATAGACGTGTTTTCTAAACTCGGCATACGGTTTATTTTTTTTTGAACAAATAAAGTATAAAAAAAGTAAATACAAGAAAAAGAAAAAAAAAAAAAAATTACATGTATGTACATACATACATAAACACACATTTTTTCATTATCGGTGTTGATAAACAATAACAAATAAGAAGAGCACAACTGTAAACAGTAAAAGAAAAAAAAAACTCTTATGAGTGCAAACAGTAGAAATGCATATATAACAGTGAGTGTTAGCGAAAAAAATACAGAAATAAAAAAAAGAATCGATGATAGCAAATACCTAACGGCTAAACCTATTACTCGTACGCGATCCCTCTCGCCGTCTGTATTTAATAACACGGTTGATACAATAACAAATACAAAACCTGCTAGCGTTGCCTCAACAGCAAAAACAATTTTAATAAGTGATGTAAATATTAACCCCCAATCAGGCATAATAGAAAACTCAGTATCACCTTCGGTGTCTAATAATACGGTTGATATTAATACAATAAAAAATATAAAACCTGCAAGCGGTGCCTCAGCGGCAAAAACGATTTTAATATGTGATGAAAATATTACCCTCAAATCAGGCATGATGGAAAACTCAGCTCCACAAGTAAAAAGTGGTCAAAAGCCTCAAGTACAAGTTGGTACGGACAGGTACATAACAGTGCTTAAACGGGGTCGCAGCCCTACCTCTGCAGCAGTTGATTCGGCCTCAAAAGTACCATCTTTTGATAAAATAAATTCTCAAAATCGATTTGCAATTCTGGAGGATGAATCCTCTGAAGCACCAAACGTCATAAAATCGTCCAAGCCTCCCCCGATATATCTTAGGGAGCAAAACTCAAATGAGCTCATAAAGAGTTTGATATCGGTGATAGGTGAAAATTCGTTTTACGTAGCTGCTATCAAGCGTGGTAGTATAAACGAGACAAAAATACAAGTCAATAATGAGAATGATTTTCGCAAAATTATAAACAAATTTGAAGTACTTAAAAAAAACTTTTATACATACCAACTGAAAAGCAGTAAAGGTCTCCAGGTAGTGATTAAGGGAATTGACTCATGTGTGGACCCAGAAGAGGTAAAAACATTCCTCGAAGAAAAAGGCTTCAAAATAAAACATGTAGTAAATATAAAAAATAGAGAAAAAAACCCCCAACCACTTTTTCGAGTGGAGTTTGAACCCGGCGACGTAAAGCTTAAAAAAAATGAAACGCACCCTATTTACAATTTGAAATATATTCTCTATAGAAGAGTAACTATAGAAGAGCCACACAAAAGAAATGGTCCCGTTCAGTGTTTAAACTGTCAAGAATATGGTCATACTAAGGCATATTGCTATTTACCCCCTGTTTGCGTAGTATGTGGTGAATTACATGGTACAGATCTTTGCGATAAGTCTAAAACTGACCCCAACGTAAAAAAATGTAGCAACTGTGGCGGTAATCACACTGCCAATTATAGAGGATGCCCTGTATATACCATCGTCAAGCAGTCAGTTGGACCGAAAACTAATCCCCCTCAAATGCAGGTAACAAATCAAGTAAGCACTGGTGACATTCAGGCCCCGCAGCCTAGTTATAACAGAACCTCTTATGCTAACGTCGTAAAATCAAACCATGCGCCAACGCAAGGTGCTGCGCCAAGTAATGATGAAACTCCAGTTTCAAATTTAAGTCGTCTGGAAAAAACCATGGAAACATTAGTGCAAACAGTAACTAATTTTACGAACACAATGGGTAATATGATGCAGGAAATTCTTAGAATGCAATCGATGTTATTGCAATCTGTACTTAACAGGCCATGAACTGTTTAAAAATCTGTTTTTGGAACGCGAACGGCATCCGCCAACATAAAAATGAATTAGAATACTTTCTTAAAAATAAACAAATTGATGTCATGATGGTTTCTGAAACTCATTTGACCTCAAGAAATACGTTTAACATCAATGGTTATATACTATATGATACCAAGGACCCTCGAGATAGAGCTTGTGGTGGTTCTGCCATTTTGATAAAAAATCGAGTCAAACACTACCTAATGTGTGATCATCGTGAGGATTATCTCCAAGCAACGAACATTTGTGTTGAAGAGCTGAATCGTAGCATTGTAATCTCATCTTTATACTCTCCACCTAGATTTTCAATATCAGAAAGCCAATATTGTGAATATTATAAATCACTAGGACCCTGTTTCCTGGCCGCTGGCGATTATAACGCTAAACATACCTTCTGGGGGTCACGACTAATAACACCAAAGGGTCGTGTTTTGTTTAATACAATCTCTAAAATGAATTTAAATGTTGTCGCGAGCGGCCAACCAACATATTGGCCTGCTGACCCGCAAAAAATTCCAGATGTCATCGATTTTGGCGTGGTTAAAAACATCCCCACAGAAACGATTCACGTTGAAGCTTCCCTAGAATTATCTTCCGACCACACACCTACAATTGTTACTATAATGAACCCCAATAGAATTGTATCTCCGACTGGTTACCTAGCGACGTCAGCCACACAAATAAATTGGTTAAAATATAAAAAATATCTCAGTGCCCATTGCACAGAAAATATTCCGCTCAGTACACCGGAGTATGTAGATCGCTCTATTGATAATTTTGACAGTTTTCTGAAACTAGCTGTTCAACATTCCAATATTGCCCCCAAAAAAACAAAAACTATTAAAATATATTCCACAGATGTCGAGCGTCTCTTGTCTGAAAAAAGGAGGGCACGAAGAGAGTGGCAATTGCACAGATCTCCTCAACTTAAGAACTTGCTAAAAGAGTGTACAAAAAGATTAAGAAAGTTATTGCAGACTCAGAAAACGGCTTCTCTGGAAAAATATCTTAAGGAACTTGATGCAACTCCACAATCGGACTACTCATTATGGCGTGCAGCTAGAAACCTCAAAAGGCCAGTTGTCTCTAAACCACCATTAAGAAACTTGAATGGAAGTTGGGCAAGAAATGATGTTGAAAAAGGAAATCTGTTTGTAAGTCACTTGAAAAACGTATTTACACCTAATATATCTCACAATATTGCGGTCGATTTACCACCTGTTGCTGCTAGAGCAGCTATTCCCCTAAGATTTGAGATGAGAGAAATCGAAAAGGTTATATGTGACTTAAACACTAAGAAGGCACCTGGCATTGATAAGATCAGCAATAAAATGCTATTAGAGCTACCTCGCGTAGCAAAGAAAATTATTCTTTTTATTTTTAATGCTATTTTACGCCTTGAATACTTTCCTCAAAAATGGAAGGTTTCCTTAGTTACCATGATACCAAAGCCAGGTAAAGATCATACGAAAGTTGAGTCTTATAGGCCTATTAGCTTATTGTCAAATATGTCAAAGCTATTTGAGAAATTATTAGTTTCAAAATTAACACCGATTTTAAGTGAAAATAGATGTATTCCAAACCATCAATTCGGATTTAGAAGAAAACACAGCACAATTGAACAAACTCATCGAATAGTAAATGTCATAAGAAAAACATTTGAAGAAAAAAAATATTGCTCAGCACTCTTCATCGATGTTTCGCAAGCTTTTGACAAAGTCTGGCATGAAGGTTTATTACACAAATTGAAGCAAAATTTACCAGCAAACACACACAAACTGTTAGAAAGCTACTTAGTCGGTCGTCAATTTATTATTAAAGAAGGAAATTTCTTAAGTTCACCTCAGCCGATTGGCGCTGGAGTCCCACAGGGCAGCATCCTGGGCCCTCTATTATACTTAATTTATACTTCGGACATGCCAACAAACAACTACACCCAAACTTCAACATTTGCAGACGACACAGCTTTTCTAAGCGTCCACGAAAACCGTTATGAAGCATCTCGTTACCTACAGCATCATATATTTCAACTAGAAATATGGCTAAGACAATGGAGGATAATGGTCAATGAGCAAAAATGCGTACATATAACATTCACCCTGCGCCGGGAATCTTGCCCCCCTATTACAATCAATAATCAAATTATTCCTCAACATTCGCATGTAAAATATCTCGGTATACATCTGGATCGGCGATTAACGTGGAAATGCCATATAGAGGCAAAATTAACTCAAATGAAACTAAACGCCATCCAAATTCATTGGCTTATTGGAAGAAATTCTGTTCTTAGACTCGATTGCAAGCTTCTACTTTACAACTCTATCTTAAAGCCTATCTGGTGCTACGGTATTCAACTATGGGGCACTGCCTCGGCCTCTAATATCGAAAAAATTCAAAGGCGCCAAAATAAACTTCTTCGTATAATCACAGCCGCCCCCTGGTATGTTAAAAACTCAAACATTCATAAGGATCTCAACGTGCCATTAGTAAAAACTATGATTACAAAATATGCAGTAAAATATTTAAAAAGACTTGAACAACACCCAAATCCTTTAGCTCGAAATATTTTAAATCATGGCGGCCACACTCGCTTAAGGAGAAGAGACACTGCAGCACTTACCCAACTAGATGAGAGATAAACACCTATATAAGTGAACAGAACCCGTGATGAAGAAAATTTTTGTCTGGCACTGGCAGGACATAAATAAAGTATTAGGTTAAGATTTGATAAATTATTGTTAGTTCATATTAAATATATGAAGATTCAATAAATAAATAACGAAAAGAAAAAAAAAAAAAGAAAAAAAGACATAAGAACAAACCAACCTGTATGCATGTCATTATATGTACCTACATACATACAACCATACATGCTGACAAGTGACGATCTCGTCGGCTGTCGAATTTTTTGCGCACCCATATAAGGGAAAACAAAACAAGCAAAAATTCAAGTTCAAGTTCATGCGCTTGCAGCTACATTAAAAAAAAAACCATAAGAAAAAAATCCAAGAGAATAATACAAAATCAACCACCAAAATTCGGTGGTCTTTTGTTGTTGTAATTTTGTGTTCTTGTGCATTTTTTTCTTAATAAGCATGAGCCAACGAACCATTTGTTCTCTCACCACATAATAATAAACGGTATGCATGTACGTAACAACAAGAATAAGTAAAGTGAGTCGACCTACATTTGTTCATCTACACAAGTACGAGGGTCGTCACAGAAGTTCATCAAACTAATTATAATTGCTAATCATTTGTAAAATGGAAATAATTATCGAAAGGGATTAATATTTTTTCGAGGGCCAACGTATTTAATCCCCCTTTACCAACATTTTTATGCATTTTTATTACCCCCACTGTACACACTAGGTAACCCATATTTTTTCATTAGGCATTAATTAAAATATTAATGCAACTCGCGACAAACATACATACACCTCAATACACGCAGGCCGCTTCTACGAGGCGCCTCTGATAAGTTCCTTAGGATTTGGTATCAGAACTCATTAAGGCCCTAATCATGTACAACGCAGCGCAACGCCACAGAACTAACGCAACGCCAAAGAATAACATTGAAAGCACAACCAATGTCATAAATATTTTGTAATTTTGTTGCTGCTTTCTACAGAAATTAACATTGCCTCTTAAAATTTCAAACGCTCCATTGCTTGTGTCGTTGAAAATTTTAAAACGGTACATGAATTTCTGTTGAAAGCAACAACAAAATTACAAAATATTTATGACATTGTTTGTGCTTTCAATGTTATTGCTTGGCGTTGCGCTGCGTTGTACATGATTAGGGCCTAAGTATGTATCACACTTTTGTCATCCACCTATGAGGCACAAGTGGAAATTATTGATAAATTTTTCAAAATCTACTTCTCTCCGAGAATAGATCCCTTATATTGCTTGTCGCTTCTACGAGGCACAACAAACCACACCCCATAAAACTAAATTATAGGCCAACGTTACACGTTGCCTTTAGACGCCATTGTTGAGTCGGATTATATTAACCATCGCTTCTATGAAGCGCCCCCTAAAATCCGTTTTTAAGCCTTGCGCTCATTTACCCCCACCCCATACGGTGCGCAAGGTATAATATAGCGTTTTCCCTTAGCGTTTCTCCGAAACCATATCAACATTTTCTATCAAGTCAACACAAATCTACTGCTCTCCGAGCATAGTTACCCATTCTTGTTTACATTAATTGAACGGAATAAAACATAATGTTACGTCATGGCATCGTTAAAGGCAATGATAAAAGCTGCTGATCGCGTCAAAGAGTTCGAGACCTACTTTTGCGGTTTACCCGTTGAGCTCCATACCGCACACAGGTTTTGAGTGCTTACGAAGACGCTGACGAGACAGCTTCGTCGAAAAAGGAAACTGCTGACTTAGCTCCGATCAAGCAGAATTACTTCTCCACCTATGAAAGCCAGCTTAGGGCGACCGTAAAAGTCCACGAGCTTCTTGATACTTTTCGCAAGATACCCAAAGCTCAAGAGCGCGATGAATCAGATCGTGACCAATACCCGTTTATATCGCTACCCCAATGCGACACAGAAATTTTCCATGGCGACTATAAGTCGTGGCCCACCTTCCGCGATATGTTTACGGCCCTCTACGGCAAAAACAAACGTCTCTCACCGGTAGAGAAAATGTGTCACCTCTTAAAGAAGACGCAAGGGGAAGCGCGCGACCTGTCCCATAACAAACGACGGTTTTGAAATGGCATGGCAGAATTTAGTCAACCGATACGAGAACAAAAGAATTCTAGTCAATGCGCAATTAAAATCTCTGTTAAATATCTCTCCCATTGCCAAGGAGACTGGTCCTAATATTAGGCGTTTGCAACGCACAATAAACGATTGTGTGACCAATTTGACCTTACTTCAAATTGACACCAGTAATTGGGACATCATATTTGTAAATATCTGTTCAACGTGCTTGCCAGATATAACCCTCAATTTGTGGGAATACTCTTTACCCAACACGGCGGAACTCCCCTCATGGAAAGCCATGGATGCTTTCTTAACCTCCCGTTTACAGACTTTGGAGTCTGTGGCAGACATTCGAGCCACTTTTTCGAGTTCTCACACCTCCAAACCCCCTCAAACTGGTAATGCTCATAAAGCCAACTCAGCCCACGGTAAAAGAGTTCAAAATTACAAGACGAGCATCTCTCATCAAAAAAATGATAAGTATCACACGGGAAACCATAAGACAGGAACACAGAAGATGATACTGTGTGACCTTTGTGCTCAGAGTCACCCCTTGCGACAGTGCCCTAACTTTCTCTCACTCTCTATTGAAGACCGCTACGCTGTTGTCAAGAAAACAAACCGCTGTACCAACTGTTTAGGAAACTCTCATCATGTCAGGGCTTGTACCAGCAAATACGTATGCATGTTTTGCAAGAAGAAGCATCACTCACTGCTTCATCGGGCTGAGGCTGAGGCAGCTTCAAGCACAGCCCCTAAGCCTCCAAATGTGGCCAACAACACCCCTCCTACAGCCCTGGACTTAGCCCCTTCTACCTCCGCGGAAGCAGCGAACCGTACGTTAAGATAGTTTTCAACGCAATTGCAGGGGCCTGCGGTACCGCCTACCTCGCCATCTGTCATACTTGGCACCGCGCTGGTGGATGTTTATAACAATGATGTCAAATGCACTGTTCGTGCCTTAATTGACTCTGCCGCAGAAGCTACCTTTATTTCGCAAAAGCTTCAAAGGACGTTAAATTTGCCTACTCGTTCCTCATGAATGATTCGTTAACCGCTATCTCTACAATAAGTTGCCATATTGGCATCGGGTCCCCTGTCGATAAGTCATTTGAATTTTTCGCAGACGCTTTAGTCGTCAAGAAGCTTACAGGTCAGCTTGCATATTACCCCTCGTCTACACTAAAAAATTGCAGTTTTTCACATTTGCAATTGGCTGATACCCATCGCAGTGGCTGTTCAGAAGTCGATTTACTTCTTGGTGGAGATGCGTACCTGAAAATAATTCAGGATGGCCTACAGTGGGATACACAACAGTCGTAAGTTGCCCAAAAAACCGTCTTCGGATGGATCATTACTGGCAAGATAGCTCACAACCCGTGCAGAAACTCAGTCTTTTCATACTTCAATGCAGTTGAATTAGACCAACAACTCCAGCGCTTCTGGGAGCTAGAGGAAATCCCGAGGAAAACAAAGTCGTCCCCGGAGGACGCATTCTGCGAGAAATTGTATGAATCCACTACCTTCCGCAATAATGATGGTCGATTTGTTGTCTCCCTCCCTTTTAAACAAGAATACCCCGAAAAATTAAACATAGGTCAATCCCGAAAAATCGCTTTCTCCCAATTTTTGAGAAACGAGACACGATTGCTAAAGAACCCCGCGCTTAAGACGGAATACGATCGAGTTATCACAGAGTATTCTACTCTGGGTCAAATGACCAAAGTAAGCCCCGTAGCTGGGGAGAGCGGCACATATTACATGCCCCACCATGCTGTTTTAAAGCCAGACAGCACCACAAACTTACGAAATCACATGTACGTCAATGATGTACTGACGGGATCTCACACAATATCTTCTGCTGTAAAGATGCGAGATGATCTCATAACCATCCTTGATACGGCTGGCTTTTCGCTACGTTAATGGACAGCCAACAATGATATGTTGCTGCACGGCCTGCCCTCAGCACATCTGCTAGACGGAGAATTTCTTAAGCTCTCGGATTCTAGTATTACCAAAACTCTCGGATTGCGGTGGAACGCTGGAAGCGACCATTTTTACCTAAGCTTTAATCTAGCCCTGATCGTAACATGACCACGAAAAGGCGTGTTCTATCGGAAATCGCCAAGCTTTTCGACCCGGCAGGTTGGTTATCCCCTAAAATCATCGTAGCCAAAATTATTATGCAGCAGATATGGAAGGATGGCACCGGCTGGGACGACAATTTAAGCGCTTGTACTATGCAACAATGGCAGGAATTTCTTGATGACTACCTGAGGATAGAACAAATCAAAATCCCCCGTTTTATAGATTTCGATCCCGCGTATAATATCGAGCTACACGGCTTCTGCGACGCATCCGAAAAAGCGTACGCTGCGACCATATATATCCGTTCCGAAAGCCGAGGTTTTGTCTCCAGGCACCTTTTAGCCGCAAAAACCAAAGTTGCGCCCATAAAATGTATTTCGTTGCCCCGTAAGGAACTATGTGGAGCAGACCTGCTGGCAAGAATGATGGATTCCGTACAATCTCAACTTAGCCTTCACGATTATCAAACCTTTTTGTGGACAGATTCCACTATTGTGCTGGCCTGGATGCAGAAACCGGCTCATAAATGGAACCCCTTTGTAGAACACCGAATTTCGTCGATTATCGACAAAGTCGGAGCAGAAAACTGGGCTCACGTTGAGTCCAAAAGCAACCCTGCCGATCTGGCATCTTGCGGTCTTACCGTCACTGAATCAGTATCTAACGATCTGTGGTAGCATGGGCCTTCATGGCTCAGACAACCTCATGCAGAGTGGCCGTCACTTACTTTTGCATTCGTGACTGAGGAAGAAAAAAGGTCAGTGCGAGTGCTTGTCACCCTCAAAGGAGACCACGATCTTCTCAAGGACTTCTCCGATAATTCTAAGAGTCACGTGCTATGTCTTTCGGTTCTACAACCGACTCAGGGCCACACATGGATCCACAAAGGTCCCTGAAAGGGAAGAATTGTCCCCCCGCGAACTCGTTTTCGCAAAAAATCGTATGATTACCGCTTGTCAAAAGTTTTGCTACCCCAATGAATACGCTCAGTTATCTGAACAACGTCAGATATCACGTAAAAGCTCACTTTTACCCTTTAATCCCTTTCTTGACCCCCACGGCGTCATAAGGATTAATGGGTGACTGGCGAACTCTCCCATCTTAAATTATGATGAAAAATACCCCATATTACTGCCTTATCACGCTCGTTTTACAAGATTGTTTCTCGTTCATCTCCACAAATACACAATGCATGGCCAAAATGCGCTTCTATACCGCCTGATGAAACGCCACTATTATTTCCCCAAACTCAAAACGTTACTCTGGACAATAATATCTCAGTGCGTAACATGCGTGAGACAAAAACGACAACTCGGCCAGCAGCTTATGGCCGCGTTACCCCCCGAACGAACAAGTCTATCCCGACCGTTTTGCAACACTGGAGTAGATTTTGCGGGACCCTTCGACATCAAATCATATGTCGGTCGTGGCTGTAGGGTCACTAAGGGATACGTTCTAGTTTTTGTATGCTTTTCCACCAAGGCGATACATTAAGAAGCGACCGGAGAAATTTCCACCCAAGCCTTTTTAGCCGCCTTTGCGCGCTTTTTCTCACGGCGTGGAACCCCTCACGCGATGTATTCAGATAACGGCACCGCGTTTGTCGGCGCATCTCACATTCTACAGCGAGATAAGGAACATTTCCTAGCTCTCGTACACAAAGGCCTCATGACTCAAAACGCCTTTACCCCCGTTGAATGGAATTTCATTCCCCCTGGCGCTCCCCACATGGGCGGCCTCTGGGAAGCCGGTGTCAAGAGCTTCAAGTCCCATTTCAAAAGACGATGTCACTCCCAAAGCTTCACGTATGAAGAATTTAGCACAATGCAGGCCCCTAAGTTTAATGAGTGAGGACGCAACGAATCTCTGCGCATTAACCCCTGGTCATTTCCTGGTCGGCACCCCTCTTTTATCCCCTCCAGAGCCCGATCTTACGAGCCATTCACTTAGTTACGTGAATCGTTGGCAAAAGCTGCAATTGCTGCATCATCAATTAGCTCGCAGATGGAAAGAGGAGTATTTAACCGAACTTCATAAGCGACATAAATGGCAATACCCCACGACAGTTCGCGAAAGGCGATCTAGTGGTTATCAAACAGGACAACCTGGCCCCGAATCAGTGGCGACTAGTTCGCATCGAAAAGATTTTCCACGGCCCCGATGGCCGGGTCCATCGTTAAGTTGGTCCTACTCCCCATTTCCCCATCGACGTGACAACAATTTGTCCCCCCATCTTCATTCATTCCCTTTTTTGTATTTCCCACTGCAGTCATCATGCGTCCTCGTGTACGTCAGCGCGGCTCGCCCATAGAGGAACGTCAACGCGGCTCTCCCATAGAGGAACGTAAACGCGACTCCCCCGAGAGAAACGTCAGCGCACTCGTCCCCAAAAGACAAAGAAGCCGGACTGTCGCCTTTGCGGCAAGGATCACCCCCTTCGCAGCTGCGCAAAATTCATCAAAATGGAGGTCTTTGAAAGAAAGGATATCGTGCGGCGCCACCAGTATTGCGTAAACTGTCTTGCGCACTCCCACCGCACCTCCGCCTGCCGTAGTCAGCGACGTTGGTAGCACTGCAATAGCAACCATCACACCCTACTCCACGTCGAAGCCATAACACGGTCTAGGGATTTTGTGACCAGGGCCGACGCCGGCACCGTAGTACCCACCGTCATTGTAAGAATGCACCTAGACGGAGGTTGGCACCTAGTCCGCGGTCTCCTGAATCCGTGCGCCGGCTCAAGCTCCATCGCAGCGTTTATTGGAGAGCGCTATCATTTGCCCTTCGATCGGTTTGGCCAAGACAAGTGGTTTCAGGTGACGTTTCGCACCCGGTTTGCAGAGGAAGGAGGTACCTTTACGGTGAGAGCTAAGGTGTCCGACCAATTGCCTGAGCGACTACAGGAGAAAAGGCTTGAGCGCGGCGTCACCGACGCCTACAGGAACCTGCGTCTGGCAGATCCAGACTTTTTCGAAAATAACACGATCAACTTTGTATGGGGAGCGGATATCTATCCAAGGTTGATCCGCAACGGTTTGCAACCGTCATCCATTGGCTCACCGCTGGCCCAGGATACCGTGTTGGGATTGGTCATTATTGGACAGTTCGCAGCTTGACACCAATAACAAATTTATTTTTATCGGTACTCCGTACTACATTTTTTTTATATAATTCGCATGAATTGCCTACCTCTATTGATTTATACTGTACACTTTTATAGAATTTTCTTTTGTTGAATTATATCCATATACCTTTTATATTTGTACCAACCCCTATGAATTATATCGATTTCTATTCTTACTTTTGTATCTAAACCTCAAATTATATCTATTCATGTTTAAATATTTAAATACTACGCACATTTGATGTCTATTTTGCACGAGTTAATACCCCAACCTTTCATGCTGACCCTCGTTGCTATAATTAATATAGCAAGGGGTGCGGGATGTTTAGGCCGCTGGCAACACTGACCAAAACCAACGACTCGCTGGTTTTTTGTTTTTATAGTAGTGAGTTTGCCGGTGAGTGCAAGCAAAAAGTAAAAGAAGGTCAGTCAAGTGTGTACCAGTGCGCCGCGAGGTTTTTTTAAAAGGTTTTTTAAGAAGTTAACGCAAAGTATCAATTGTAATTATATTCATACCAATCTATGAAATTTATAACTATTTAGCCAGTCGGTTATAAAACAATACTACTTTCTAATCGAATCTAGTGACAAAATATATTGTGAAATTATTGTAAAAAACCTATAACATAGCAATCAACTTGAAATAAAAATAAAAGAAAAGAAAAACCTACATAAATTGGTTGCTTATCATTGTTCTTAAAAAAAGGGAAAAAAAACCACAAAACACTGATAGTAAATTAAGGGTTGAAAGGAATAAAAGAGTGGAAATTGCATAATTTGTTGCTGCCTTATTAATTGATTGTGTTTTAGTCGGTTTAAAAATTGAAATCTTTAGTGATACTTGGTCACGCATCGGAAATTTCTAGCTTTGCTTTTGTCATACAGGTGCGCGAACAAGTGCAAACCGAGCACTTATAAAGTGACGAACACCGTCCTAGGATATCGGTGCACCCGTTTTTTGCCTCTGGACACCCCCTTGCTTGAAGCATCACCAGCATTTAGGTAAGTCTTCCGTTTTTTATACTCTTATATGCTTACCCCTCCCTCACCCCTACACTTAGCGTGCATGAAAACCATAATGAAGCATCTCGTTACTTGCAGGAGCATATACCTCAATTAGAAATATGGTTAAAACAAGAAGGATAATTGTCAACGAGCAAAAATGCGTACATATACCATTCACCTTCCGTCGGGTTTCATGCCCCCCTATTAAAATCAATAATCAAATAACACGTCAGCATTCGCATGTAAAACATCTCGGTATATAATGTATGGCCAACCCCACTTTATTTTTCATCGCAATCATTTATTTCTAACATACCCACCCGCTGTCTCCATTCCTTAAGGGGGCTTCCATACAAAATGTTCAATGCAGACTAGAAATATATTGAAGAAAAAGTCCCATAAATTCCCAGAAGTCGTATGACCAACCTCAATTAATTTTTTGTCCTTAACATTTTCTCGAGACATACTTGCCCCTTATCTTCACTTCTTAGGGGGGCTCCCATAGAAATAATTCGTTTTATGAAATTCTTAAATTAATTAAAATTTGTCGACTTTTGTGAATAAAATCAAAAGTTGCAAACAGATTTTAATCATTTATGGTTGTTTTGTTTGGAATTTCGTTTTTTATACGTCTGAAAAAAATTAGAAGCATAGCTGCATTTTCCAATATTGTATGAATTTTTAAAAATTTCGAAATTTTGTTAAAAAAATTATGTTTCTAAAACGACTGCGGATATTAGAAAGAGGTTTTAATTTTCTTATTGCGGAATTTCGGTTTTTTAAGTTTTTTCAATAAGCTAAAGGCTTTTTGAGTTATGCGAACATATGTTGTGGAACCTCCTCCATTTTCGAAATAACGGTATATCTCAAAAACCAGAGCCAATCTTAAAAAACCGCGGGCACCACTGGATTCAGCGTACCCGAATTATGTTAAAACGCCAGGTGCCCTTGTCACGAAAAAAAAGTGTCAATTTCTTGCACTGTGTTATTAACTTGTGCCGCAAGGACTTTCGTCAGAAGTCAATCTGGGGTTAGAAATTGGGTGGCCCTTAAGGATACGTTGCGCAGGGAGTTTGGGGCAAGACCTTCGGCCATTTCTATTCATAGAATGCTAAAGAACCGGAGAAAGCGAAATGACGAAACGTTTAGACAATATTTATATTCCCTGTTGGAGATAGGTGCACCCATTGGCTTGGACGATGCGAGTATTATAGAGTATTTAATAGAGGGCGTCCCAGGTACCATGTCCAATAAGGCAATTTTGTATCAGACTCGGACGTTTAATGAATTAAAGGAGAAACTGGACATTTATGCGAAAATCGTTTCATCGGAGAAGTCGTCAAACTTTAGAACCGAAATCGGAAACGTCCACACCGGGTATACGACCTGATGGCAGGAAGTGTTTTAAATGTGGAGAGGTAGGTCACATTTCCAAGGATTGTAGGTCAACAGTGATAACGTGTTTTAAATGCGCAAAGTCTGGCCACAAGTCTTTTGAGTGTCCATCAATTAAAAAGGATAATGTGCACACCTTGCTCGACGACGTCCCTGCTAGGAGAATATTTAAAGAGATGACGATTTTGGGCAAGAAAGTGTCAGCGATCGTGGATACCGGTAGCGATATTAGCATTCTGAGTTTCAACACGCTTTTGAGTTTAACGGACTCTGCATACGAACGTTGACTGGAATTGGTAAGCGTTCAATTAAGACCATGGGTTACATGAAGATGAGGACCAAGCTGGATGCCGTCGAGCTAGACATAACCTTTTACATCGTTAGGGATAGAGATGTACTATACTCCGCGGTTATTGGCAACGACGTTTTGAATCGGGTCGACTTGGTAATTGATTACGAGGGCGCAAAATTTAGGAATAAAATTCCACGGGTGAACTTGAGCGAGGAAGTAAAACTGAGGGATAACACCGGTGGGATAGGAGTTATTTACCCCGCAGAACATTGCCCGTCTCAAGAACCGACAATGGATATTTCTCCAATCGCGGAATTGGATCGGGAGTTTACGGAGATGATTCATTCAATAACATCGGATGCGAACAACAGTATTGAACTTCAGATGCAGCACTTAGATGAGCCTTTCCGTATGAAGATTCAATCGGCAGTAGACAATTACCATTCACAGAAGCCAGCAGGGATTGTAACGGAAATGAAGATAATTTTATCCGATGATATTCCAGTGGCCAGTAGACCCAGAAGAACCTCGTATGCGGACCAACAGATAATAGAGAAACAGGTTCAGGAATGGCTGGAAGAGGGCGTGATTAGAAAGAGCTTTTCCGAATATTCGTCGCCGGTGGTGTTGGTTGCCAAGAAGGATGGCACAATGAGGTTGTGCTGCGATTGCCGACGGATAAATAGAAAAATTGTGCGTGACAATTTTCCCATGGCTGTGGTCGATGATGTCATCCAGAGATTGCAACAGGCAAAGGTGTATTCGACAATCGATTTGAAAAACGGATTTCTACACGTACCGATTGCGGAAGAGTTGCGGAAGTACACGGCGTTCGTTCTCAAAACGGGCAGTATGAATTCCAAGTCGTGTCTTTTGGAATTAGCAACTCACCAGCCGTGTTTTGCCGCTTTGTATCTGCTGTGGAATTGATTAGAGAAGGTACAATTGTGGTTTATATGGACGACATCGTTATATTGTCTAAGGATGAAAGAGAAGGCATATCTAATCTGCATAAAGTGCTGAAAGTCGCATCGTTAAATGGAGTAAATGTCAATTTTTACAGCGCAAAATTAAGTTCCTGGGATATAACGTGGAGAATTCGTCAATATCACTTTCAGAGGAGAAGATCGTGGCTATAAGGCAATTCCCTATACCTGCAAATGTAGCGGCAGTACAGCGGTTTTTAGGGTTAACATCCTTCTTTCGTCGGTTTATACGGGATTTTGCCGAAATCGCGAAACCACTTTCGGATCTCCTGAAGAAGGAGGCAGTATTTAAGATGGGTGATGAGGAATTGTTAGTAGTGCAGCAGCTGAAAGCAGCCTTAACGAGTGACTCAGTTTTAAGGTTATACAATCCAAGGGCGGAAACCGAGGTTCACACGGATGCCAGCAAATATGGATATGGAGCCGTTCTATTGCAAAAGAACTCTGGGGATCAAATGTTGCATCCTGTACAGTACATGAGCCGAAAAAAGACATATTCAGAGGAGAAATACCACTCTTACGAGCTAGAGGTATTGGCCATAGTGGAAGTCTTGAAGAAATGGAGAATATACGTCCTGGGACTTATAATTAAGATAGTCACCGATTGCAACGCATTCGCAATGACTATGCATAAGGAGGATGTACCAGTCAGGCTCTCTAGATGGGCTTTATTTCTCCAGGATTTCGACTACGAGATTGAGCATCGGTCGGGAACCAAGATGAGGCACGTGGATGCCTTGAGCCGCGCTTCTTGTCTGATGATTCAGGATTCTTTGCGATGAATGGATAAAGGCTGTATGCAAGGTGTTAGAGGGAGGCTCATATGAGGATTACAATTTGAAGTTTGATATTTTACACAAAGACCCAGCGAAAGAACTAATAGTGATTCCAACGGAAATGGAACGGGAAGTAATAGAAATGGCACACCGCCAAGGGCATTTTGCGGAACGTAAAACGAGAGACCTGATTGAGAGGCAATTTTTTATTCCCAAGTTGGAGTCTAAGGTAAAAATCGTGGTAAGAAGCTGCATAGAATGTCTGATAACGGAGGCGAAAACAGGAAGAAAAGAGGGCATGCTGGATCCGATCGATAAGGGGGAAGAACCATTTGTAACGTACCACATAGATCACGTAGGACCGATGGAGGCAACGTAAAAAAGGTATAATCACATCCTTGTTATAGTCGATGCATTCACCAAATCGTTTGGCCTTATCCAACGAAGAGTACAACGTGCAAAGAAGTCGTAGAAAAAATGAGGAGACAGTCCGCCATTTTTGGGAACCCGATATTAGAGGGTACTGCACGGAGGAGGGTATACAGAATCTGTTGATCTCAACGGGGGTACCCAGAGGAAACGGACAGGTAGAGCGTATTAATAGAATAATCGTGCCCATGTTGGCCAAAATGTGTGCTGAGAATTCCACCCACTGGTATAAGTATGTTGATCGTGTTCAGCAAATTATAAACAACAGTCCCTCCAGAAGTACCAAGGACACACCCTTTAAGTTGATGACTGGTATTGCTATGAGGACTAAGGAAAGCCCAGAAATAGGTACAATGCTGGAGGAGCTCGCAATATCCGAGCTACAGAGCGAGAGACTCCGGATGCGGGATATGGCGCGGGAGAACATATCAAAAATCCAGAAAGAGAATAAGAAGACGTTTGATAAAGGTAGAGTACCAGGACCGGAATATGAGACCGGTGAATTAGTAGCCATTAAACGCACCCAATATGGAGTCGGGATGAAATTACGCCCGAAATTTCTGGGCCCCTACAAGATAGTATCGAAGTTGGGACACGGAAGGTACAATGTGGAGAAGGTGGGTGACGGAGAAGGGGCAAGGAAATGTTCTACTGTCTTGGAGTATATGAAGCCGTGGAATCAGGCCTCGGGGCGAGGCCGACGTCAGGAGCGCCGAATGTAGGATGGGTCTTCTTACCCACTGTACTTTATTGTACACGGACGCACGACAACAACGCATACATACGTACTACACCAAGCATGACATTCTTTAATAAAACACAAGAGTCAGAAGTGAACCGGCCGTCCAGAAATAAACACGCGCTCGCGCATAGTAGCCGTTAATTATTATTTTATTTTAACATAATTTACATACTAATAAGTTAACTCTAATTTGACAAATGAATTAAATAAGCTTTAAACAATTATATGTGTACGCTTTTTATTTGGATCCTACATAGGGTAACATCTTTAAAAATTAAATGAATTTTTTTTTGTGCTGTCTGTACCAGCATAATTGATTTCATTTGGCAATTAAAAGGCCATGCTGAATCACACAAACTCTAACTAAAGTTTTACCGTCTGTTATTTTGCGGAAACTGCCAATGCCTAATTTAACCAAGAACAGCTTCAAAAGCGTTTTGCTACCAAATTTTCACAAAGAACTCTTCAATAAAAAAAAACTAAAATTCCAATTTTAAGCACCACTGATTTAAGGACAACAATGTTAAAAACAAATGACACTTGAAATACCGAAACTCGTTGTTTCTTCAAAATAATGTAAAAAGTATTTAAAAGTTATTTACAACTAATTACACTGTGCAAGAAATTGACACTTTTTTCGTGTCAAGCTGGGTACCTGGCGCTTTAACATAATTCGGGTACGCTGAATCCAGTGGTGGCGGCGGTTTTTTAAGATTGGCTCTGGTTTTCGAAGTATACCGTTATTTCTAAAATGTAGGAGGTTGCACAACATATGTTCGCGTAACTCAAAAACGCTTTAGCTTATTGAAACAACTTAATTCCGCAATAAAATTTCATTTAAGAAACGTAAAATTTCTTTCTAAAATCCGCAGTCGTTTTAGAAACATAATTTTTTTTTTTGAAAAAAAATAATTTTTTTAACAAAATTTCGAAATTTTTGTTTATTAAAAATTCATAAAAAATTGGAAAGTGCAGGTATGCTTCTAATTTTTGGCAGTCGTATAAAAATCGACAAAACAAGCCATAAATGATTAAAATCTGTCGACAACTTTTGATTTTTTCATAAAATATGAAATTTTTTTATTTTTTATAATAACCAAACTTAAAAATTTTAAAACATATATTTTTGTTGTTAATTAGTTAAAGTTAAAGTTTTTATTTAGAAATTTATTCTTCTTCCTCCTGCAGATTCCAACAAATATCCCCTAATAGCGAATCAAATTGTTTGCCGCTATACCAGTGTTCGAGCCTGGCTGTTACTTGGTGAAATCTCTCGCCATGTTCGTCAGACTCGGCTGGTGATTGTTCATTAAATTTTTCGGCATGGTAATGCAAAAAATGTATTTTCAATGACATTCTAACGTTTAAGTTTTTAAATGCGTTTAGCATATTTTTGATTAAAATTCGCCAGTTTTCCGACCGATGATTTCCTAATACATTTTCTATTACTGATTTCACACAATTCCAGGCCAATAGCTCGATATCATTCAATGCAACCTCAAATTGATGGTCCTTCATAAGACGACGAATGTCCGGTCCATTAAGAATTCCTGTAAAATAAAAACATTATGATATAAAATATAAATCTAATTTAATAAAGTAGTTAGAGTTCATACCTTCTTTTACTTTCATGCCGCTTAATCGTGGAAAAATTCGGCGCAATTCGGTAAAAGCAACACCATCTGGGCTCAATGCTTTTATAAAATTTTTTACAATACCCAGTTTGATGTGGAGTGGAGGAAGCAAAATCTTTTCCATCGGCACAAGTGGTAATTCAATTACATAATTTCTATGCAATCTGCTTTCCTCACGTAAAGGCCAATCCCGTGTATTGTACTGGTCGTCATCGAAACGCGTATTCCATAAGCACATGAAGCACATATTTTTCGTATAGCCCAATTGCATGCCTCTTAAAAGAGCTACCACTTTTAAATCTGCGCATATTTTCCAATTGTGGTGTTCATATTTAATTAACTGTACAATTTTTTTATTGATGCGTATGTCTCTTTAATATTTGTGCTTAGTGCTATCGGAATAGGACTTTTAAAATTAGTGCCATGTAGCAAAACTGCTTTTAACCTATATTTTGGAAGAATCAATGAATTAGCGCCAATCTCCAGGATTATATTAATTTCGCATTGTTAAACCAAGCCGCGGATGTCAGTACAATACGCGATAGAATTATTCTCAATAGATTTAAAAAAAGTCGTAAATCGTCTATGTCGATTGATAGCCCCGTATATTTGTACACTCTTTTGTCAAGAGAATGCTCTGTCTTTGAGATAATTTTAGACGCCGTGCCATTATATCCAGAAGCTCTTGCGGGATTTCATTGTAACTGCATGGAACCGTGATGCATGACGGTTGATACATTGAAGTAGCTGGTCCACCCGCTTCAACAGAATGAATTATTTAGGGAATATGTTCTGTTGGTATTTGGCTATCCGGAACAGGAATTTCATCAGAATGTACACAGCGGAAATCTAGCATATGCTGTTTCAGTATAAGATATATAAGTCATTTTTCCTCTGTTCATACCCGCTGTATAATTTATGCATGCATAACACTCATCTTCAACATGAACTATGGGATCTCTCCAAATCATTGGAACACCAAATGGCATGGCGTCTCCATTTTTTTCCCACTTATTTAAATGGTAAATGCAGTGTGTACACACTATTGATGGTGTCAAACTCTTACCATATATAACACTTAAAGATAAATATGATTCATACAAGGTACTTGTTTCAATAGTGTTTTGACGGCGACTTGGTATATTTTTATATTTCCTACACACATAACAAAAGTAATTAAACTTTTTACACGCCTCCATTTGAGATATTTCAATATAACTTATTAGATACAAGACTGTCAAAGGCTTTAAACTTTACTAATCACTTTCGCAAGCACTTTCCATATGACAGTGAAGGGGTTAAGGAACTCTTATTTATACTGTAATTGTTTTAATGAAAGTACCCGTCGCGACCTTCATGACCGTGTTTTGCAAAAAAAAAACATAGCCAGGACGATTAATATTTCTACCTGTTCCAGTTATAACAATAGAATATGTTATTTAAGTTTTGTACAAGACCGATTAGTGCGGTTTTGACTGCACAATAAAAGGCCGATTTGTGTGGTTTTGTAAGCACAATAAAATACAAAGATGTAAGCATGTATGACTTTATTTCTAAATTCTAAGAATTTTTTAATCGGTAACTGTGGAATTTCCAAAATTCCTACCGCAAAGTGAAAGTGTGGTAATAATGCATGCATATTTCTTTGGAATACCATAAATTTGAATATTTGTTCTTTTGTTTTGTATTATAAATGGTACAAAAACCGCATTTAAAAAATGTTACGTCAAAATTTCATTGAAAATAAATTTTCTGCACTGGCACATTCTTCATATATACATAATGTTGAATAAAGAATTTAATAATTAAAAAAAGATCCTATGAAATGCACGATATAAATTATATTCTTCATATATATTGAAGAAAAAGTCCCATAAATTCCCAGAAGTCGCCCCTAGTGGTATATAATGTATGACCGACCTCAATTAATTTTTTGTCCTTAACCTTTTCTCGAGACATACTTGCCACTTATCACCACTTCATAGGGGGGCTCCCATACAAATATTGCGTTTTATGAATTTCTCAAGTTAATTAAAATTTGTCGACTTTTGTGAATAAAATCAAAAGTTGCTAACAGATTTTAATCATGTATGACTTGTTTTATTTGCAGCTTCGTTTCGAAAAATTCGAAATTTCGTTAAAAAAATTATTTTGTTTTCAAAAAAAAATTATGTTTCTAAAACGACTACGGATATTAGAAAGAAGTTTAACTTTTCTTAAAGAAAATTTTATTGCGGAATTTCGTTTTTTCAATAAGCTAAAGCGTTTTTGAGTTACGCGAACATATGTTGTGCAACCTCCTCCATTTTCGAAATAACGGTATATCTCGAAAACCAGAGACAATCTTAAAAAATCGAGGGCACCACTGCATTCAGCGTACCCAAATTATGTTACAACGCCATGTGCCCGGCTTGTCTGTTTTTTCAACTTGCATAGTGTTATTATTAATAATTGTAATTATTGCAAAAGGCACACTCGTTTTTAGACCATCTTATACTTTAGACTATAGATACAATTTATATTTACATATGTATGGACATAAATATTTAAGTACAGTATACATATTAACAAGTAACAAATACTTATCGCCTTTCTGTACATTGTCTATAATTTCTTTCCTGTTTTCAGTCTTTCAGAAATTGTAAAACTCATAACAGCTATAACCAAAGCTTATTTGTATCTGCAACTCACTTTTTAGGTGTTGTATTAGGAGCCAATTTCTCTCTTTTCTCCACTTTGAAAACTAAAGATTCGTTCTGTAAAAGCGTTTGAGTGTGGAATGGAAGAAATAAAATTACACATTTCTTCAAATTCCTAAACGCACCACCATTTAGACACTCTTGCCATTTTTCTTCTACTGTCATCTATTTTCATACTGACTCGTTAAAAACCATCAATGCAAAGAACTTATCGACAAGAATATCCATATTTATATTTGTATTGCAAACAATTTAACATTCTGAGAACAATGATAAGCAACCAATTTATGTAGGTTTTTTTTTTTTTTTTTTTTTTATTTCAAGTTGATTGCTATGTTATAGGTTTTTTACAATAATTTCACAATATATTTTGTCACTAGATTCGATTAGAAAGTATTATTGTTTTATATCCGATGGGCTAAATAGTTATAAATTTCATAGATTGGTATGAATATAATTACAATTGATACTTTGCGTTAACTTCTTAAAAAAAACTTTAAAAAAACCTCGCGGCGCACTGGTACACACTTGACTGACCTTCTTTTACTTTTTGCTTGCACTCACCGGCAACCTCACCACTATAAAAACAAAAAACCAGCCATGGTGAAATTACTACAAGGTGGCAGCACTAGGATTTGTTGTACAACAATACAACAAAAACAGGCAAATTTGTTTGTGTAAAAAAGTTAAGTGTGTCAAAATATGAATTTTCACCACACCAAAATATTATTCTTATTGAAACGTCAATTCCTCACAAAATAAAAGCCATATAAACACATACTTAGTAAAACAAATTTATACAAAGTAAAAAAACATAATTATTATGTTTTATATTAGAAATAGCAAGTTAAATTACTTACATACATAAATGCAGCAGTACAATTCAACTTGCTGCAAAGTGTAAAGTGCATATCAATATCAGCCAGTCAATTTTAGATGTCAGTGAATACATATCGGAAAAAAACAAGAATATACAAGTTTTAGTTGCCAGCATTAATCATGGAAGTAAGTTACGAGGCTAGCAAATTGTCACCTATAATAATATAGTTTTAAACTTTTTTAGGTAATATTGTAGATGATCTGACCCTGGGTTTGACGCTTGTACACGTTAAAATTCAAACAGAAGTCGATAAAAAACTGGTGGAATTTGATGGTTTTGGCATTTTATTCTTTTTTTTTTAATTCTTTAATGTATGTATATACTATATACTTATTTGTTTAAGAATTTTAATCAAAATACAAGTAAAACCTTCTTTATGTTTATGTTATACTAATGAGGAGAGAATCCTTGCCCATGGGCAAAGGCCGTCTATGCAGAGCATCTTTAGTTAGCGAAACCGGTATTAGTTATCCCATAGGGTAGAAAATCCTTGCGCCCGGCCGATGGCCGGCTATACAGGAAATCTTGAGTACAGGAAATCTTGAGTCTTTGCGACCGGCGGAGGTTTAAAAAACGTACCGTTGCCAGGCAGTTCTTCCTTACCGCATAATAAACACTTACGCAATTTGAAAAGCACGCACAAAGGCTTCACAATTAAAAAAGGTTTGATTTTTTATTTAAATAAAAGTTTTCTTTTGCAAATGAGTTTTTTTTGTTGGTCCTCCACCACGATGCAAAAAGCTACGTTATAAACGATTGGCTGTAATTTGTAATTTAAAACACTAGTTGCTTTTCGCAACAAATAAAAACCACTTTTATAATACAATACGTATTTAATTTAAGTTATATTTCAAACTATTTGCAAAACTTTCACAACAGAATGTATCTTTTACAAACGATTAGTTTTAATACAACTCACAAGTTTTTTTTATTATAACTACAATACACCTTTTTTATGTTTTATTTCAATTGTTTTAACTATTTATTTTAAACACAATAGTACCGAACAAATTGTTTTTTTATCTCGCAAATAATTTTTTGAAATAAATTAACGTTATCAATCAATATTTTGACACTTGCTATGAATAAACAAATAATTTTGACACAATAACTCTTTCACCATTTTTTTTTTTTTTTTTTTTTTTTTTTTTTTCATTATTTATTTATTGAATCTTCATATATTAAATATGAACTAACAATAATTAATCAAATCTTATCCTAATATTTGCTTTATGTCCTGCCAGTGCCAAACACAAAAGATTTAGTCATCACGGTTTCTGTTTACATATATAGGTGTTTATCGCTCATCTGATTGGGTGAGTGCTGCAGTGTCTCTTCTTCTTAAGCGAGTGTGGCCGCCATAATTTAAAATATTTCTAGCTAATGGATTTGGGTGCAGTTCCAGCCTTTTTAAATATTTTACTGCATATTTCGTTATCATAGTTTTTACTAATGGCACATTGAGATCCTTGTGGATATTTGAGTTTTTGACGTACCAGGGGGCGGCTGTGATTATTCGAAGAAGTTTATTTTGGCGCCTTTGAATTTTTTCGATGTTAGAAGCCGAGGCAGTGCCCCATAACTGAATACCGTAGCACCAAATTGGCTTTAAGATAGAGTTGTAGAGTAGAAGTTTGCAATCGAGACTAAGAACAGAATTTCTTCCAATAAGCCAATTAATTTGGATTGCTTTTAGTTTCATTTGAGTTAATTTCGCTTCTATATGCCATTTCCACGTTAAACGCCGATCTAGATGTATACCGAGGTATTTTACATGCGAGTGTTGGGGTATTATTTGATTATTTATTTTAATAGGGGGGCATGTTTCCCGACGCAATGTGAATGTTATATGTGCGCATTTTTGCTCATTGATCTTTATCCTCCATTTTTTTAACCACCTTTCTAGTTCAAATATATGATCCTGTAGATAACGAGATGCTTCTTGACAGTTTGCGTGTACGCTTAGAAAAGCTGTGTCGTCCGCAAATGTTGAGGTATGGGTGTAGCTGTTTGTTGGCAAGTCCGAAGTATAAATTAAGTATAATAGAGGGCCCAGGATGCTGCCTTGTGGGACTCCAGCGCTAATTGGCTGTGGAGAACTTAAAAATTCGCCTTCTTTTATAATAAATTGACGACCGACTAAGTAGCTTTGTAACAGCTTGTGTATATTTGCTGGTAAGTTTTGCTGCAATTTCAGTAGTAAACCTTCATGCCAGACTTTATCAAAAGCTTGAGACACATCGATGAAGAGTGCTGAGCAATATTTTTTTTCTTCAAAGGCTTTTCTTATGACATTTACTATTCGATGAGTTTGTTCAATTGTGCTGTGTTTTCTTCTAAAACCGAATTGATGATTGGGAATACATCTGTTACTTTCACCATGGATAAGCAAAAAATATTAGATTCCGTAGTGCTGCCACCTTCCAGTAATTTCACCATGAAACCAGCGAGTCGTTGGTTTTGGTCAGTGTTGCCAGCGGCCTAAGCACTAAGGAAAGCTGTATCGTCCGCAAATGTTGAAGTTTGGGTGTAGTTGTTAGTTGGCATGTCCGAAGTATATATTAGGTATAATAGTGGACCCAGGATGCTGCCTTGTGGGACGCCAGCGGCAATTGGCTGAGGAGAAGTTAAAAAGTCGCCTTGTTTAATAATGAATTTACGACCGACTAAGTAGCTTTCTAACAGCTTGTGTGCGTTTACTGGTAAGTTAAGCTTCAATTTATGTAATAAGCCCTCGTGCCAGACTTTATCAAATGCTTGAGACACATCGATGAAGAGAACGGAACAATATTTTTTTTCTTCAAAGGCCCTTCTTATGGCGTTTACTATCCGATGGGTTTGTTCAATTGTGCTGTGTTCTTTTCGAAACCCGAACTCAAGGTTAGGAATACATCTATTTTCATTTAAAATTGGGATTAATTTCGACACTAAGAGTTTCTCTAACAGCTTTGATATATTAGATAATAAACTTATAGGCCTATATGACTCAACTTTTGTGTGATCTTTTCCCGGTTTAAGTATCATGGTAACTAAGGAAATTCCATTCTTAAGGGTAGTATTCAAGGCGTAAAATAGCATTAAAAATAAAAAGAATAATTTTCTTTGCTAAGCAAGGTAGTTCCAAAAGCATTTTGTTACTGATATTGTCAAAACCAGGAGCTTTAATGGGATTTAAATCGCAAATAGTCTTTGCGATTTCCTTTATCTCGAATCTTAAGGGAACAGCTGCTATAACATCAACAGGTGGTAACTCCACAGCAATATTGTGTGATGTATGAGGGGTAAATGCGTTTTTCAAATGATTAACAAATTGATTTCCTTTTTCTATATCATTTCTTGCCCAACTTCCATTAAAGTTTCCTAAAGGTGGTTTAGAGATAACTGGCCTATTGAAAAAGGAAATATTTTTGTTAATCATTTGAAAACCGTATTAACCCCTCATACATCTTTCGATACTGCAGTCGAGTTACCACCTGTTGTTGTTAGATCAGCTGTTCCACTAAGATTTGAGATAAGAGAAATCGAAAAGGCTATTCATGATTTAAACCCCAGGAAAGCCCCTGGTTTTGATAACATCAGTAACAAAATGCTTTTGGAGCTACCCCGCATAGCAAAGAAAATTATTCTACTAATTTTTAATGCTATTTTACGCCTTGAATACTACCCACAAGAGTCGAAAGTATCTTTAGTTACCATGATACCTAAACCAGGAAAGGATCCCACAAAAGTTGAGTCATATAGACCTATAAGCCTATTGTCTAATATATCAAATCTATTTGAGAAACTACTAGTGTCAAAATTAACGCCGATTTTAAATGAAAACAGATGTATTCCCAATCATCAATTCAGTTTTAGAAGAAAACACAGCACAATTGAACAAACTCATCGAATAGTAAATGTCATAAGAAAAGCCTTTGAAGAAAAAAAATATTGCTCTGCACTCTTCATCGATGTGTCTCAAGCTTTTGATAAAGTCAGGCATAAAGGGTTACTACTGAAGTTGCAGCAAAACTTACCAGCAAACATACACAAGCTGTTAGAAAGCTACTTAGTCGGGCGTCATTTTATTATTAAAGAAGGCGATTTTTTAAGTTCTCCTCAGCCAATTAACGCCGGAGTCCCACAAGGCAGCATCCTGGGCCCTCTATTATACTTAATTTATACATCGGACTTGCCAACAAACAGCTACACCCATACCTCAACATTTGCGGACGATACAGCTTTTCTAAGCGTACACGCAAATTGTCAAGAAGCATCTCGTTACTTACAGGATCACATATTTGAACTGGAAAGGTGGTTAAAACAATGGAGGATAAAGATCAATGAGCAAAAATGCGCACATATAACATTCACATTGCGTCGGGAAACATGCCCCCCTATTAAAATCAATAATCAAATAATACCCCAACACTCGCATGTAAAATACCTCGGTATATATCTAGATCGGCGTTTAACGTGGAAATGGCATATAGAAGCTAAATTAACTCAAATGAAACTAAAAGCAATTCAAATAAATTGGCTTATTGGAAAAAATTCTGTTCTCAGCCTCGATTGCAAACTTCTACTTTACAACTCTATCTTAAAGCCAATTTGTTGCTACGGTATTCAGTTATGGGGCACTGCCTCGGCTTCTAACATCGAAAAAATTCAAAGGCGCCAAAATAAACTTCTTCGAATAATCACAGCCGCCCCCTGGTACGTCAAAAACTCAAATATCCACAAGGATCTCAATGTGCCATTAGTAAAAACTATGATAACGAAATATGCAGTAAAATATTTAAAAAGGCTGGAACTGCACCCAAACCCATTAGCACGAAATATTTTAAATTATGGCGGCCACACTCGATTAAGAAGAAGAGACACTGCAGCACTCACCCAATCAGATGAGCGGTAAACACCTACATATGTGAACAGAAACCGTGATGACGAAATCTTTTTTGTCCAGCACTGGCAGGACATAAATTAAATATTAGGTTAAGATTTGATTAATTATTGTTAGTTCATATTTAGTATATGAAGATTCAATAAATAAATACTGAGAAAAAAAAAATATGATTTCAAAAAAAGCTCTAAGTTACAGTAACAAATTTTACAGGAGAAGCAAAAAACTGTCTACATTGAAAAATAACCTAAATTATTCAAATTGTTTTTAGTTAAAGTTTAGTTTTTATTAAACAATTAATATTTGGCGAATAATGTTACGCCTTTGAGAGTTTGTTTTACGAGTTTTTGAAAACAAAACAGCGTAATTCCAATTGCAAATTGGTTTTGGAATTAGGCCTATTAGAATTTTGTTGAAAAGAAATTTATTTATTATTATAGAAGTGCACTACCTTTCAGAAACATGTATTTTGATACGGTTCATCCAAGGCATATTTATAAGAGGTAGTCTCTGAAAGCCTCCTGATTATTTTTTTGTTTGCTTGTTTTGTGATACGAACTGTCAAATTTTGTTTATGTTTTTTTCAACACGTGTTAAATTTCTAGCTTAAAAAGTAAACAAGTTTTTCTAATCAAAGTTAAAAATGATAAAATTAAAAAGAAAATCAAAGTGATTTATAATAAATAACAATTTTGGGTAAAGACTTAAATATATAATTAGAAAAAAGACTTATTTAAAGAAAAAAAAAAAAAAAATGAACAAGTGTAGTGTGTACCAAAAAAACAAAAAAATCGAAATTTTTTTTTTATTCCTACACTAAATCTCGCGAAGCTTTTTGCTTGTCTGCAGGAGACCAGAGTCTCTGGCGGGAATCGAACCCGCAACCCCGGTACTGATAGGCTAGCTTTTATGTTTGATGTTCATATAAATATTAAATACAAATCATATTTTCTTACAAAATTAACACAAATCACAAATTTTCTTACGAACTTTAAAAGTAAGTTTAATAAATGATAACAAACAAAATGAATCTATTTTCGTTTAATGGCGTTTTTTCTTGTTTGTTTTCATTTGACTTTTATCAACCCCTTTGCTGTTTGACAGTACGTATCACATAACAACAATAAAAAGCCCAGTTGTTTGTTTTATTGTTCAATTGTTGTAATCTCGCGGCTACCTGTTATAAATATACCTTAGGTTCATCATAATCGACAAAAAAGTGGATATTGAATTTTTTGTTGCTTGGGGCTCTTTGAAATTATATGACGATATGTATGTAAAAAATTTACATATTTTGTATATCCTTTAAATATACATACATACATACATACATACATATAAACGGTATATATATATTTGTATTATAATTAAACGTAAATAAAAATTGACTTGCATATGATTTGTTAACAAATTGTAAGTATTCGCATTACAAATATTTAATTTCATGGTTTGCATTCGCATTCGCTAAACCTATATTCGCCACACCCCAAATTAGTAGTTATCATAATTTTATTAAAAGCATATAGGATTAATAAATACTTTAAAAACTACGTGCACAAGCACGAAATTAATGTTAGTCCTAACAATGCAATAACAGAAGTGTAGAAATCAAAGATTTTTGGAAAATTTTGAAAATGAGTTCTGGAAGGACGAAACCCCAGTTTCTATGCGCATCTTGCTGGTTGCTTAAGCCAGCTCGCCAGAAAACTTTTTCCAAAGACTTTAGAAAAGCTAAAAATATTATACAAATAAGATTATAAAGTGAATAAGAATTTTAAACCCTCAGGTCTTACTTGTAACAATATCAAAGCTTCAACAAAGCAACAACAATAAACAGTGCGTTTATCTTTTCTTACATTCCCCTACAATTAGCTGGTTATTTTTCCAACTAGAGTAGGGTAGAAAGAAAAATAAAATTAAGAAAACAAATTGCTTAATAAAGCAACTTGCCATTTCAGTTTTTTTTCGGGTACATGCAAATTTATTATAAAAAGTTATTTTCGGGAATACAAAATTTATTATAAATAAGATTTCTCTATGACGTGCTACAAAACACTGAAATTTATTGTTTGCGTTCGTTGAAATTCGTTGAAGACTTTTTGCAAAAAATGTGTTATTAAATTCTTGTTAATAATATAAATTTTTATTTATGCAATAAAAACTGAAATGAAATTTTAAAACTAAAACTATTTATCAATTCTTAATAGAAACCAACTAAAATTTGTTTTAAAACTACAAGGGCAATCCCACAATTTCCAATAAAATCCCCAAAAGTTTGTTTTTTACAGCCGTATTCATAAACATTTAAAACAGCATTTCAAACCTGTTTTTTTTTAGTAAAGTTCATTAAAATCGTATTCATAAGCGTAACTTACCTTAAAACCCCTATTTTAAACCTTTAGTAAATCAACGAATTCTAAAATTGTTTCGACCCTTATTTGAACCAATTTTAAAGTGACATTTCTGCTTTGTGTTGTCATTTTCAAAATTTTTTTTTTCAATAATTATGTATTATAAATATATTTTATATATTAATAATAATGAAATTAAATTGAACTGCACAAATAAAAGCAAATAATAGTTTTAATTATACAAAATGAACTATTTATGTGTAAACGATCAAATCAAATAAAATAAAACTCGATATTTTTATACTTTTTTACAACAATAAAATTCCCAAGCATCGCACGGTACCTGCCCTTGTCCAGCGCAGTCCACCATACGACAACACCGTAATACAGAGTCGGCTTTACTACAGCTTCAAAGATCCAATTGACACACCTCGGGCCCATGCCCCAGTTCTTGCCGTTTGCACCCCTGCACGCATATATAGCAACAATTGCCTTTTCCATCCTCTTCCGGATGTTCAGCCCCCACGACAGTTTACTGTCCAGGATTACGCCCAGATACTTGGCGCTGTAAGAGAACTTAAGTTCAGTTCCATTTAGCCTCGGAAGTCTCATGACCTCAGTCCTATACTTCCTCGTGAAGAGTACCAGTTCCGTCTTAGACGGATCAACACCCAAGCCGCATGATACGCTCCAGGTGCTAAGTACCCTTAATGCAGCATCCATACACTGAGACATTATGTTCAAATGCTTCCCCGTGATGGCCACTGCAACATCGTCAGCGAACGCCAGTTTTAATCCTCATGTCGTCCATTTTCGTCAACATGGTGTTCATAGTCAGGTTCCACAATAGTGGGGATAGTACTCCTCCTTGGGAAGTACCCCTGTTTACCAGTCTCTGAGCGCTGGTCTCACCTATCGTGGAACAGATGACTCTATTCCTGAGTAGATTATCCACAAATCTACATATGCCGTCATCAACCTCCAGACTCCTCATCGATGCGTTTCCTGACTGAAGTATTAAAAATTTCAATATTGTAGTTGGAGCCCATAATTTAATACGTATATGTCAACACATGGAGAAAAATGTTTTTTTAAAAAAAGTACGAAAAAAGGTACGATTTTCACACCTTAAACGTTTGAATTTCGATGTAGTACTAAATTTATATGTGTTACGAATTTATATTTGTTACGAATTTGGTAGAATTTTTTTTCCATGTTTCTTGGCTGAAAAGATAGATGGTGTGATAAAGAAGTTCCAAAAGGGCCGACATCTGTCCACTTATTTTTCTATTGATCAACGATAAGTATTAAATTTTTTATCTCTTTTAGTTTGGAGATGAGGCTACCTAATGTACCATTTTTACCCTTTTTTTACCCCCTTAGATTAAAAAAAAATATATATTGTGCACTTCCGTAAGATAATATCTATCAAATGTTGAATTTTTTGTTTAGATCGGTTGACAAACGGAGGAGGAAAGTGTTATTAACTGTTTTGCCTTTGCCGATTTATATATAGATAGAGCTCAGGTATTGACAATTTTTAACGAAAAAATCAATTAAGATTTTTTGCTATTTAAATAATATTTTAATCACAACAACTAAAATGTTAATTAAATCAAAATGATATTTTTAATTTTCTTTCAACTAAAAAAATAATTGATTCAATTATCACATTAATTAAATTGAAATACTTTTAAAAAAAATTTATTTATTGATAAAAAACTACTAAAAAACTTTTATTGATAAAACTAAAATTAAAAATTTTAATATATATTTTACTAGCTTAAATATGGCAACAAGAAAAAAACACTTTTATCAGAATTTTTACTTCAAATGCATATAACTTTTTAAATACAAAAGATTTCTGCACAATTTTTCTGGGGCATATTGTCGAAAATCATTAAGGACGATAGAAATATTTTAGAAAAATATTTATATTGCTTCACATCTTCCAAGCTTCTCAAATATTCTCCTGGACAATCATCCAATTTAAGCCGCCATAGGTTAGGTTAGGTAGAAAGGCTGGTAGAAAGGCTCACCCAAAGAACAATATGGTCTATTGTGACGCCTTATTCAGTGTCTATCACTATATATTCTAGTAAGACAAGAATAGGGAAAATAAAGAGAAAAATCACAAGAACAGAGAAAAAAGTGGAAGACAAATATCGGGCAACTGCCCTAAATATACACCGTCCCCAGTCTCCGGCCCAGTACGAACCCCGTCAGATTCTCGAGCCCGCAGCCCGCGGCATCCCCCAATTCGCGCAGGAGTCTATTACCTATCCAGCTGTTCTGCAGCCTGGGACAGTGACACAGAAGGTGCTCAACTGTTTCCAACTGCTCCGAATCCTCACACGACCTACATGTATACGACAAGTCAGATCCCATTATCAGCGCCATCCTGCCTATCAGGCAGTTGCCCGTGATAATACCTATCATGGTCCTGATGCAAACCCTTCTCCTGCCCAGCAGCGAATGCGAATCGGATTTCCTAAGCACCGGCCACAGCGCCCACGCTACCCTGCAGACCGTGCGGTTCGCCTAGGCCCAATTATTTCCGCCCACAACACATTTCTTGATTCTCCCAAAGTAGAAGCCAATTGGTAGAAGCTTGACCGCCTTCAGACAGTCAGGATATTCCATTTCCGAGTCGAGTCTTGCCAACTAATCAGTTGTTTCCTTGTCGGTGATGTTTCAGTGACCCGGTACCCAGCACCGCCTCACCACATAACCCCCTAAGATTCCCCTAGAGCCCTCCTGCAATCATCCATTAGCCTGGAGTTCTCGCAACAGTCCATTAAGGCCCTTAGAGTAGCCTTACTGTCCTGACTGCTTCCGAACACCTAATAATGTTGCTCTTTACCAATTCTACGGCCTTAAAAATTCCCAGAATCACCGCCTGAAACAGACTGCAGTCGTTAGGAAGTCTATATGACCTTCTGATATCCAGATCCTCAATGTAGACCCTCGCACCTGTGCCCTTCATCTTCGAGTCATAAGTGAAAATAGCAAATCCCCTATACAATCTGCCCTGACCTTACCAGATCTCCCTAAACGGGAACATTAACTCTAGCAAACGCCCAACATCGACCTTAAAGCCCACATAATTCGGCACCAATTTCACCCAAGATCCACGAGGCACCCTCCTTAAAATTTCCCAACAGTCCTAAGTCCCTCAGTCTAAGAATGGTCCTGGCTGGCATTCCCATTTCATACTGCTCTATAGACAGATAATGTAGAAAAACATTCAGGGCCACCTGAAGGGTACTTCTAATGGCCCTTGTCATGCCGATCGAAGTACACCTCTGAGCCTTAGATAGAAGGCCCCTTTGACTAGCCAGCCTCAATGCCCCCACCAACCGCAGAAAGTTTCTAAACATCACACTAACAGTTGGAGGAGTCACCCGCTCCTATCTATCGCCGATCTGCAAGCATAGAAGGCATTGAGGACCAAGTCGACATAAGTGCTGTCCAATAGTTAAGGACTCAAGTTGTCTAAATTAAATTTATTAAATCTTAGTTATTCCTTTTTAAAAAATCAGATGATAAAAGTTATTTTTGGACTTTTATTTTTTTGAACAAAATAACAGTTTATTTTTTCGAGCAAATTTGGGATCATCTTAGGGATTTCTTATGCACGTTGAAAAATATTTAAAGTCCACAAAATTATTATAACATGTACATTTCTTTAAAAAATAGCTTTTAAAAAGCAATACATATGTATGTATTTTATCATAGACTAGTTCATAACGATCAATATGGTATACTTGAATCAGTTTTCCGACATACTTTTAGGCAGGGCTGTGGAGTCGGAATCGGAGTCGAAGAACCCACAAAAACTCGCGACTCCGAATCCAAATTAATTTTGGCATAACATATTGAAAAATTTTGTCTAAGATTTTAATCAGGCTTAAGTTCATTGAATTTAATTTTCTTTAAATTATTTTTATGAAAAAAGGAATTTTACAACATGAAATGAATTAAAATTTATTGATGATTTTTCATTCTTGACTGAGCTGAGAATCGAGCCCAGGTTTTCACGGACAGGTTGCCCTGACTAGTTTGGATTGTAACCACACAATCTCTTCAGACGGGTTTGCCGTTTAACACTCACCGCCATTGACGACGGATGATGTCAATTGTCAAACATCAACCCTTAAACCAAATGGTATTTTACATTGGTAGATCGAAATTTACTTTTGAATGAATGATTACCTATTTTAATTGATTTAATTGAAGAACATGTACTTCGTTACTTCTGTTTTTCGTCCTTTTTGTCAGAATTCGTCTTGAAATTCAAAGTACATTTTTTTTTGTTTTTCATGTTTTTGTCTTTTCTTTTTCTTGTTGACCTTTTTCAGCACAACTTGAAGGACAAATGTGAACAAATAGCTCGAGCCTTAGCTGTTAACAATAATAAGTATTGACTAGTTTCGGGACCAGTTCACTTTATATGAATGTGGCCTATCAGTTTTACATGGGGTTGTTATTGGAGGGGGTCAATCGACACCTAACAGCCACCATATGACAAGCCACACATCTATTCTCAATGAACGTGTTTAGTTTCTACAATGGAGTATTATTTTAAAAAAATTTAGTATTATTTCAATAAAACAAGTCCTAGGACTAAATTTAAGAAACAAATTTTAGAAAGTCCCAAAAAATGTGATACACCACCGATGAATACTGTACTGTAATTCATTACTTTTTCTACCTTTTGGTTTTTTATATACCAGTTAAATTATTGATTCTCCTTTCACTGGTCATGAGTTCTTTCTTTTTGTACTTGTTCTATTTTCGGAAATCCCAGGACCAGTCTGCTGGTACAATCGCCACAAATTTCCCGAAGGACATTAATAGTTCATTAAAATAACCACAATACTAACTATTTTTCTAAAATTTTCCAAAATAAGAATTCTGCGAAATTGTCGATGCGATATTTAAAATATTGGTTCGAAATTTTTAAAGAATAAGTTTCTTGCTATATTTAACCATTTAAAGGTCCTGCATTCAACAATAGAGTTTAAAATCAAATAAGGACCAGTCTTATATACATTTGGCATCAATGTAAGAGTAGGAGTCAAAGTCGGACAAAAAAATTTTCAGCGGTTGGAGTCGGTGTTAGAACTACTCTTTTTGGCGACTCCACAGCCCTGCTTCTAGGTATACGTATGCCTTTTTTTGTTTTAAAATTTCAAAGTAACTGTTATTTTCGGTCTCTGATTTTTACCACTTTAATAACTGCCAGGACCACAATGTCGGCAAACACATTTCTTTCGCATATTTGTATCGAAAACAATAATAAAAAACTAAAATTTTTTTTGTTTTCAATATAAATATTCGAAAGAAATGTTCTTGCCGACAGTGTGGGACAGGCAGTAATATCAAAATTATTTAAGTATAAAATTGACTAAGTATTTAAGCTTGAAATCTTTAGGGAATGCCTCATTAGGAGGTATCTGCCTAGAGGAGAGAGAGGTCAGGGTAATTTTTATACCTTAGGCTGGTAGGACAGGCCACTCGAATCCGGGATATTTCAGGCCTATTAGTCTGTCTTCATTCTTATTGAAGACACTCGAGAGACTGATAGATCTCCATCTTGGGGGTAATATTGATACCCACCTCATTAGCAACGGTCAACATGCCTACCTTAAGGGTAACTCTGTTGAGAGTGCGCTACATGAGGTGGTGGGTTACATTTAGCACGGCATAAGAATTATGAAATATACTCTCGCCGCGTTTTTGGACACAGAAGGAACATTTAATAACATCAGGACTAAGGCGATCAATGATTCTTTGGAGGAGCTGGTTCTTCAGGGCTTTCTGGTGGAGTGGATAGTCTGAATGCTTGGCAGCAGGATTATCAACTCGATCCTGGGGGATCATAGTGTACGGAGGAAGGTTACCAGAGGGACACCACAGGGGGGGGTCTATTTCCTCTACTGTGGTTGCTTGAGGTCAACGGGATTTTCAGATTATTTGATTCCAAGTGTATGAAAGACGTTGGCTATGCGGATGACATAGTTCTGCTGGGCAGGGGAAAGTTTCTGTCCACGATCGGTGAAATTATGCAGGGGATGTTGGGCGAACTCTTGTCATTGGTACAGGATAGAGGGTTTTAAGGGGCCAATGCTAAGTATTTGCGCAACTTCCTCGACTGTAAACTCTCTTCGAAGAGAAATACTCAGGAAAAGATGGAAAGGGGATTTACACGTCGGTGGTTAGGCCTACCTTACTTACGGATGCATTTTTTTGTGGGATGCGTTGAGTGTGCAATAATATAGGAAGATGCTTAACAAGGTTCAAAGGAGTGCATCACAGGGGCAAGAATAAACACGCCACAGAAGCGTTGGACATCCTACTATATCTGTTACCCATTGAGCATTATGTGATGAGTGTGGGTGCCAGGAACTTATTTAGACTCTATGAGTCTTCGAATTTGGGAGAATTTTTTTTCTATGTTTCTTGGCTGAAAAGATAGATGGTGTGATAAAGAAGTTCCAAAAGGGCCGACATCTGTCCACTTATTTTTCTATTGATCAACGATAAGTATTAAATTTTTTATCTCTTTTAGTTTGGAGATGAGGCTACCTAATGTACCATTTTTACCCTTTTTTTACCCCCTTAGATTAAAAAAAAATATATATTGTGCACTTCCGTAAGATAATATCTATCAAATGTTGAATTTTTTGTTTAGATCGGTTGACAAACGGAGGAGGAAAGTGTTATTAACTGTTTTGCCTTTGCCGATTTATATATAGATAGAGCTCAGGTATTGACAATTTTTAACGAAAAAATCAATTAAGATTTTTTGCTATTTAAATAATATTTTAATCACAACAACTAAAATGTTAATTAAATCAAAATGATATTTTTAATTTTCTTTCAACTAAAAAAATAATTGATTCAATTATCACATTAATTAAATTGAAATACTTTTAAAAAAAATTTATTTATTGATAAAAAACTACTAAAAAACTTTTATTGATAAAACTAAAATTAAAAATTTTAATATATATTTTACTAGCTTAAATATGGCAACAAGAAAAAAACACTTTTATCAGAATTTTTACTTCAAATGCATATAACTTTTTAAATACAAAAGATTTCTGCACAATTTTTCTGGGGCATATTGTCGAAAATCATTAAGGACGATAGAAATATTTTAGAAAAATATTTATATTGCTTCACATCTTCCAAGCTTCTCAAATATTCTCCTGGACAATCATCCAATTTAAGCCGGCATAGGTTAGGTTAGGTAGAAAGGCTGGTAGAAAGGCTCACCCAAAGAACAATATGGTCTATTGTGACGCCTTATTCAGTGTCTATCACTATATATTCTAGTAAGACAAGAATAGGGAAAATAAAGAGAAAAATCACAAGAACAGAGAAAAAAGTGGAAGACAAATATCGGGCAACTGCCCTAAATATACACCGTCCCCAGTCTCCGGCCCAGTACGAACCCCGTCAGATTCTCGAGCCCGCAGCCCGCGGCATCCCCCAATTCGCGCAGGAGTCTATTACCTATCCAGCTGTTCTGCAGCCTGGGACAGTGACACAGAAGGTGCTCAACTGTTTCCAACTGCTCCGAATCCTCACACGACCTACATGTATACGACAAGTCAGATCCCATTATCAGCGCCATCCTGCCTATCAGGCAGTTGCCCGTGATAATACCTATCATGGTCCTGATGCAAACCCTTCTCCTGCCCAGCAGCGAATGCGAATCGGATTTCCTAAGCACCGGCCACAGCGCCCACGCTACCCTGCAGACCGTGCGGTTCGCCTAGGCCCAATTATTTCCGCCCACAACACATTTCTTGATTCTCCCAAAGTAGAAGCCAATTGGTAGAAGCTTGACCGCCTTCAGACAGTCAGGATATTCCATTTCCGAGTCGAGTCTTGCCAACTAATCAGTTGTTTCCTTGTCGGTGATGTTTCAGTGACCCGGTACCCAGCACCGCCTCACCACATAACCCCCTAAGATTCCCCTAGAGCCCTCCTGCAATCATCCATTAGCCTGGAGTTCTCGCAACAGTCCATTAAGGCCCTTAGAGTAGCCTGACTGTCCTGACTGCTTCCGAACACCTAATAATGTTGCTCTTTACCAATTCTACGGCCTTAAAAATTCCCAGAATCACCGCCTGAAACAGACTGCAGTCGTTAGGAAGTCTATATGACCTTCTGATATCCAGATCCTCAATGTAGACCCTCGCACCTGTGCCCTTCATCTTCGAGTCATAAGTGAAAATAACAAATCCCCTATACAATCTGCCCTGACCTTACCAGATCTCCCTAAACGGGAACATTAACTCTAGCAAACGCCCAACATAATTCGCACCAATTTCACCCAAGATCCACGAGGCACCCTCCTTAAAATTTCCCAACAGTCCTAAGTCCCTCAGTCTAAGAATGGTCCTGGCTGGCATTCCCATTTCATACTGCTCTATAGACAGATAATGTAGAAAAACATTCAGGGCCACCTGAAGGGTACTTCTAATGGCCCTTGTCATGCCGATCGAAGTACACCTCTGAGCCTTAGATAGAAGGCCCCTTTGACTAGCCAGCCTCAATGCCCCCACCAACCGCAGAAAGTTTCTAAACATCACACTAACAGTTGGAGGAGTCACCCGCTCCTATCTATCGCCGATCTGCAAGCATAGAAGGCATTGAGGACCAAGTCGACATAAGTGCTGTCCAATAGTTAAGGACTCAAGTTGTCTAAATTAAATATATTAAATCTTAGTTATTCCTTTTTAAAAAATCAGATGATAAAAGTTATTTTTGGACTTTTATTTTTTTGAACAAAATAACAGTTTATTTTTTCGAGCAAATTTGGGATCATCTTAGGGATTTCTTATGCACGTTGAAAAATATTTAAAGTCCACAAAATTATTATAACATGTACATTTCTTTAAAAAATAGCTTTTAAAAAGCAATACATATGTATGTATTTTATCATAGACTAGTTCATAACGATCAATATGGTATACTTGAATCAGTTTTCCGACATACTTTTAGGCAGGGCTGTGGAGTCGGAATCGGAGCCGAAGAACCCACAAAAACTCGCGACTCCGAATCCAAATTTATTTTGGCATAACATATTGAAAAATTTTGTCTAAGATTTTAATCAGGCTTAAGTTCATTGAATTTAATTTTCTTTAAATTATTTTTATGAAAAAAGGAATTTTACAACATGAAATGAATTAAAATTTATTGATGATTTTTCATTCTTGACTGAGCTGGGAATCGAGCCCAGGTTTTCACGGACAGGTTGCCCTGACTAGTTTGGATTGTAACCACACAATCTCTTCAGAGGGGTTTGCCGTTTAACACTCACCGCCATTGACGACGGATGATGTCAATTGTCAAACATCAACCCTTAAACCAAATGGTATTTTACATTGGTAGATCGAAATTTACTTTTGAATGAATGATTACCTATTTTAATTGATTTAATTGAAGAACATGTACTTCGTTACTTCTGTTTTTCGTCCTTTTTGTCAGAATTCGTCTTGAAATTCAAAGTACATTTTTTTTTGTTTTTCATGTTTTTGTCTTTTCTTTTTCTTGTTGACCTTTTTCAGCACAACTTGAAGGACAAATGTGAACAAATAGCTCGAGCCTTAGCTGTTAACAATAATAAGTATTGACTAGTTTCGGGACCAGTTCACTTTATATGAATGTGGCCTATCAGTTTTACATGGGGTTGTTATTGGAGAGGGTCAATCGACACCTAACAGCCACCATATGACAAGCCACACATATATTCTCAATGAACGTGTTTAGTTTCTACAATGGAGTATTATTTTAAAAAAATTTAGTATTATTTCAATAAAACAAGTCCTAGGACTAAATTTAAGAAACAAATTTTAGAAAGTCCCAAAAAATGTGATACACCACCGGTGAATACTGTACTGTAATTCATTACTTTTTCTACCTTTTGGTTTTTTATATACCAGTTAAATTATTGATTCTACTTTCACTGGTCATGAGTTCTTTCTTTTTGTACTTGTTCTATTTTCGGAAATCCCAGGACCAGTCTGCTGGTACAATCGCCACAAATTTCCCGAAGGACATTAACAGTTCATTAAAATAACCACAATACTAACTATTTTTCTAAAATTTTCCAAAATAAGAATTCTGTGAAATTGTCGATGCGATATTTAAAATATTGGTTCGAAATTTTTAAAGAATAATTTTCTTGCTATATTTAACCATTTAAAGGTCCTGCATTTAACAATAGAGTTTAAAATCAAATAAGGACCAGTCTTATATACATTTAGCATCAATGTAAGAGTAGGAGTCAAAGTCGGACAAAAAAATTTTCAGCGGTTGGAGTCGGTGTTAGAACTACTCTTTTTGGCGACTCCACAGCCCTGCTTCTAGGTATACGTATGCCTTTTTTTGTTTTAATATTTCAAAGTAACTGTTATTTTCGGTCTCTGATTTTTACCACTTTAATAACTGCCAGGACCACAATGTCGGCAAACACATTTCTTTCGCATATTTGTATCGAAAACAATAATAAAAAACTAAAATTTTTTTTGTTTTCAATATAAATATTCGAAAGAAATGTTCTTGCCGACAGTGTGGGCCAGGCAGTAATATCAAAATTATTTAAGTATAAAATTGACTAAGTATTTAAGCTTGAAATCTTTAGGGAATGCCTCATTAGGAGGTATCTGCCTAGAGGAGAGAGAGGTCAGGGTAATTTTTATACCTTAGGCTGGTAGGACAGGCCACTCGAATCCGGGATATTTCAGGCCTATTAGTCTGTCTTCATTCTTATTGAAGATACTCGAGAGACTGATAGATCTCCATCTTGGGGGTAATATTGATACCCACCTCATTAGCAACGGTCAACATGCCTACCTTAAGGGTAACTCTGTTGAGAGTGCGCTACATGAGGTGGTGGGTTACATTTAGCACGGCATAAGAATTATGAAATATACTCTCGCCGCGTTTTTGGACACAGAAGGAGCATTTAATAACATCAGGACTAAGGCGATCAATGATTCTTTGGAGGAGCTGGTTCTTCAGGGCTTTCTGGTGGAGTGGATAGTCTGAATGCTTGGCAGCAGGATTATCAACTCGATCCTGGGGGATCATAGTGTACGGAGGAAGGTTACCAGAGGGACACCACAGGGGGGGTCTATCTCCTCTACTGTGGTTGCTTGAGGTCAACGGGATTTTCAGATTATTTGATTCCAAGTGTATGAAAGACGTTGGCTATGCGGATGATATAGTTCTGCTGGGCAGGGGAAAGTTTCTGCCCACGATCGGTGAAATTATGCAGGGGATGTTGGGCGAACTCTTGTCATTGGTACAGGATAGAGGGTTTTAAGGGGCCAATGCTAAGTATTTGCGCAACTTCCTCGACTGTAAACTCTCTTCGAAGAGAAATACTCAGGAAAAGATGGAAAGGGGATTTACACGTCGGTGGTTAGGCCTACCTTACTTACGGATGCATTGTTTTGTGGGATGCGTTGAGTGAGCAATAATATAGGAAGATGCTTAACAAGGTTCAAAGGAGTGCATCACAGGGGCAAGAATAAACACGCCACAGAAGCGTTGGACATCCTACTATATCTGTTACCCATTGAGCATTATGTGATGAGTGTGGGTGCCAGGAACTTATTTAGACTCTATGAGTCTTCGAATTTGGGAGAATTTTTTTTCTATGTTTCTTGGCTGAAAAGATAGATGGTGTGATAAAGAAGTTCCAAAAGGGCCGACATCTGTCCACTTATTTTTCTATTGATCAACGATAAGTATTAAATTTTTTATCTCTTTTAGTTTGGAGATGAGGCTACCTAATGTACCATTTTTACCCTTTTTTTACCCCCTTAGATTAAAAAAAAATATATATTGTGCACTTCCGTAAGATAATATCTATCAAATGTTGAATTTTTTGTTTAGATCGGTTGACAAACGGAGGAGGAAAGTGTTATTAACTGTTTTGCCTTTGCCGATTTATATATAGATAGAGCTCAGGTATTGACAATTTTTAACGAAAAAATCAATTAAGATTTTTTGCTATTTAAATAATATTTTAATCACAACAACTAAAATGTTAATTAAATCAAAATGATATTTTTAATTTTCTTTCAACTAAAAAAATAATTGATTCAATTATCACATTAATTAAATTGAAATACTTTTAAAAAAAATTTATTTATTGATAAAAAACTACTAAAAAACTTTTATTGATAAAACTAAAATTAAAAATTTTAATATATATTTTACTAGCTTAAATATGGCAACAAGAAAAAAAAAACACTTTTATCAGAATTTTTACTTCAAATGCATATAACTTTTTAAATACAAAAGATTTCTGCACAATTTTTCTGGGGCATATTGTCGAAAATCATTAAGGACGATAGAAATATTTTAGAAAAATATTTATATTGCTTCACATCTTCCAAGCTTCTCAAATATTCTCCTGGACAATCATCCAATTTAAGCCGGCATAGGTTAGGTTAGGTAGAAAGGCTGGTAGAAAGGCTCACCCAAAGAACAATATGGTCTATTGTGACGCCTTATTCAGTGTCTATCACTATATATTCTAGTAAGACAAGAATAGGGAAAATAAAGAGAAAAATCACAAGAACAGAGAAAAAAGTGGAAGACAAATATCGGGCAACTGCCCTAAATATACACCGTCCCCAGTCTCCGGCCCAGTACGAACCCCGTCAGATTCTCGAGCCCGCAGCCCGCGGCATCCCCCAATTCGCGCAGGAGTCTATTACCTATCCAGCTGTTCTGCAGCCTGGGACAGTGACACAGAAGGTGCTCAACTGTTTCCAACTGCTCCGAATCCTCACACGACCTACATGTATACGACAAGTCAGATCCCATTATCAGCGCCATCCTGCCTATCAGGCAGTTGCCCGTGATAATACCTATCATGGTCCTGATGCAAACCCTTCTCCTGCCCAGCAGCGAATGCGAATCGGATTTCCTAAGCACCGGCCACAGCGCCCACGCTACCCTGCAGACCGTGCGGTTCGCCTAGGCCCAATTATTTCCGCCCACAACACATTTCTTGATTCTCCCAAAGTAGAAGCCAATTGGTAGAAGCTTGACCGCCTTCAGACAGTCAGGATATTCCATTTCCGAGTCGAGTCTTGCCAACTAATCAGTTGTTTCCTTGTCGGTGATGTTTCAGTGACCCGGTACCCAGCACCGCCTCCCCACATAACCCCCTAAGATTCCCCTAGAGCCCTCCTGCAATCATCCATTAGCCTGGAGTTCTCGCAACAGTCCATTAAGGCCCTTAGAGTAGCCTGACTGTCCTGACTGCTTCCGAACACCTAATAATGTTGCTCTTTACCAATTCTACGGCCTTAAAAATTCGCAGAATCACCGCCTGAAACAGACTGCAGTCGTTAGGAAGTCTATATGACCTTCTGATATCCAGATCCTCAATGTAGACCCTCGCACCTGTGCCCTTCATCTTCGAGTCATAAGTGAAAATAACAAATCCCCTATACAATCTGCCCTGACCTTACCAGATCTCCCTAAACGGGAACATTAACTCTAGCAAACGCCCAACATAATTCGCACCAATTTCACCCAAGATCCACGAGGCACCCTCCTTAAAATTTCCCAACAGTCCTAAGTCCCTCAGTCTAAGAATGGTCCTGGCTGGCATTCCCATTTCATACTGCTCTATAGACAGATAATGTAGAAAAACATTCAGGGCCACCTGAAGGGTACTTCTAATGGCCCTTGTCATGCCGATCGAAGTACACCTCTGAGCCTTAGATAGAAGGCCCCTTTGACTAGCCAGCCTCAATGCCCCCACCAACCGCAGAAAGTTTCTAAACATCACACTAACAGTTGGAGGAGTCACCCGCTCCTATCTATCGCCGATCTGCAAGCATAGAAGGCATTGAGGACCAAGTCGACATAAGTGCTGTCCAATAGTTAAGGACTCAAGTTGTCTAAATTAAATATATTAAATCTTAGTTATTCCTTTTTAAAAAATCAGATGATAAAAGTTATTTTTGGACTTTTATTTTTTTGAACAAAATAACAGTTTATTTTTTCGAGCAAATTTGGGATCATCTTAGGGATTTCTTATGCACGTTGAAAAATATTTAAAGTCCACAAAATTATTATAACATGTACATTTCTTTAAAAAATAGCTTTTAAAAAGCAATACATATGTATGTATTTTATCATAGACTAGTTCATAACGATCAATATGGTATACTTGAATCAGTTTTCCGACATACTTTAAGGCAGGGCTGTGGAGTCGGAATCGGAGTCGAAGAACCCACAAAAACTCGCGACTCCGAATCCAAATTTATTTTGGCATAACATATTGAAAAACTTTGTCTAAGATTTTAATCAGGCTTAAGTTCATTGAATTTAATTTTCTTGAAATTATTTTTATGAAAAAAGGAATTTTACAACATGAAATGAATTAAAATTTATTGATGATTTTTCATTCTTGACTGAGCTGGGAATCGAGCCCAGGTTTTCACGGACAGGTTGCCCTGACTAGTTTGGATTGTAACCACACAATCTCTTCAGAGGGGTTTGCCGTTTAACACTCACCGCCATTGACGACGGATGATGTCAATTGTCAAACATCAACCCTTAAACCAAATGGTATTTTACATTGGTAGATCGAAATTTACTTTTGAATGAATGATTACCTATTTTAATTGATTTAATTGAAGAACATGTACTTCGTTACTTCTGTTTTTCGTCCTTTTTGTCAGAATTCGTCTTCAAATTCAAAGTACATTTTTTTTTGTTTTTCATGTTTTTGTCTTTTCTTTTTCTTGTTGACCTTTTTCAGCACAACTTGAAGGACAAATGTGAACAAATAGCTCGAGCCTTAGCTGTTAACAATAATAAGTATTGACTAGTTTCGGGACCAGTTCACTTTATATGAATGTGGCCTATCAGTTTTACATGGGGTTAATATTGGAGGGGGTCAATCGACACCTAACAGCCACCATATGACAAGCCACACATCTATTCTCAATGAACGTGTTTAGTTTCTACAATGGAGTATTATTTTAAAAAAATTTAGTATTATTTCAATAAAACAAGTCCTAGGACTAAATTTAAGAAACAAATTTTAGAAAGTCCCAAAAAGTGATACACCACCGGTGAATACTGTACTGTAATTCATTACTTTTTCTACCTTTTGGTTTTTTATATACCAGTTAAATTATTGATTCTCCTTTCACTGGTCATGAGTTCTTTCTTTTTGTACTTGTTCTATTTTCGGAAATCCCAGGACCAGTCTGCTGGAACAATCGCCACAAATTTCCCGAAGGACATTAACAGTTCATTAAAATAACCACAATACTAACTATTTTTCTAAAATTTTCCAAAATAAGAATTCTGTGAAATTGTCGATGCGATATTTAAAATATTGGTTCGAAATTTTTAAAGAATAATTTTCTTGCTATATTTAACCATTTAAAAGGTCCTGCATTTAACAATAGAGTTTAAAATCAAATAAGGACCAGTCTTATATACATTTAGCATCAATGTAAGAGTAGGAGTCAAAGTCGGACAAAAAAATTTTCAGCGGTTGGAGTCGGTGTTAGAACTACTCTTTTTGGCGACTCCACAGCCCTGCTTCTAGGTATACGTATGCCTTTTTTTGTTTTAATATTTCAAAGTAACTGTTATTTTCGGTCTCTGATTTTTACCACTTTAATAACTGCCAGGACCACAATGTCGGCAAACACATTTCTTTCGCATATTTGTATCGAAAACAATAATAAAAAACTAAAATTTTTTTTGTTTTCAATATAAATATTCGAAAGAAATGTTCTTGCCGACAGTGTGGGCCAGGCAGTAATATCAAAATTATTTAAGTATAAAATTGACTAAGTATTTAAGCTTGAAATCTTTAGGGAATGCCTCATTAGGAGGTATCTGCCTAGAGGAGAGAGAGGTCAGGGTAATTTTTATACCTTAGGCTGGTAGGACAGGCCACTCGAATCCGGGATATTTCAGGCCTATTAGTCTGTCTTCATTCTTATTGAAGACACTCGAGAGACTGATAGATCTCCATCTTGGGGGTAATATTGATACCCACCTCATTAGCAAATTTCAACATGCCTACCTTAAGGGTAACTCTGTTGAGAGTGCGCTACATGAGGTGGTGGGTTACATTTAGCACGGCATAAGAATTATGAAATATACTCTCGCCGCGTTTTTGGACACAGAAGGAGCATTTAATAACATCAGGACTAAGGCGATCAATGATTCTTTGGAGGAGCTGGTTCTTCAGGGCTTTCTGGTGGAGTGGATAGTCTGAATGCTTGGCAGCAGGATTATCAACGCGATCCTGGGGGATCATAGTGTACGGAGGAAGGTTACCAGAGGGACACCACAGGGGGGGTCTATCTCCTCTACTGTGGTTGCTTGAGGTCAACGGGATTTTCAGATTATTTGATTCCAAGCGTATGAAAGACGTTGGCTATGCGGATGACATAGTTCTGCTGGGCAGGGGAAAGTTTCTGTCCACGATCGGTGAAATTATGCAGGGGATGTTGGGCGAACTCTTGTCATTGGCACAGGATAGAGGGTTTTAAGGGGCCAATGCTAAGTATTTGCGCAACTTCCTCGACTGTAAACTCTCTTCGAAGAGAAATACTCAGGAAAAGATGGAAAGGGGATTTACACGTCGGTGGTTAGGCCTACCTTACTTACGGATGCATTGTTTTGTGGGATGCGTTGAGTGTGCAATAATATAGGAAGATGCTTAACAAGGTTCAAAGGAGTGCATCACAGGGGCAAGAATAAACATGCCACAGAAGCGTTGGACATCCTACTATATCTGTTACCCATTGAGCATTATGTGATGAGTGTGGGTGCCAGGAACTAATTTAGACTCTATGAGTCTTCGTTGGTTAGACCTAGGCGGGATGATCACACAAGAATCTTGTACGAAGTAGGTGTGCTTGACCATGTTTTTTTTCTCGGTGGAATATCAGATAAAAGGATTATGACCTTAAACTTAGGTGTAACACCACCAGTGAAGTTCGCGGATAGGGAAGTTTGGCGTGGATCCAATGGGCTGTTTGAGGGATGGGCAGTCTTTACGGACGGATCCAAGAGGGACACTGGCACTGGTTCCGGAGTGTAGATTGCTGACACTGACGTTAAAAGGTAATTTAGCCTCCCGGATGACTGTAGTGTTTTTCAGGCTGAAATCATAGCGATCTGGAGGGCAACGGAAGTGATACTGGGCGACATCGTAGGGGGTCTGCGCTCAGGGCATCGACAAATTATTCGGTACGACCATGCAACGCAGTAGGACTGCTCTGAGGGAACTCATGGAGGCATTCATGGCTGTGTTGGGTACCGGGACACTGCAAGTCGGCTGATAATGAGGTGGCGGACGAACTCACGAGAGAGGTTCCGAATCTGGATTTGGTGATAAGGGATGGGGGGTAAAGCCTTCCTTGTGCCACTACTATACTGTAATACGGGAAAGATTTCGTGATGCCATCAACCGGTCCTGGAGGGATAGAATGAATTGCAGGGTGTCCAGGATTGGACGCAGGGGCAACCAGGGTTCTATTAGAATTGGATAGGTATGGTCTTAGGACTGTAACGATTCTGAACTAGATTTGGGAACGGGCTTCCTAATAAATCGTCTGTTCTCGTCGTTTTTAAGCATCTAAAGAGATATTAAAATAGGTAGCTATAAACAGACAACTCATACAGCAAAGAAAACAAAAAATGTCTTGATGATGATTGGAAGGTAGCTTAAGATGGTAGTTGACACACTAGACCTATGCCCACCCACCATGCTGACAAAATATAACCTTTGTTGAAATTTGGCATTTTCGGTCTGTGGGCGGTGGGCGTCGTCATTGAATAAACCATTCACTTTTTCTTATATTTTTTGCAGGAAAATTTTGCGTTTTCCTAATGACACTTTTTATATTTAAAGCCCACTGTCTGAGGAAGATCATAGCATTGTCAGATTCCTAATATTCGGTCTCCGGGCTGTACATGTGGCTTATTTCATCATAAAACCCTCAATTTTGCATTATGTATTTTTTTAAAGGATTTTTATATTTTCGACTAGCATTTAACCCGCTACTTCGTAAGCGTATTACTTTCTTTCGTGGACATATTTATATGCTAAAGTTTATGTTTCTAGGTTTTAACTTTCCACATTGATGTATCAAAAACTTCAATATTGTATATGTCAATGAATGGAGAAAAATATCTTGTAAAAAAAAGTACCAAAAATAGTTACGATTTTCACCCCTTAAACGTTCAAATTGCGAAAAAGTACCAAATCCGTATTTGTATTTTTAAGATAAGTTTCGAATGTGATATACCCTTTATTTCTATGTTTATTGGTTTGATAGATGGGGTGACAAAAAAGTACTAAAATACATGTTTTACCCGTTTACTCCCTAAAAGGGCCGAATTTAAAAAAAGTACCAGACACCTGTCCGCTTATTTTTCTTAAGAACAACCATAAGTATTAAATTTTTGTTGTATCTCTTTTAGTTTTGGAGATATAAGGTTACCGAATTTACCCGTTTTTACCCTTTTTTACCCCCTGAACATTTGAATTTCCAAAAATCCCGTCTTAGTGGATCGATTTGGGGAGAGACCAACCTCCGCTCCAAATTTCAAGTTTTAAGCTTTAGGCTTAAAACTTTATTATACAACATAAAATTTGTTATACTGAAAGTACTTTCTCTGCCAGAAATCATAGTGGAATCAGATTTTAATACTGCTGTTGAAAAGTAAAGATAATCTTTTTGTATCACATACATAATTACTAACAAAAATATTGGGTTTTTGTTTTGATTTTCAAGATTTTTTTATAAAGTGATTTAAAGAACAATAATATTCTAAGAGAAAATAACTAAATAATAAAATTGAGTTTGAAGTGAATTTTATACAATTTTATAAATATAAAGTTAAAGTTCTTTTTTTTACAAAAATCAACTAATTAACTTAAGTCATTAATAATTTTGAAAGCTGCTCAAAGTCCTCTTCAAGGAAGGTTATATTTTGTTATTTACATCCAAAAAAAATTTATGCGAAATTTTACGAAAAACTTTCGTTGTCTATTATTTCGAAACACGTTTTTACGAATATTTCGTACGATGTATATCAGTTTTCGTAAAAATAAGCAGAGATTTTTTCGGTGTTTGGTATCAACTGTTTCATGCGTTTATATTTTACTATACTTCGGTTTGGTGGATGGTTTATAACCAGCAATATGTAAAATGGCGAGGATTTAAATCAGAGACCGTAAATATATATAAGAGTATTCAAAAGTCGAACAGCTGAACAGAACGGCTATACAAATGAAACCTTTAGGAAGACATGTACATACCTATGGACTAATTATTTGTAGACCTTTCAAAGTAGGAGGATATAAAAAAGTCATTTATTAAAACAAATTGGGAATATGTTCGACTTTTTCATTATATCTACTGAATTAACATATCAAAAAATATACAAAATTGATTAGAAAGAATATTTGAGTTAATTTCTTATAAAGAGTTTTTTCAATAAAATGAATTAAACAAATTTGCATGCATACATATCTATTTTGCTAGAGAAATAAAGAGTCAACTATTCACAAAAGAAATCTAAAACCTGTTGCTCTCTTTCCCTCGAAATATACTCTTCATTGAATTCCACATGTCTGATACAATTACTAAACATACATAGTAGGTACATATCACAAAAGCAACATGTTAAAAGTTTCAACTTCTAATTAAAGCTATAGACCCAGATGAAGATTGTGTGATTTACATGTATTTTGTTTTTGGTGCAAAACCTGAGAGTAAAGAACGAAACAAAAGAAACAAGTAAAAAATATAATAATAAATTGTGCTGAAATACAAAAAGTGGATTTATCAAGTTTTGAAAAATCCTCCTCATACATAGAATTCGTTGTTCTTCTGCCCATGTCTCATGTAAACACTCTAAAGTTAATTATGATGAAAAATATTTTGGTTGGGGCTCAAGCATAATTTAAAAGCTTATGTGGTCAAGTAACTTAGAATTTTTTTTCATATTTTTCGAAGGTTTAGATGTCGTACAAGTCGAGTTTTCATCAAAAAGGGGGTTTTTGCCCTTATTAAAGTTAGACTTTATTAATATTTCGTTAATCATCACGTGCTTTTAATTTTGTTTTTAATATTAAACGAAATTTCCAAGCTTTAATTCGATGCGCATAAACTATAAGTTCTGGCAATAATTTGGCCCAATAAGATACCACATATTTAATTCTTTGAGTTGCTTTTGAATAAGTTCTTGAAAAACGGTTTATAGCTTTTAAAATTTCAGTAGAGATGAAAAAATAATGATGCAGTTTTAAAGACGGGTTCTTAACGATTTGAAACAAAGAAAATGGAATTTGGGCATACCGTTCCAGAGTTATACATATTTGAAATTTGTAACCAATGAATATTTAATTCTCAATAACATTTGCTGCAAAATCGTCGTAACTCAAAAAACTTTGTTTCGAGAAAAAAGATTTTGAAATTTTAAGAAATTTTGCGATTAGTTTAATTCTCTTCTACATAATTGCATTTTCATTCTGTCTCTCGCGCTCGTTGAAGATAGACGTGTTTTCTAAGCTTGGCATACGGTTTATTTTTTAATTTTTAAAACGTGATTATTGATTTGTGTATTTAAAAAGTAAATACAAGAAAAAGAAAAAAAAATACATGTATGTACATACATACATAAACACACATTTTTTTATTCTCGGTGTTGATAAACAATAACAACATAATAATAAGAGCACAACTGTAAACAGTAAAAAAAAAAAAAAAACTCTTATGAGTGCAAACAGTAGAAATGCATATATCACAGTGAGTGTTAATGAAACAAATGCAGAAATAAAAAAAAGAATCGATGATAGCAAATACCTAACGGCTAAACCTATTACTCGCACGCGATCCCTCTCGCCGTCTGTATTTGGTAACACGTTTGATACAATAACAAATATAAAACCTGCTAGCGATGCCTCAACAACAAAAACAATTTTAATAAGTGATGTAAATATTAACCCCCAATCAGGCATAATAGAAAACTCAGTATCACCTTCGGTGTCTAATAATACGGTTGATATTAATACAATAAAAAATATAAAACCTGCAAGCGGTGCCTCAGCGGCAAAAACGATTGTAATAAGTGATGAAAATATTACCCCCAAATCAGGCATGATGGAAAACTCAGCTCCACAAGTAAAAAGTGGTCAAAAGCCTCCAGTACAAGTAGGTATTGATAGGTACATAACAGTGATTAAACGGGGTCGCAGCCCAACCTCTTCAGCAGTTGCTTCGGTCTCAAAAGTCTTAAAAGATGGTACAGCTGATAAAACAAGTTCTCAAAATCGATTTGCAATTCTGGATGAGGAATCTCCGGAAGCACAAAACGTTATCAAATCTTCTAAGCCACCGCCGATATATCTTAGAGAGCAAAACTCAAATGAACTAATAAAGAATTTGATCTCGGTAATAGGTGAAAATTCTTTTTATGTAGTTGCAATTAAGCGGGGTAGTATAAATGAGACAAAAATTCAAGTTAATCGTGAAGATGACTTTCGTAAGGTAATTACGAAATTAGAGGCACTAAAAAAAAACTTTTATACATACCAACTGAAGAGCAGTAAAGGTCTCCAGGTAGTGATAAAGGGCATTGATTCATGCGTAGACCCAAGTGAGATAAAAACGTTTTTAGAAGAGAAGGGCTTCAAAATAAAAAACGTAATAAATATTAAAAATAGAGAAAAAAATCCCCAGCCACTATTTCGAGTGGAGTTAGAACCCGGCGACGTTAAGCTTAAAAAAAACGAAACGCATCCCATTTACAGTCTGAAATATATCCTGTATAGGAAAATAACGATAGAGGAGCCGCACAAAAGGAACGGTCCCGTGCAATGTTTAAACTGCCAAGAATTTGGTCACACTAAGGCATACTGCCATTTAACCCCTGTTTGTGTTGTATGTGGAGAGTTGCATGGTACAGCTCTCTGCGATAAGTCTAAAAACGACCCCAATGTAAAAAAATGCAGCAACTGTGGTGGTAATCACACTGCCAACTATAGAGGATGCCCTGTATACTCTATAGTCAAGCGCTCGGTTGGACCGAAACCTAATCTCCCTCAAATGCAGGTATCACATCAAGTTAACACTAATGACATTCGAGTGCCGTAGCCTAGTAATAACAGAACATCCTACGCAAACGTCCTAAAATCAAACCATATTCCAATTCAAGGTGATTTGCCAAATAATGATGAGACTCCAGTTTCTAATTTAAGTCGTCTAGAAAAAACCATGGAAACACTAGTGCAAACAGTAACTAACTTTACGAACACAATGGGTAATATGATGCAGGAAATGTTAAGAATGCAATCGATGTTATTGCAGGCTGTACTAAACAAGCCATGAATTGTTTAAAAATTTGTTTTTGGAACGCAAACGGCATTCGCCAACATAAAAATGAACTAGAATACTTTCTTAAAAGTAAACAAATTGATGTAATGATGGTTTCTGAAACTCATTTGACCTCAAGAAATATGTTTAAAATTAATGGTTATATATTATATGATACCAAGGACCCTCGAGATAGAGCTTGTGGAGGCTCTGCTATTTTGATAAAAGCCCGAATCAAACACTACTTAATGTGTGATTATCGTGAAGATTATCTGCAAGCAACGAACATTTGTGTTGAAGAGCTAAATCGAAACTTAGTACTTTCATCATTATATTCTCCACCTAGATTTTCAATATCAGAAAGCCAATATTATAAATATTTTAAATCATTAGGACCCTGTTTCCTAGCCGCTGGCGATTACAACGCTAAACATACCTTCTGGGGGTCACGGCTCATAACACCAAAGGGTCGTGTTTTGTACAATACAATGTCTAAAATGGATTTAAATGTGGTCGCGAGTGGTCAACCAACTTATTGGCCTACTGATCAGCAAAAAATTCCAGATGTCATCGATTTTGGCGTGGTTAAAAACATCCCCGCAGAAACGATTAATGTTGAAGCTTCTTTAGAATTATCTTCTGATCACACACCTACACTTCTAACTATAGCAAACGCTAATAGAATTGTATCTCCGTGTGGATACTTAGTGACGTCAGCAACACAAATAAATTGGTTAAAATATAAAAAATATCTCAGTTCCCACTGCACTGAAAATATTCCGCTTAGAACACCGGAGAATGTGAATCTTTCAATTGTAAATTTTGACAATTATCTCAAACTAGCTGTTCAACATTCTAGCATAGCCCGCAAAAACATCAAAAATAGTAAAATATATTCTACAGATGTCTAGCGTCTCTTGACTGAAAAAAGGAGAGCTCGAAGGGAGTGGCAATTGCACAGATCCCCTCAACTTAAAAATTTACTAAAAGAGTGTACAAAAAGGCTAAGAATCTTACTGCAGTCTCAAAAAACGGCTTCTCTGGAAAAATATCTTAAGGAACTTGATGCAACTCCTCAATCTGACTACTCATTATGGCGTGCAGCTAGAAATCTAAAAAGACCAGTTATCACTAAACCGCCATTAAGAAACTTAAATGGAAGTTGGGCACGAAATGATATAGAAAAAGGAAATATTTTTGTTAATCATTTGAAAACCGTATTTACCCCTCATACATCTTTCGATACTGCGGTCGAGTTACCACCTGTTGTTGTTAGATCAGCTGTTCCACTAAGATTTGAGATAAGAGAAATCGAAAAGGCTATTCATGATTTAAACCCCAAGAAAGCCCCTGGTTTTGATACCATCAGTAACAAAATGCTTTTGGAGCTACCCCGCATAGCAAAGAAAATTATTCTACTAATTTTTAGTGCTATTTTACGCCTTGAATACTACCCACAAGAGTGGAAGGTATCTTTAGTTACCATGATACCTAAACCAGGAAAGGATCCCACAAAAGTTGAGTCATATAGACCTATAAGCCTATTGTCTAATATATCAAAGCTATTTGAGAAACTACTAGTGTCAAAATTAACGCCGATTTTAAATGAAAACAGATGTATTCCCAATCATCAATTCGGTTTTAGAAGAAAACACAGCACAATTGAACAAACTCATCGAATAGTAAATGTCATAAGAAAAGCCTTTGAAGAAAAAAAATATTGCTCTGCACTCTTCATCGATGTGTCTCAAGCTTTTGATAAAGTCTGGCATAAAGGGTTACTACTGAAGTTGCAGCAAAACTTACCAGCAAACATACACAAGCTGTTAGAAAGCTACTTAGTCGGGCGTCATTTTATTATTAAAGAAGGCGATTTTTTAAGTTCTCCTCAGCCAATTAACGCCGGAGTCCCACAAGGCAGCATCCTGGGCCCTCTATTATACTTAATTTATACTTCGGACTTGCCAACAAACAGCTACACCCATACCTCAACAGTTGCGGACGATACAGCTTTTCTAAGCGTACACGCAAACTGTCAAGAAGCATCTCGTTACTTACAGGATCACATATTTGAACTGGAAAGGTGGTTAAAACAATGGAGGATAAAGATCAATGAGCAAAAATGCGCACATATAACATTCACATTGCGTCGGGAAACATGCCCCCCTATTAAAATCAATAATCAAATAATACCCCAACACTCGCATGTAAAATACCTCGGTATACATCTAGATCGGCGTTTAACGTGGAAATGGCATATAGAAGCTAAATTAACTCAAATGAAACTAAAAGCAATTCAAATAAATTGGCTTATTGGAAGAAATTCTGTTCTCAGCCTCGATTGCAAACTTCTACTTTACAACTCTATCTTAAAGCCAATTTGGTGCTACGGTATTCAGTTATGGGGCACTGCCTCGGCTTCTAACATCGAAAAAATTCAAAGGCGCCAAAATAAACTTCTTCGAATAATCACAGCCGCCCCCTGGTACGTCAAAAACTCAAATATCCACAAGGATCTCAATGTGCCATTAGTAAAAACTATGATAACGAAATATGCAGTAAAATATTTAAAAAGGCTGGAACTGCACCCAAACCCATTAGCACGAAATATTTTAAATTATGGCGGCCACACTCGATTAAGAAGAAGAGACACTGCAGCACTCACCCAATCAGATGAGCGGTAAACACCTACATATGTGAACAGAAACCGTGATGACGAAATCTTTTTTGTCCGGCACTGGCAGGACATAAATTAAATATTAGGTTAAGATTTGATTAATTATGGTTAGTTCATATTTAGTATATGAAGATTCAATAAATAAATACTGAGAAAAAAAAAAAAAAATAATTGCATTTTCGGAAAGCTTAATGTAGATTAATGTTTAGCTTTTCACTCCAATATGAAGCGAAATTCTTGCTTTCGATATGTGATTCAGGAACTGAGATAAGGTTTGAATGATAAAAAGCGATTTATTTTGTACTCAGTTCAAAAACAGTGAATTTTGAATTATGACGTTGTTGCAGTAAATTAACGATATTATTATTTCTTTGATTCCTTCGTTTAGTATCAGAAAAAATAATGTTTAGGACTTCCTACTGCACAGGTCTTGGCGATAAAACAGTATGTTTTTCAGTACAAAATACAATATGGAAAAAAATTTCCAAGCAATCCTAGAATTGAATAAAACACGATCCTATTGTAATATGAAAAAAAAACTTTTTAAATTTAATTACATTTATTATAATTACATCCCTGATTAATATTCCTTGTTTTTGTTGTATACCTATTGCAAAAAGAAGTAATCGTATGAGGCGGTTTACATACATTTTAATTTAAAAAAAACGTTACAACAATTTCGTTTTCAGTTATTTTTTAATTAATAATTTGCAATGATGGATGTTTTGGACGGTGTCTGTTACAAAGTCTTTCCAATTGATGGGAACGGAAATTGTTTGTTTTCATCCCTTGCTCATGTAGTCTATGGAACAGCTTCAAGGGGAATAAAAGTGCGTAATATTATTGTGGATTATGTGGTCCAAAATTGGAACCGTTTAAAATTTTTTACTACCACACCAGAGGGTGACAACTATGATAATGTTGAAGTATATTCTATTGATATGAGAAAAAGAGGAACGTATGGTACTTCATGCGAACTTCAGCTGCCGCAGAAATATTTCCATATTTATTTGAGGTTTGGAGAAATGGGGCCATATTTTTACGCTTTGGAAATGAACAACACCGTGTTAAAAACCTTCGTTTTTCAGGGAATATTTCAAATGGACATTTTGATGTCTATGAGAATATTTCATCACCTAACCAACTTTTCCCACAAATGTCAAATGTTGTGCATAAGACTAGAATTATATTGCCCAAACGAAAAAGATCATATCGGACAAAGCTTAAAAAAGAAAGGGAGAGAAAGAAATTTAATTTCAAAAATAAGGAAAACTTTAGAGATAAAATAGCACGGTTGAACAACGAAAAAAAGAAAAAACTTCTATCTTATAGGAAAAAAGTGAGTTTAGGTAAAAAGTTAAGGCGTTAAAGGAGAGAAACATTACGAAAATTTAAAGAATCCGAAGAAGATAAAAATAAAAGATTAAAAATCATGCATCCAGAAAAATAGCAAATAGGCAATTTGAAGATGATGAACAGAAAAGAAAGAGGTTGGACGAAAACAAAATCCGAAACGCATCCCAAAGACTTACTGAATGCAGCTTGCGGAGAAGTAAGAGGTAAGAGTGGAACAGAAAGTGAAAGGCAGCTCAACAACTAAAAGAAACAGATGAGCAAAAATAGGAAAGGTTAAAGGAGGATGCAAGCCGAAAAGCAGCTGAAAGACATGTTGAACCAGTTTGTGCGAAAAGAAGGAGATTAGAAGAAAGCAGAAAAAGAATGGCAAATAAACGACTGCACGAGGATGAAAGCAACGTAGTGTTGCCTCCTAAAAGACATATTAAACATGTTAATATTTTCCAGAGTTGCAAGAATGGCAGACAACGAAAGGGAAAAGAAGATTCTATTGAGGAGTATTACTGTGGAGATATGACTTTTGAATGTTCCATTTGTGCAGCAAAACATTTTCATAAGGAAAAGGCACCAGATGGAAAATTTTTAAACTGTTGTCAGAAAGGAAAAGTTGACCTTACATCCTTATCATCTCAACCTTATCCTGCCATTTTGAAGGATTTAATAACCGGAAAACACGGGCAATCGAAAAACTTCTTGAATCATAAACGATCCTTTAACAGTTCATTTTCATTTGCGTCATTGGGTGCAAAAATTAAAGCACCGCCAGGATACGGTCCATATTGTTTCCGCATTCATGGTCAAATTTACCATAGGGCATTAACTCTTCATCCTGTACCCGGTGACATAAGAAAATACGCTCAACTGTACATTATTGATCCTGATGAAGCGACTGAAGAGCGTATGACGAATTCTGGAAACATTGGATGCAGTAAATCTGTTTTGAAAATGTTAGGTAATGACATAACATTGGCTAAAATGGACGTAAAACCGAGGATATTTATAAAATATGTGGATGATTTATTCGCAATAGTAAAAAAGGACAAAATAAATGACACCATCGAAAAACTAAATTCATTTAATGGACAAATACAGTGTACCATGGAAGAAGAAAATGACAACCAACTGCCATACTTAGAAACAATTGCTATTAGAAAAGGAAACAATTTAAAAGTTAATTGGTATCAAAAACCAACAGCCTCGGGACGATTGATAAATTTTTATTCTAAGCATCCCAGAAGAATTATTATTAATACAGCATCGAATTTCATACGACGAGTTCTTTAAATAAGTGACACGGAATTCCATAAAAACCATATAACAAAAATAACGAATATTTTAACCATGAATGACTTCCCAATAATAACAATTAAAAATCTTTAAAACGTGCAAAAAATAACAGGCAACAGGTGATAAGAGAACCAAAAAGATATAAAAGCATATCATATGTTTCTGGACTCTCGGAAAGGTGGAAAAACTCACATTTATGACGAAGAAAAATTTGAACTAGCATTTAGAACGGACAACACTGTGAATCAGTTATTTAGCAAAACAAAATCAAAAATTAAAAAGGAAGACAAGTCAAATGTGGTATATAAAATTCCCTGTGGTGGCGACGGGTCCAATATATGCGATAAAGTATACGTTGGAACGACAAAAACAAAACTTAAGACAAGAATATCTTCGCACAAATCTGACCATAAAGCTATTGACAAACCTATTGAACAAAAAACTGCATAGCAGCCCACTGTACGTTGAAAAATCATAAACCACATTTTGAAGGAGTAAAAATATTACATGAAGAGAGGAATTATTCGAGGAGATTTACATTAGAGATGCTACATATTATTGATGTTAATCCACAGCTTCGTCTAAATTACCGACAAGACACAGAAAATTGTGCACACATATACAGAAAGACATGCACAGACTTCGGTTTAAAGAAACCTTCCGAAAATCTTCCGAACGACATGCAAGATATTTTTAGTACATCACAAGAAAAAATGGAAGGATCCAGGCTTCAATCTTTTCTAAATGTTGAGCAAAGAAATGAATTTCAAACCATCATTGATGCAATATACAATCGTCACCACAGCACTAACTGTTTCTTTCTTGATGGACCGGGTGGAAGTGGGAAAACTTATTTGTACAAAACTTTATTATGCGTAGTTCAAGAAAAGGGTGATATTGTATTACCAGTTGCGTCGACAGGAATTGCAGCGAATCTTCTAAAAGGGGGCCGCACATATCATTCTCAGTTTAAGCTACCAGTATCATTGACAGAAACATCAACTTCAAGTATGAGAGCAAATTCAGTGGATGCAAAGCAGATGAGAAAGGCTAGGTTAATCATTTGGGATGAGGCAACAATGGCACCTACCTATGCATTAAGTGCTATTGATAAGCTGCTTAAAACATTGATGAAAAACAACAAGCCTTTTAGAGGTAAAGTTGGTCTTCTTGGTGGAGATTTTCGCCAATGTTTACCAGTGGTACCACATGCTCACAGGACGGCCATTATCGAATCATGTATTAAGATTTCTAATCTTTGGTCCAACTTTAAAATGTTACAACTTAAAATCAATATTCGTGCAGTGGATAATATTTACAGAGATTGGCTTTTAAAAATGGGGAATGGTGAACTCAGTTCGGAATTTGGAGAGGACATTATTGCATTACCAAACGAAATACTGGCTGAAAACTCAATCGTTAAAAATATCTTCGGTGAATGTTTAAAGCCGTCTGATGTAGAACAGAATTGTAAATTTGCCATTTTATGCCCTAAGAATGATGAAGTATGCCAAATTAATGAAGAAGTACTAAGTCTTTTAGAGGGTGAATGTTTTACATTTCTGAGCGTTGACACGGTGGAGAGCAATAGCATAGCTGAACGGGAAAATTATCCGGTGGAGTTTTTAAACAGTCTATCGCCATCTGGAATGCCTCCTCATAAGTTGCAGTCAAGGTGGGAGCCATTATCATGTTTCTGAGGAATTTAAACACTAAAAAAGGGCTATGCAATGGCACAGGACTGCAAGTTACAAAATTGTCACAGAATCTAAAATGCGCAACTATATTAACCGGCACTGCAAAAGGCAATCCTGCATTTATTCCGAGGATTGATTTGGATCCCATAAATCCCGACCTATCATTTATTTTACGTAGGAGACAGTTTCCTATAAGGTTGGCGTTTTCCATCACCATCAATAAAGCTCAATGTCAAACGTTAGAGAGGGTGGGGATATATTTACCCAAACCAGTTTTTAGTCATTGACAATTGTACGTTGCTTTCTCAAGAGTGAGAAAAAAAGATGATGTTAAGGTAAAAGTGATGCATGTAGATGGAAAACAGGGTATGTTAAAAAAGGGTTGCTCCTCAGTATTTTCAAAAAATTTTGTTTTTAAAGAAGTTTTATAATTTAGTTACTTACTTATTGTTATTTTTTTCATATTTTTTTTCCATATACCTATTAAATGTATTAAAACATTGAATAATAATTGTTTGTTTAATTTCTTTTATAAGCGTTACTATGTTAGTTATTATATAAAAGAATTTGATGCCTGGCAGGGACAGGCTTTGTGACTAGTATTAAATTAAAACATTTTATCCAAAGTAGTCAGCAGGCGCCAGTTGACAGTTGATTGTTGCTTATTATTATTAATAAATTATTTTAAAGAGAGTGTTTGAGTAAAAAATGTAAAAAAATGCGCTTGTTATTTACGTGGATTCTGTGATTACACCATACAATAACAAAATGTACTCAACTTAAGAAAAATATGTTTATTTATGTATGCATGCTCTTAAGATTAAAATTTTAGGGTTTAACAATGTAGTGTGTAAATTTAAAAAAAAAAATATTTGTACAAATAAAAAAAAAATAAGATGTTTTAATTAAGGTGACCATATATGTATGAAAAGAATTATTAAACAAAACAAAATGAATAAATATTTGGAAAATTAATGAAAGTTGATTGAAATTAATAGAAATTTTCCACATTGAAAATTAATGAAAATCTAGTTAGTGAGAACAAATTGTGGTATTAATTGAGGTAGAATTAATTAAAAAAACCAAGTTTAGAAGAAGAAATAGTAGTTTTTAACGCATCTGCAGGAACGCGAAAATGCTTGCTAATAGCTGGTACTCAAATTCCGAAAATTGACTTTGATAAAAAATAAATGGTTATTGGTAAACAAATGGTCTCCCTATTTAGTGAGTAGTATTGTTAATCTGGTACAAAAGGACACCAAAAAAATAGTTGTTTCTTAACTGGCCTCCTGCATTTATTTATTTTAGTTTTTAGCCTAGGAAAATTCCAAAGGACAGAAATACTCAACTTTACTTAAATACTCAACCTTCTCTCCAAAATGCAGAACTGTAAGCAATTTGCCTAACAACTTCCAAACTACTGTATACACCAACAATAATCCTGCAAGCAAAACCCACAGGAATTATTATTATTACGGTCAAAATTAATTATAAGTATAATTCCAAAAGAAGTTTAATCCTCCACAACTTTCGCTTGACAAATTAAAAAAAAATCGAGTACACAACCTAACACACCTAATGTAATAATAATTTTAATTTGATTAAATTTTCCCAAATTAATTATAAAAATTTCAAAGCTAACTCAAAATTAAAAAAATTATAAAACCCAAATATACCCAAAGTAAAATACTTACACCCAAACAATTTATTTATTTAGAATAAAATCCTATTTGAGGAACTAAAATTGTCGCCATCACAAAGCAGATGAAATGCACAACCAACTGAGAAAAGGTGACAAAACAAAAAAAATCAAAAATGTGAATCCACAGAAACTCATGTCCATATGTCCTTTATATGGTAAATTTTAGCATTTCCATCACTAACGTCCTCCAGTTTCCAATTCGTCTTTTAGCAATAGCTGTTATACCAGTGGGTGCTAATTTTGCATTAAAATGATTGATTGACGAACTTTGTGCAAAATTTCGATGAAATACCGTTTGGCATAAATTAAATTCTCGCACTCTAGATCTCAAATTGTAGGATTTGACGTTACGTTCATATGCCTCCTTTATTTTAGTCCGTAAAGAGTCGCGTAAAATTGCAAAATTATCATTTCTTTCTAAACTTGTGTTCGTTTCCGCCAGAAGTTACAAATTGCGTAAAATTTTGTAGCCTTTTCCATGTGCATAAGATGTTTTCCCCGTTGTCTGTTGAACACTACTGCGCAGAGCACAATTAATGCTAGCCAGATATATATCTTATTGTCTTTGATCGTTACGGATATATGATCGTAGAGCTTCATCAATAGATCGATTGACTCTTTCGCTAGCATGTCATTGAGGACTATGTACTGCTGTAAGTTGATGTTCAATTCCATATTTTTCAATAAGCTTTCTAAAACCAATTGATTTAAACTGACTGCCACTGTCAGATACAATGATTTCAGGTTCCCCAAAACAAGTAAAGATGTCATTCCCGAGAAACTCGAATAAAGGTTTGTAATGAATTTTCTTAAAGGTTTGAAAAACGTAAACTTGGAGAAGTGATGCAAAACAATAAATATTGCAATACTACCGTTCCTCGTTCGAGGGTATGGTGCAATTAAATCCACATAGAGACGTATAAGTATTGACCATTTATCCCATTGGTGGTTTAAACAATGCTGTGGTGCTTTTGACGTTTACCAGAAAGAGCAGTAAAAAACATATTCAGTAATATAACTTCAAGAATGACTTCTTTACGTAGTTCCTCTGGAGCAAAAAGTTTTCAACTATCAGACTTATCTAGATAACCGGATGTTAAAGTTGTCCGCTTGTAGATAAATTTGTCAACCACACGATAATCGGGGAAAGCTTATTTAGGATATTCATTTCTCAGCTGAGTATATTCTGGACTATCTAAAGCGCTGGAATTAAGATCAATTGAAGGCATAATTTGTAAATCAATTTCCTCTACTGTAGGATCAAGTATTCCGATTCTGTAATAGCGTAATTTCTCTGATTTTTTGTTTAGTTTTTGCGACATGTACGCTATTGGTCTCTCGTTTTTGTTTTTATCCAGCTGGTTTAAGACTGCACCAATTCCACAGGTGCTTGCGTCGCATTGAAGATGAAAGGCGTATCGAAGATCGCATGAACCAAAACAGGTGCTGAAGTCAATTTTTCATTGACAGTTTCAAAAGATTTCTGAGCCTCACTTGACCACATAAATGATTTCTTTTTCGACAATAACTCAGTCATAGAAAACGTAATCGTAGCATAATCATCAAAAAATCTACGATGCCAACCAGCCATACAGAGAAACTGACGCACTTTAAGTGAAACTTCTCCAACTATATAACCCAAGTATTGTACCAGGCGAAGACAAAAATGGCTTTTATTCACGTTTATAGTAAGGTTAGCCCTTCTTAGTTGCGTTGCCACCTCCTGTAAATGCTTTAAATGTCCGTCGTAGTCCTTCGAAATAACTAATGGTCATCTAAGTAAACAAAAATGTTTGATTTCAAATTATACGGAATGACTTGGTACATCAGTCTGCACATTATCTGTAGAGCATTGCACTATCCAAACGGTATTGTTGTTAATTGGTACAAGGGCCGATTAGGGATTGTAAACGCTGTCTTATGTCTCGAAACCTCGTCCAATTTTATTTGCCGAAATGCAGCCTCAAGATCTACTTTGGAAATAAAATAAATTGGAAGAAGTCTCGAAATTAGTCCCTCAATGTTTTGAATTGGGTATGCGTCCTTCGTCGTAACGGAATTTAATTTTCTACTGGCCAAGCAAAATCGCACTTTCCCCGGTTTTACGATTAAAATTCCTGGAGATGACTAAGGAGATGTAGGACATTCCTCTATAACCTCTCACTTTAACATGGGGTATATTTCGCCGCACAACAATTTTTCTCTAGCTGGAGATATTGGATAATACCGATAGTATCGATATTATGTTCCTAATTCATCCCGTTCTGAATTATGAAAATAATCAGCTAATTTCTGTAATTGCTGTTTTTGTGTTTTCGTCATGGGCATCTTGTTGGAATCTGCATTCGTAATAATTTCATTTACCTTGCAGCCACACGATCAAGATTTTGATAGTCTTTTACATACACTGTTTGCCAAAATTTATATAAATTGAAAGCTGTGACGTAGGCTGCACGCAAAATTTAAGCAATTTACTTTCAAGATTTATTTTTTTTTCCAGAGAGAGCGGGGAGATTTCTCCCAACGGAGACGGTACCGCGACCAAACCAGGTCTATTGTACCCACAACCCTTTAGTTGGCCAAAAGACCCTCTGCCTCCCAGAGAAACCCAAGAAGGTCTTTTGCCGGTATTCAACCGACTCGGGACGAGCCCATCGTACCGTGCCCCAAGTGTCTCCTTCTGGCCCATGCCAGCGCGGGGCAGTCACACAGTAGGTGCTTTGTAGTTTCGTCCTCTTCACGGCATAGTCTACATTCCTGGTCCTCTGCCAGGCCCATCCGAAGCAGGTGGTGCTTGACCGTATGGTGGCCCGTCAAATAAGCCACCAACAGTCGTAATTCTCGTCTGTTGAGACCCCTTGTCTCCAATGTACTCCCGGGAAATATAAATTCCTTCGCCTGACGCATTCCTGGTAGCGATACCCAGTATTTCCTGTGTTCGCTGAGAGCCCATTCCCCCAATAGGGACTGGGTAGTGGCCCAGCTTAACCCTCAAAAGGGCTCGGGGCCCACCATTTGGGCATTTGCTCCAGCCCTAGCCAGTTCATCAGCCCCATCGTTACCCGGGACCCATGAGTGTCCCGGCACCCAACGGAGTGTCACTCTGTTTCTTGAGCCCAGCTCCTGTAGCCTTCCCCGGCATTCCGCCACCAACTTCGAGGACAATTTCCAGGAAGAGAGTGCCTTAATGGCCGCTTGGCTATCAGTGAATATCGCAATGCTGTTTCCTATGATTCCCTTGTTAAGAATGTTGATACAGCACACATCAATGGCGTGTATCTCGGCCTGGAATACACTTGGTGATCTTCCCATGGCTATAGAGATTCGCGTGTTAGGTCCAAATACCCCAGCACCCACCCCATGCATCGATTTGGATCCATCAGTATACCAGCGTAGTCCCTGGTTACCATCACAGGGATTTCCACTGTCCCAAGCTCCCCCATTTGGGAGGATCGTGCTAAACCTTCTGTTAAAGCTCAGTTCCGTGGTCTTAATGTCCGCCCTTGTGCAGACCGATAGACCAGGAGCTAATTTCATCAGACCAGCATGTCCGTTGACCCCATCTGACAGTCCGGATGTTTGTTGGATCCTAAGGAGACTCGATATTGCGACCTTCCTTATATGGATGTGTAATGGCAAGATGCCCAAAATAGTTTCAAGTGCCGCTCTTGGACATGTGTCTGTAGCCTTCCGCACTTTTGAATCGCCGACACCTGCTGGATCTTTGGCCACCATACCAGGGATCCATAGGTGATTATCGGTCTGATCATCATGAAATAAGGCCACTTAATCATGCTAGGGCCAAAGCCCCAGGTCTTCCCAAAGAAGCTCTTACAGGCCCAGAAGGCCCTGAGTGCTTTCTTCAGGGTCGCATCCAAGTGCGAGTTCCAATTTAGCCGTTTATCCAGAACAATTCCCAGGTACTTGACTTCATTGGAGTAATCGATTTCCGTCCCATTCACTGACAGTCTACCCAGTCTGTGTTTATACCTTCTCGTGAACGGGACCACGACCGCTTTTTGGGGGTTGATGTTCAGCCCCCTTTCATGGCACCATTTGAGAACCTTGTCGAGAATGAGCTTGTTAAAAAAAAATTATTTTTGTGTTTACTTACATGTGTAATCATAGGCTTTAATGGTCGTGGGCTTTAATGGTCAAGGTGGTGGGTGGAAGCTACCACCCGTTATTTTGAAAATATGGGTAGAATTTTTCTTAGATTACCTCGTAAACTATAAGAAATACCAAAATTTTGTTAAACGCTTTTTTGTAGATAAAAATATTATATACAACTCCCTCAAATAAATTTTAGTTATTAATTGTATAATTAAAATGTTATAGAAAAAAGCATATACCTTTCCCTATCATTAAATTTATTGATTTCATTATGAAAAGAATTAAAATGCCTTTTTAATACATACTCTCTTCTTTCTTTAAATGAATCATAAAATATTTTTCGCATATCATTTTTCTTTTGGTGGTTACATCCGCTATACTTGTGTAATCGTCGCTGACAAATCGACGACTGAGTGATATAGAGATAGAATGAGCGTGATTTTTTAGCTAACACAATTGTTGTATGAAATTGAATGAATTTGACAACAATGCTTTAATGCCATACAATTATCTAATTAATAAAAAGGTTATTTTCTATTTTATTTCAATTTAAAAGCCTCCGCGTTTAAAAAAACAGATACTCCAAGAAACTACCCAAACATCAACTTTTTCTGATGATAAACAACTTTTCACGAAAGTTTTCAAGAAAACCGCGATAAAGCATCTCGATAATTACAGGATCATATATTCCATTAAACTCCTTGTTGTTTTTTAGACCATTTGTAGCATCAACAAATCAAACACGTCGGTATATAAATCTGCCGAAACGGTTAAACAAATTTTAAGTTATGAGCAAAATGCTCCAAAAATTTGAGAGTTGTAATATGACGCATGGATACGTTGTATATATCAGAAGATCGGAAATCTTTAGTAGAGCATATTTGGAAAAATCGATTCAGATCCAAAAAAGTAACGACCATAATAACAATTTTTTTTTTTGAAAAATACCCATTTCGGGATCTTCCCGACTTTAAGTTTTATAGCTCAAGTAAATACTAAATTTCTTCCTTAACACGTCAGTATTTAAATCTGTCGAATCAGTAACAAAATACCCGAGTTACGACCAATATACTGAAATCCTAAAAAGTTCTCTATTTATTATTAAGTTCGGTAAAATATATTTATATATATAAAGGGTGATTCATCGTGAGGTTTGATTTTCAATATGTTTTTTACAGACCACCAAATTGTTCAGCTGGGCTCTGAAAAAATTCAATGACAATCCAGAGTTTTATTGTGAAATTTTGTTCAGTGATGAAGTACATTTCTGGCTCAATTTATACGTTACGTTAATAAATAAAATGGCCGTATTTGGGTTGATGAGCAACAAGAAGAGTGTCAAGAGCTACCATTATATCCACTAAAATCAACGGTATGGTGTTTTTATTTCTGTAAACGGGATATGTGCTTCCTGAAATGCCAGAGCATGGCCTCGGTGAGAATCTGCTACCCAGCCACCTCAGCCTGCTGTTCTGTAGCCTGGGACAGTGAAACAGAGAGTGCTCAACCAACTCCTCTGGGTCCTCACACAGCCTACATATATCCGATAAGCCAGACCCCATTCTCACCGCCATTCTGCCTATCATACAGTGGCCCGTGATAATATCTATAATGGTCAAGCCCTACTCTTTCCCAGCAGCGCGTCCGAATTTGACCTCCTAAGCATCGGACACAGCGTGCGCTATACTCGGCAGTCCGTTCGTAATTCCCTAAGATTCCCCTAGAGCCCTTCTGCAATCGTCCACTAGCCTGGAGTTCACATAACAGCCCATCAAGGCCCGGCTCGCTCTACGCGCGAGCTAGTACTAATTTCACCCAAGATCCGCGAGTAACCCTCCGTGAAATTTCCTATCAGTCCTAGCTCCCTCAGCCTAAGAATGCTCCTTGCTGCCATTCCCCATCGCATACTGCTCTATACGTAGAAGATCAAGAATAATATTCAATTAACCTGTCATGCCGATCGAAGCACACCTCTGAGCCTTAGACAGAAGGTCCCTCCGACTAACCAGTTTCAATGCCCCCACCATACGCAGAATGTGTCTAAACATCACACTGACGGCCACAGGAGTCGCCCGCTCCTATCTATCGCCGATCTTCAAGCATAGATGGCATTGAGGGCCAAGTCGACATAAGTGCTGTCCAAAATTCAAGGACTCCAATTGTGTTTAATTTGTGGCTTGTTTCAGACACAATTAAGAATAGAGAAATGATGGAGATGGTTTCATTTAATGAAAGAGAAAAAAGAGAAAAGGATGAAAGGGGGTTTGGGCTAATGGCACCGTACACCCTTAGGTCTCGACAAGACAGCACCAAAGACGAACGTGCCTTTGAGAAGATGGGCAGGAGGAGATTCCTGATTGGGGTGGAGATTGTGGGCAGGAGGGGATTCCTGTTCGGTTTGAGATTTGTGGCAGGCGGGGGTTGCTGTGCTCTGGGGATTTTTTTAAATAAAAAACCAACGACACTTATCTTTAGTTCAGTTTACTTACATATTGTTTTATTTTTTATACTTATTTTTTGTGGTTTGTACAATGGTGGGAAAAAGTTGTTGAGGATGTTGATGGGGGATAGGAACTGAATAAGAATACAAAAAACCCGAATTAAAAAACTTAACGCGGCGAATATAAAAAAAAAATGGGAAATAATTCACAATAGGCTAACTCAGAGCCGGAAACGCTAATAATCATGTTTTACTTTAAACATCCTGCGGCCCCTTGATCAACAAGATCAACATAATGACAGCGATAAAAGTTACAAGCTTGCGGCCAAACGTTCAAGGGCCCGTACTGCCCCCAGTAAAATACGATTCGGGTTGGCATTTGGTCCTCTCGATGAACGATGGGTAGACTGGCTGTGGTTACGTGTTGGTTGTGGTGGACGTCGGTAAGGGCCGAGGCGATCCCGAACTCAAGGTTTAAGTTGGCCGTACGCACGTAACGGCTTGCGCTCTCCTGTCGCACTGCAGGTGCAGATACTCGTGGACGCAATGCTGTACGCCCACTACGGCTGACTCTCCCCGGTTGGGCTGCTGGTGTACGAACATTTCGGCTTACTCCATCCTGGTTGATTACTGGTGCCCCGGAAGACAAATTAAGTAGAGTGTGGTGTGCCTAACCGCACTTTTGGCACACATCGGCAGAGGTGTGGTCGTCGGTGGCATGAGACCTGGCCAGGCAGTTCTTGCAATAGCCATGAATGCGGACTTGGTGCCTGCGGTCCGGCCCGCTCATGCTTAAAAATCTTCTGCAAAACCGTGTGGATGTCGGAATTTCCTGGAGCCCTGTGAAGAAACATAATGTTAATAACAGAAGCTTGTTAAAGAAGTCCTACTTGGAAGTGTTAGTGTGAGCGATAAGAAAATAGAGGGTGTTAGGAAAGGTAAAGCGAACAGTAGGGGGATCTGAAAGAGAGGAATTTGGGTAACCATTTTTTTTCCTTTTCACTTATCATCCAAGGTATGGACCGGCAGAATGCAAATGACGATTGGCCTAGTGACTATCCCTCCTTGCGTTTTCAAGTCCGCCACGCGTACACAATTATCATTGCCCACAAATATTCTGGTAATACGACCCAATCGCCACTCGTTTGGAGGGAGCAAATCGTCCTTGATTACGGCGAGTTGACCTACGGTTACGTTCTCTTCGGAGGTTTGCCATTTATATCTTTTTTGTATCTCTTTCAGATACTCATCGACCTCTCTGAGCGAACTGGTGGTGTAACACTTTCAATCTCTTCCAGCGGTCCCTCAACGTAAGCGTTTCCGTTGGGGTCGTCTCACATGGGAGATAAGGGCCTGGAGTTGAGCACCGCCTCTATACGAGTTAGGAGCGTGGTGAACTCCTAAAAGGTTATATATTGCTTTGGGCGACCTTCTTGAAGTGCATTTGAGGGGCATTCGGGGGGATAAAGTGCCACTGATGCCGTGGGAAGAATACTTCTCGACGAGTTCTTTCGACGCTGTGCTGACAAACTCTTCGTACTCTAGGCGAAGAACTCGTTCTGCACCGAACAATTTAGTACCATAATCAGACATTTATTTATTTATTTATTTTGGGCAAACCCCGGCGGCTAACGAACCTAGTGTATGAGTGAAAGGTAAAGAAAATGAACATCGTTCCCGGGGGAGGACACCCATGAGTTGAGACTTTACTCTTTGTTTGTACCGTATGCAGGTTACGCATTTACGAACGCAGTACAGAATCGCTGATCTTAGACGTGGGACGAAATATTCTCCTCTCACTGCTCTCAACATCAAATTTGTATCTGCGTGCATAAGGAGCCTATGCACATAATCGACAAACAGTCTACATAAAACTGAGTTGACAGGGAGAATAATGCGGTGTCTTTCATGATCGGGTAGGGTCGAGTTACAAATTCTACTATTTACTCGGATGAGACTATCCCGATCCAAAAACGGGTTTAACGGCCAGAGAGAACTCTTGCTGCCAACGCCCTGCTGTTTAATGAAGGATTCGAACTCCCTATGGTAATGCGTAAGTTGCGCCACGCGAATCAGCCGAGTTTTTATTTTCAAAAACTCCTCGTGAGTAATATACGAGTAGTGTTTACTCATGAAGGCTACTGCTTCGGCAGAAGGTGATTTTTGGGTTTGGGAAAAGAGTTTTCATTGTGGCCACTCAGTGGTCTGCAACCGTTTTCTGAGTGCACCAATAAATCGAAGCGCATATGACATTACCCTTACAGCCTTATCCCACTCTGAGAAGCGGTTAAGTATGTCCTTATTGTTAGTGAACAAATGTAGAACGTTAACCTTCTGCTTTAATTCAAGAGAAGTTTCGTTTTTTGTTATGGAATATGGCCATTCTTCGGAGGATCTTTGTAGCCAAGGTGGCCCACTATACCATAAGGAGTTGTTTATTAGCTGCTCAGTGTCGCAGCCGCGGGAGCCCAAATCGGCGGGATTATCCGCCGACCGAACATGTCGCCAAGAGGAGTTTCCTACATTCCGTATAATTTGCGCGGTGCGGTTAGCAACGTAAGTCCTCCACGTATTTGGATGTTTTCCTAACCAACTGAGAACATAAGATGAATCAGACCAGAGCAAGAGTTCATTATTCTTATGGGGCAGGGAGTTCACTAGGTGTCTTACTAACTTTGACAATAAAAGAGCTCCACAAAGCTCAAGTCGTGGGAGACTAACCGGGTTAATGTTTTTGAGGCAGATGCGATTTTATACCCGACGCAGCCTGTATCCGTAAGTATACTATTGCGCAGTAAGCCTTCTCTGATGCATCGCATAAACCGTGAACTTGTGTTAGTAGGGTTGGGGAAAAATCAATCCAACGCGGAATGCTCACTTTTGATATTAAGGGAATATTTTGAACAAAATTGTTCCACTTTTCTAACGGACTAGGCTTAACATTGTCATCCCAACCGTTGCCCTCCAGCCAGAGCTGTTGGAGAAGGATTTTGGCTTGTATGACAATTGGCGATATCCACCCAGCCGGGTCGAAAAGCTTAGCCACGTTTGACAAGAGCTGCCTTTTCGTTATTGAGTCACTTGGATAAATGGGCTCAATAGTGTACGAAAATTTATCAGATAAAGCATTCCATTTAATGCCAAGAGTTTTTGTTGTTCTTGTCTCTCTTGAGAAACTCTGAGTCTAGAATGTCATCGTTGGGAACTGAAGCTAGAACATTTGGGCTATTAGACGTTATCTTTTTCAACGCGAACCCTGCAGATTTTAAAGTCGTAATGACCTGAGCCAAAGCGTCAACTGCTGATTCCACGTTGTGTGCACCTGAAAGTATATCATCCACATAAGTTTCACGGTTGAGAATATAACTTGCTTTCGGGCAAACATTTTCTGAGTCGTGAGCCAATTGTATTAATGTTCTAATAGCCAAATATGGAGCGCAGTTCACCCCAAACGTAACGGTTTTCAAGGCGAAATCTTGGACGGGCGAGTTAAAGTCTGGGCGAAAGAGAAATCGTTGAAACTGAATGTCGTCCTCATGAACTAGAATTTGGCGATACATTTTCTCTATATCACCATTGAAAACATATTTGTAAAGTCGCCAGTTCAAAACTAAGGTCATTAAGTCCGCTTGTAACGTGGGCCCTACATGCAGAACGTCACTGAGGGATAATCCCGAAATAGTTCTCTTGGAAGCATTGAAAACCACTCTAACCTTAGCACCAAAGGCTTAGGAAAGTGTAAAAGTGAAAGATGATTCTTTTGACACTGAGAGCATGAGTACTTGCTCGGGCAGCCTTTTCGCAGGTGACTGTATGCTAGGCAGTTGATGCATATCTTGTTATTTGAGGCAAACTGATTTCTGGCCTTGGGGTCAAAACTTAAGAACTGGGAGCAGTTCTTCAGGGGATGACTAGCCCCACAGACCTTGCAAGGAAAATGGGCAGGGTCAGCTTTAGCACTGTTCGGAAAGTTGTGCGTATGCCTCTTTTGGGCAATGCACTGGGATTCACATCTATGAGAAAGAAACTTATCCATTTTTTCCCACTTAACCACCTTTCTATGTGACTCAAGAGATTGCTCCCATAAAGAAACAGTCTCCACGGGAAGCTTGCTAGAGCATAAAATGAATATAAAATGGTCCCATTCTTCAATAGGAACGCCCTGGGCCTTTATCGCTGAGAGACAGTCATTAATAGTCATTTGAATGGTTTGCAGAGATTCGCTACTCTCAACCGTTATAGAGGGCAGATTAAGGAGAATCTTAATCTGATTTTCCACTAGAATCTTTTGATTTTCATACCTGCCCCTTAATGTCATCCAAGCCAGCGAAAAATTCTCTGCACATAATTTATATTTCCTTATTAAACTTCCTGCCTGACCTTGAACTTTCAAGATAAGGTGGTACAATTTCTGTACTAGAGGGATTTTGGGATTATCTATGTATACGGCAGTGAACATGTCGCGGAAGGATGGCCACTCCTCATAGCCTCCATAGAAGATGTCCGTATCACAGGGGGAACCTTTACATGTGCAAAGCTATCTTCGTTTACAACAGGCTGAAAATTACTGTTGGGAATATTCACCATAAACGATTTCTGGATATCAAGGATTTTCGCTTTACATTTGTGAAATGCTAGTGTACAGGCGGAGTGTTTCGTCCGAACGGAATCGAAAAATTCCTTTGCCACTTTTGCATCCTGATCCGTGCAGAGGGCTCTGTACGATCTTTGTAAGTTTGCCCACCGATCGTTAAGATCTTGGACGTTAACCTCGAGAAACGAGTCAGTCAGCTCCTCCACTGGAATATTATCGAACTCCGAGCAAAATATGATCAAATCATCCGAATCAAAAATAAACTCTTTCGCCATCTTATAATTTCTCTGAACTCTTGTGTTCACAATTTTGACTGTTAAACGCTTTTGTTCGCTGGGATTCACGAAATATTTTTTATCAATTTTAAAAAAAGGGGAAAACCGAGAGTTTTTCTAAGTGTCTATTTAAACCTTTTGTTCGCTGGGATTCGCGAAACTGGGTTCAAATATTTTTATAAAGAAAAAGGGGAAGAGAGCAGTGATTTTCTTAAGAGTTTATTTAAACCTTTTTGTTCGCTGGAATTCGCGAAATATCTTTTATCAATTTTAAAAAAGGGGAAAACCGAGAGTTTTTCTAAGTGTCTATTTAAACCTTTTGTTCGATGGGATTCAAATGATATAGTAATCAAATAAATTCAATAGTGTTTAGTATTTGTGTGTCTTTAAATCTTTTGTTTGCTGGGATTAGCGAAATTAGAATTAAAATATAAAATTTAAGTTAATTTAAAATAAAATCACGGGTATTTGTGTTAGCGAAATTAGAATTAAAATAATTTCCTTTTCTTTAAACGCTTGCAGATTTATCCAATAATCTTATATTAAAAAATAAAAAAATGCAGTTTTCTATTTTTCCAAAGGTCGCTCGCGATTTGCGAATACAGATTTAAAATATTTTATTAGAGACAATATTATTATTTATTTAAATAAAAATATATTCAAGGGACTTGTGAGTGCGTATTCAAATCTTTTGTTCGCTGGGATTATCGAACTTAGATTTAAAATATTTTGTTTGCCGTAAAAATTTGTTTTTATAGTAATTTAATTAAATATATTCACGGGATTTGTGAATGTTTATTTAAGTCTTTTGTTCGCTGGGATTAGCGAAATTAGTTTTAAATATTTTATTAGAAAAAAAATTTAATAATAATTTTTTTACGGGTGTTTGGAAGTGTTTATTTAAATCTTCGTTCGCTGGGATTTGCGAGATTAGATTTAAATTATTTTATTTTAGCAAATTTTCTAGTGATTAAACGATTTTAAAAATATTTGAGTTTATTTAAATGTTTTGTTCGCTGGGATTTGCGAAATTAGATTTAAATTATTTTATTTTTGAAGATTTTCACTATTAATTAAATGAGTTTAAAAGTATTTGAGTTTATTTAAATCTTTTTTTCGCTGGGATTTGCGAAATTAGATTTAAACTATTTTCTTTTAGAGAATTTTTAGTAGTAATCAAATGAATTTAAAAGTATTTGTATTTATTTAAATCTTTTGTTCGCTGGGATTTGCGAAATAAGATTTAAATTATTTTATTTTAGAAAAATTTCAATAGTCATCAAATGAATTTAAAAGTATTTGCGTTTATTTAAATCTTTTGTTCGCTGGGATTTGCGAATTATATTTAACTTATTTGCTCTTTATTAAAACTTTTGCATGGGTTTGCCAACAATTTTTTTTTTATTAAACAAAAGAAATGCCCTGGAGTTTGTGTTTATGTTTTCCCTTTGGTAAAAGCTTTAAAAGATTTACTAAAGAGTGAAGTATTGAACCGCAAAATAACAATGAGACAAGCAACTCTCAAATTACACAGAGATTGCGGTAAATTTTCACAATGTATTTTGTTGCTATTATTTTGCATGAATTTCTGCTTTTAAACAACTTTATTTTTTATTTTTTCCAATAGGTTATGGTAATGAATGTGATGGATGTGCATTTTGTAGATATGTATGTATGTAAGTATGTATATTTTAAAATTTCAATGTACTCACGGTTCTTCTTCTTCCCTTTTTTGTACCCTTTATGAATACGTACATACGAACTTCAATGTTTTGTTGTTGTTGTGGTTGTTTTATCTCGCCTTGGTCCAAAAATTGCTGCTGCTCCTTGTAGAAGCCGTTCGCTAAACTTTAAATTTTCCAAATGCAACTATATCTTTGGGTTTCTTGGACGCTTTCAATTTTTGTTTTGTTGCACCTTACCGTGTATGTACATACATTTGTATGTATTTTAACCTCTTCCACAATTTGTTCACGCTTTCCACTCCTTCCTATTCCAAATCTAAACTCCCACACAATACCAATTAAAATTGTCTTAATTTTCCCACACTTTAATTTTAAAAAAATTTTATTAGCTGTTTATTTATATTGTTATTTATAATTTTAATTTTAATTTAAAAATTTAAATTGTTTTTTTTTTCCTTTTATTTTAGATTTTTCCACTCTTGTCAAACAACTGCACTCTAGCTATTAACACACAACTATGCCCAAAATCTTGTGCACCAACTATGGTGTTTTGTATATAAAAAGCTCTTATAGCTGTTGTTGAAAGAGCTTGAACTGTTTATATTTATAGTGTAACCACTTGGTTTTATTATTTAATTTTCTAGGCAACGAAGGACCATGTTTAATTTGTGGCTAATTTCAGACACAATTAAGAAAAAAGAAATGATGGCGATTGTTTAATTTAATGAAAGGGAAAAAAGAGAAAAGGATGAAAGGTGGTTTGGGCTAATGGCACCGTACACCCTTAGGTCTCGACAAGACAGCACCAAAGACGAACGTGCCTTCGAGAAGATGGGCAGGAGGAGATTCTTGATTTGGGTGGAGGGGATTCCTGTTCGGTTTGAGATTTGTCGCAGGAGGGGGTTCCTGTGCTCTGGGGATTTTTCTAAATAAAAAAAACCAACGACACTTATCTTTAGTTCAGTTTACTTACATATTGTTTTATTTTTTATACTTATTTTTTGTGGTTTGTGCAATGGTGGGAAAAAGTTGTTGAGGATGTTGATGGGGAGCCGAAGGATAACTGGTTGGTTTGGTAGCTCAATAGGAACTGAACGAGAATACAAAAAACCTGAATTAAAAAACTTACTCAAACGCGGCGAATATAAAAAAATGGGAAATAATTCACAATAGGCTAACTCAGAGCCGGAAACGCTAATAATCATGTTTTACTTTAAACAAATTGTCTAAATTGAATAAATTAAATGTTAGTTATTCCTTTCTTAAAAATCAGATGATAAAAGTTATTTTTGGATTTTTATTTTTATTTTTTCGAACAGATATGTATATTTAAATTTTTGATCATCTTAGGGATTTTTTATGCACGTTGAAACATATTTAAAGTCCACTAAATTATTATAACATGTACATTTCTTTAAAAAATAGCTTTTAAAAGCAATACATATGTATGTATTTTATCATAGACTAGTTTAAAAGGATCAATATGGAATACTTGAATCAGTTTTCTGACATACTTTTAGGCAGAGCTGTGGAGTCGGAATCGGAGTTGAGGTTTTTGCACCGGAGTCGGAGTAAAAGAACACACAAAAACTCGCGACTCCGAATCTAAAATTTTTTTGGCATAACATATTTAAACATTTTTTCTAAAATTTTAATCAGGCTTAAGTTCATTGAATTTAATTTTCATTAAATTATTTTTATGAAGAAAGGAATTTTACAACATGAAATGAATTAAAATTAATTGATAATTTTTCATTCTTGATTGAGCTGGGAATCGAGCTCAGGTTTTCCCGGACAGGTTGCCCTGACTAGTTTCGATTGTAACCACACAATCTCTTCAGAGGGGTTTGCCGTTTAACACTCACTGCCATTGACGACGGATGATGTCAATTGTCAAACATCAATCCTTAAACCAAATGGTATTTTACATTGGTAGATCGAAATTTACTTTTGAATGAATGATTACCTATTTTAATTGATTTAATTGAAGAACAAGTACTTCCTAGCTTCTGTTTTTCGTCGTTTTTGTCAGAATTTTTCTTGAAATTCAAAGTACATATTTTTTGTTTTTCATGTTTTTGTCTTTTCTTTTTCTTGTTGACTTTTTTCAGCATAACTTGAAGGACAAATGTAAACAAATAGCTCGAGCCTTAGCTGTTAACAATAATTAGTATTGACTAGTTTCGGGACCGGTTCACTTTATATGAATGTGACCTATCAATTTTACATGGAGTTGTCATTAGAGAGGGTCAATCGACACCTAACAGCCTCTCAATGAACGTGTGTAATGTTAGGTTCTACAGTGGAGTATTATTTCAATAAAATGTAGTATTATTTCAATAAAACAAGTCCTAGAACTAAATTTAAGAACCAAATTTTAGAAAGTCCCAAAAAAATTTGATACATCACCGGTGAATACTGTACTGTAATTCCTTACTTTTTCTACCTTTTGGTTTTTTATATACCAGTTAAATGATTGGTTCTCCTTGCACTGGTCATGAGCTCTTTCTTTTTGTACTTGTTCTATTTTCACAAATCCTAGGACCGAAGGACATTTACAGTTCATTAAAATAACCACAATACTAATTATTTTTCTAAAATTTTCCAAAATAAGAATTCTTTGAAATTGTCGATGCGATATTTAAAATATTCAGCCATGTCACAGAGTACAATTCCGTTCGAAATGATTCCGTTCGGAATTGAAGAAAACATATTTGTTTATTGATAGAAAGTAAATTTTGATAGTTGTTTTGCCTTTAAGGTACAGAAAACTCCTATTCCTTTCATGAAAACAAATATGGTTTCATTCCGCAAAGTTTTTTCGTAATTTTCTCAAGAACCAAAATACGGAATGAATTCCGTTTCCGAACGGAATTGTACTCTGTGACATGGCTGATAGATTCGAAATTTTTATAGAATACTTTTCTTGCTATATTTAACCATTTAAAAGGTACTGCATTAAACAATAGAGTTTAAATTCAAATAAGGACCAGTCTCATATACATTTAGTATCAATGTAAGAGTAGGAGTCGGAGTCGGACAAAACAAATTTTCAGGGGTTGGAGTCGGGGTAAGAACTACTTTTTTGGCGGCTCCACAGCTCTGGTTTTAGGTATACGTATGCCTTTTTTTGTTTTAAAATTTCAAAGTAACTGTTATTTTCGGTCTCTGATTTTTACAACTTTAATAACTGCCTGGACCAGAATGTCGGCAAACACATTTCTTTCGCATATTTGTTTCGAAAACAATAATAAAAAACTAAAATTTGTTTTTGTTTTCCATATAAATATTCGAAAGAAATGTTCTTGCCGACAGTGTGTGCCAGGCAGTAATATCAAAATTATTTAAGTATAAAATTGACCAAGTATTTTAGCTTGAAATCTTTAGGAAATGCCTCAGTAGGAGGTATCTGCCTAGGGGTTGAAGAGAGGTCAGGGTAATTTTTATACCCAGTGATGGTATGGCAGGCCACTCGAAGCCGAGATTTCAGGCCTATTAGTCTGTCTTCATTCTTATTGAAGACACTCGAGAGACTGATAGATCTCCATCTTAGGGGTAATATTGATACCCACCTCATTAGCAACGGTCAACATGCCTACCTTAAAGGTAAATCTGTTGAGAGTGCGCTACATGTGGTGGTGTGTTATTTTGAGCACGGCCTAATACATAAGGAATATACTCTCGCCGCGTTTTTGGACACAGAAGCAGTGTGACCAGATATTAAAATTTTTTACAGCTAAATCTGCCATTAGACACGGCCAAAAAATGCTAAAAATTATTTTTAAAAATGTTAAAAATAATGCTAAATTTTTTTCCAAAAAAAAATATTTTAGGTTCATAGCAGGCTTATGAAACGAATTTTCTATGAAAATTTGTTTATCACACCATTTTATAATTAAAAATATTTTTATGAATATGGGGGTTAACACTATAGAATTTTTATGTAAATACAAAGTAAAATCTCTTTGTACTTTAATATCGTAATACCAAAGGGCAAATTATTTTTACAATCAACAGAATGAGGGAATTTCTAATATTTCCTTTCTTAACCAAAGAATTATCCATTTTTCTTCGAAATTTTATTTTGGGTACAATTGTTTTTAATTAAAATTTATTATAATTTATAAAAAAATTTAATTAAAATCAATAAAACTATCTGTCCAAATTTTTAAAATTAATAATGCTAAAAAAAAGCTAAAACCACTTTCTAAAAATGCTAAATAAAATGCCAAGTGCTAAATGAAAATTTTTCAGCTAAATAAAAAATTGTAATGCTAAATTTAGCTGCAAAAATGCCAAAATGGCCATACTGCACAGAAGGAGCATTTAAAAACATCGGTACTGAGGCGATCAAGGATTCCTTGGAGGAGTTGGGACTTCAGGGCTTTCTGATGGAGTGGATAGTCTGCATGCTTGGCAGCAGGATTATCAACTCGAGCCTGGGGGATCATAGTGTAAGGAGGAAGATTACCAGGTGGACACCACAGGGGGGGGAGGGGGGTTCTATATCCTCTACTGGCTTCTCAGATAATTTGATCCCAAGTATATGAAAGCCGTTGCCTATGCGGATGACATAGTTCTGCTGGTCAGGGGAAAGTTTCTGTCCACGATCAGTGAAATTATGCAGGGGATACTGGGCGAACTCTCGGTTTGGGCGAAGGATAGAAGGCTGGGGTCAACACGCGAAGAGTGAGCTGGTTCTTTTTACCAGAAGGTACAGGATAGAGGGTTTTAAGGGGCAGTGCTGAATGCCGCCAAAGTGTATTCCTTGTCTCGCAATCAACGTTCTATATAACCCACCACATCATGAACCGCACTCTCAACAGAACAACCCTTAAGATAGGCATGCTGAGCACCGTTGATGATGCCGGCGTCAATTTTCGTCCTCAGATGTAGACCAATCAGTCTTTCTAATGTCTTCAAAAGAAAAGACGATAGGCTGATAGGTCTAAAATCCTTGGGTTTATAGCGACCAGTTCTACCTGCCTTAGGAATGAAAATAACCCTGACCTTTTCCACCCTCTAGCAGTGTAGCCATTTAGCAGACGGTTAATCGAATTTTAATTTTGTCTAATTGAGAATAAGACCAAAAATTCTATTTTTTAACATGAACATTTTATTAAAAAAGTAACAACAATATATAACAAAAGATACTTCATGTAATAAAAGAGGAACACTTTTTAGATAAAAAATAGAACTACAATTTAAGCTAATCTTCTAAAATAATCTTTAAAAAAAGTATACAGCTGAACGGCCATATTCATTTAAATACCTTATTTTAAGTTTAAAGTATGTAATAATTATCAAACGATTTTTGCCTTTTAAGCCTTTTATAAAAATTGGTAGTCATAAACGTACATTAACAGCTTCTTAACTATTATCTGTTTGTAGCGATTTTGTGTTTAAGTATGGCAACTTTATTTACGTTTTGTTGGCTTTTTATTGCTAGTGATGCATGAAACTTCTATTCGGTTCACATGATATTCTATAATTAATATATTTTTTTATAATTAAAGACCTTAAAAATTATTCTTATAAAATAAACATACATATTATTTTATTTTCTGAACAAGATTTTGCCGAAAGGTATTAAAAAATGTTTGTTTGAAACCTTTTTATATATACGATAAGAAAGTATTCAAATAAAAGGTTTGTTTCTTTATATTAACATCATTTTTTTATGATTTGTTTATTTTATTTTTTCTTATTTTTTTTGAACAATAATTCGTTGTTTAAAACCTAAAAAAAACTAATTGCAATAATTTAATAAATAATAAAAAAGAATATCTGCAACCCTGGCATATTCATTTAAATCACATAAAATTCTTTTTAAATATTTAACAATATAACTTTAAATTGGATGTCTAAATTAAAATAAATTTAGTAAAATAAAGTTAACATGACCATATTAATAAGTAAGACATTTTTCCATTATTTTAAAACATATTGCCCAAAAAATATAATTAAATGCAATCATTTATCAAAATGTCATTTTATTTTTGGTTTAAAGAAGGGTAAATCCAACAATTAATTTTCATACTTTATGAATGGTTTGTTAAAGGTTTAATAACTATTTTTCGTTTATGAATACAACTTTAGCACTTTTTGCTTATAAGCGGTTAATTAATCATAAATAAATTTTTATGAATGCGGCTGTAATTGTTTATGTTTCAAACGATTTCTTTCTTTTTGTTTTGTTGCAGTTTGATTTAGATTGTTAACGTGTGAGAGAATGAAAGTAAAGCGTTATAAAGCATATCCAGTTTCTGTGTTCTTTTTCTTATCTTTTCTAAAAATTATATTATTCCATTGTACCACTTGAATCACTTTTTGATTTATTAACAATTTTACTGCCTTTAATAGTCTTGTTCAGGTCTGGTAGAAGGTTGTTTTCATTTGTCTCAAAACATTATCGCCTTCATCTAAATCATTACTCGAAGGAAATGTTCCTGAGTTAAGAAATAATAAAAGGGTATTTAAAACGTACCGGCTTGTTTTTTACATAAAAGAAACAAAACTAATTCATATGTACTGTGAAAAAACACATTTTCGATTAATCGAATAATCGACATTTATTATTCGAATTATTCGTTAATAGTAAATCAGAAATTTTTAATTATTCGAACAGTTAATCGACCAAAATTAATCGATTAATCGAACAACGGTTAATGGTTTGAATACCCTAGTGGATAAGCATGTCTATATGCAACATAAGCCATATTTTTGTAGTTACAAACAAAACCTCTTAGCCAAAATCATATTTTTCAAATGATTTTATTTTAACATTACTAGTATGGGCCAGCAGTCGACACAATCGACTGCAATCTAGAAATAACTTATTTGTACCGTTATTTATAATATTTATTTAATCATATGGGTTAAAACTTTATTAAATATGTATATACATATGTAGAAATATATTTATTTAATGTTTAAAAAACATATCGCACTTGATTATAAAGAGGGTATTAACTCAAAATGTAATAATTCTCAGTAGAGCAGAACAATTTTTAATTTTATGAGGCACATTTCTTTTAGACATATTAAATTTAGTGACAATTTTTCTAAAAATGTATATATAACAAAAGTTCCCTAATCTCAATGTTTATAACAAAGCCTTTTATATTTTTTCCATTTATATTTATTTCGTTGATGAATTATGTTGTTATAACCTCTCTATATATAAATTTCTTGTAAATACATGATTATCATATAACAAATGACCATGATCGGTAGTGTCTGTTATATAAAATCGCAGCCCATCAAAAGATCGCACTTTATTAAAAAAAAAAAAAATGCAATAAACACATTCTTTACAATGTAACCATATTAATAATATAACAATAACATTAAAATTATTCATAAGTGCAAAAATTTACGAAATCAACAGTAACATTTAAAAATACAACTCTGTCAAAAAGAAAACAAAATATTTAAAATTGTCTTTCTCTTTTTTATTTCTTAATCTCTACTGTTCTCCAATTTAATGCATAGCAGAAAACTCTGCATGTTGTTGTTCTTTTTACTATGTAAACACAAAAACAAAGCATACTGCTTCTGTTATGTGTTTACATTGTTTTTGTTCACACGTATGTGTGAAGTTAAGGCGTAAAAAGGATCCTAAGAAAACCACTTGCCTATTAATATATATGATTGAAACAAATAGTAATATGAACATGTTTTTTCTATGAAATATGTGTTCATTCGTCGACCACAATTTAAAAGCTTCCTTGAATTAAGTTTTCAAGTTATTTGTGTTTTAATATAACATCTGTATAAAAATAATGAATTTTTCCAAATGGTGGATTCCGCCGAAATGTTTGTAGTTTTAAGCATGACGATATGCTAGAACTACTTGAGATTTTTTAAGTGACTTAACTGGCATTCCGTCCTCGGCAGCACAACGGGTAAATATTTCGCCCAATGATTAATTTTTGCAACGGATTTAAGTGAAGTATTATTTATTATTTAAGAACTACTAAAAACGGAGTCAACTTTTATTTGGCGCACATTTATGTCAAGCTTGTGGACTAATTAAAGGGGATTTATAAGTCGTGACGTCGAAGAACCTTTGCAGCTTATCATTTTAGGGCACTTTAAGTACCTTTCTCTTTTTAATCCCGTTCGAAATATCTCCAGAGATTACATCTGCATAAAAATAAATTTTATATTTGGAGTACTTTCACACAAATTGTTATTTAACATTTTAACTGGAAATTTTTTAAGTCACTTAAAAAATCTCAAGTAGTTCTAGCATATCGTCATGCTTAAAACTACAAACACAAATAACTTGAAAACTTAATTCAAGGAAGCTTTTAAATTGTGGTCGACGAATGAACACATATTTCATAGAAAAAACATTTTCATATTACTATTTGTTTCATTCATATATATTAATAGGCAAGTGGTTTTCTTAGGATCCCTTTTACGCCTTAACTTCACACATACGTGTGAGCAAAAACAATGTAAACACATAACAGAAGCAGTTTGCTTTGTTTTTGTGTTTACATAGTAAAAAGAACAACAACATGCAGAGTTTTCTGCTATGCATTAAATTGGAGAACAGTAGAGATTAAGAAATAAAAAATAGAAAGACAATTTTAAATATTTTGTTTTCTTTTTGACAGAGTTGTATTTTTAAATGTTACTGTTGATTTCGTAAATTTTTGCACTTATGAATAATTTTAATGTTATTGTTATATTATTAATATGGTTACATTGTAAAGAATGTGTTTATTGCATTTTTTTTTTTTTTTAATAAAGTGCGATCTTTTGATGGGCTGCGATTTTATATAACAGACACTACCGATCATGGTCATTTGTTATATGATAATCATGTATTTACAAGAAATTTATATATAGAGAGGTTATAACAACATAATTCTTCAACGAAATAAATATAAATGGAAAATATATAAAAGGCTTTGTTATAAACATTGAGATTAGGGAACTTTTGTTATATATACATTTTTAGAAAAATTGTCACTAAATTTAATATGTCTAAAAGAAATGTGCCTCATAAAATTAAAAATTGTTCTGCTCTACTGAGAATTATTACATTTTGAGTTAATACCCTCTTTATAATCAAGTGCGATATGTTTTTTAAACATTAAATAAATATATTTCTACATATGTATATACATATTTAATAAAGTTTTAACCCATATGATTAAATAAATATTATAAATAACGGTACAAATATTTCTAGATTGCAGTCGATTGTGTCGACTGCTGGCCCATACTGCTTCCGTCCTCGGCAGCACAACGGGTAAATATTTCGCCCAATGATTAATTTTTGCAACGGATTTAAGTGAAGTATTATTTATTATTAAAGAACTACTAAAAACGGAGTCAACTTTTATTTGGCGCACATTTATGTCAAGCTTGTGGACTAATTAAAGGGGATTTATAAGTAGTGACGTCGAAGAACCTTTGCAGCTTATCATTTTAGGGCACTTTAAGTACCTTTCTCTTTTTAATCCCGTTGGAAATATCTCCAGAGATTACATCTGCATAAAAATAAATTTTATATTTGGAGTACTTTCACACAAATTGTTATTTAACATTTTAACTGTAAATTTTTTTGTAGTATTTTGAATTGTTTTTAGTTTTTTTTTTTACAAGAACACACACTTTTATAAGCGAGATATATTTACATACATTGTTCATAATGTTTTCTGACTTTTGTTACATTTTGTTTTGACATTCTTTATAAAAAGTTCAAGTTTGCCCAATATTACAATTAGAAAAATACACACCTTCGAGTTATCGATATTAAAACAGAAACATACTTTAATTGAAATCATTACATACAATTTTTTAACATAAGTTAGCAATAAAAAATTTTAAACAAAATTATGAATAGTATATTTTAAATTTATATAAATAACATTTTCACATTTTGTTAACTTTTTACACTGTACGACACGATTTTTCACCCATGACCGAACTGACCAGATTTTAAAAACCTAGCTTGAAAAAATATTCGTAGCTTTTTCTCAGTTTTTCTAGATCAATTCATTTCGGGTTTTTACGAGCAATTCAATTTTTAATGTGAATCCAGCTGTCTATCACTTGGGGAAGCTACGATGACACCCACACAAGTTGGCCAAGACGCTAGATTTGTATTTGTATTTATTAATTCGATTTTCTAATACAACAAGACACAATATCTTATAAATTACAGCATTAGAATCAGACAAGTTAAAGTATACATTGATAAAAAATATTTTTTTAAAAACTACATAGATTATATTTAAATTTAAATAGAGTAAAATAAATAAAGTAAAGGTTTATAAAAATAAAAAAGTTTACCTTTAAAACATTAAAAAAATTTACGAAAAATTTACGAAAAATATTCCCTTAGTAATTTTCTAAATCTTATAGCGTTGCTAGTGATTTGCAAATCATTTGGAAGTTGATTCCAGAGACGTATGCTTAATATAAAGTATTGGCATTCAGAAGCATGGTCACGATGACGAAATTGTATTAAATTTTCCCTCTACACGATCTAGAAAACTGCAGACGTTCATAAAGATATTTTGGCTCCTTTGTCGTTATTATTTTGTGAAGTAATATTAAGTTTTTGAATTGAAGATAGTTTGAAAATGACATATTAAATAAACGACAAGAGTGCTGCGATATATGATCAAATCTTTTTAAAGAGAAAATGTAACGGATGATATTGTTGTATGTTACGGTCTGCTTTCGCATATCATTTGTGTTACAACCAGTAAAAATTTCAGATGAGTATAAAAGTGTCGGAAGAAGATATGTTTTTGCAAGTAATATTCTTACTTGCAGAGGTGTAAAGTGCTGACTAGCCCATAAACTTCGCAACATGCCATATACTTTACCACAAACTTGTGTAATATGATTCGACCAGGTTAAAGTTTTGTTAAATAGTACTCCTAAGTTTCTTGCTGAATCTACAACATCGATTCTCGAATCACCAAGAAATAAATTTACCTCAAAATTTATATGAGAGGCTCTTTTACATATTTATATGCATTTGGATTTATTAGGATTAAGTCGCAAACCGTTAGCCGCTGCCCACGTACGTATTTTCTAAAGATCATGATTTAACTCCCGTATTTTCATATTAGCTGACTCTTTAGGACTACTGAGATACAGCTGAACATCATCAGCATACATTTGTATACTAAAATACGATAGTTGGTTTGGGAGATCGTTCGCATATAAGGAGTATAGCAGTGGTCCAAGGATGGATCCCTGTGGGACACCTCTAGTTACTTGTAAAGAACGCGATATAGTTTCGGCATTTGCAACTGATTGGCATCTACTTGAGAGGTATGATGACAACAGTTTCACCGCAAACGTGGAAAATTTAAATAATTTGGACAATTTCATGCACAAGATTGAATGGTGCAGTGTATCAAAAGGCTTTGAGTGGTCCAATAATACCAAAAACGTTATTTTTTTCTCATCTAGGTTACTACGAATTTCCTCTATCACATCGGTAAGAGCTAAAGTACAGCCACGTTGAGGTCTGAATCCAGATTGACGATCGGTTAACAGGTTGTTGTTATTAACATGGTTATAAATTTGTTTATGTAACAACTTTTCAAAAACTTTGGAAAAATAGGGGAGAATCGCAATCGGACGATATTCATTTCCTGCTTTTGGTACTGGAACAATTTTAGCGTGTTTTTACTGCATTGGAAATGTACAGGTTATAATTATAGTATTAAAAAGATGTGTAACATATCGAATTATCCAGGGTAGAATAATTTTAACAAATTTTGGGTTAATATTATCTAATCCAATTGAATTAGATTTCATTGCATTAAAAGCGTTAACTACATCGCATGCGGCTAGGCATTGAAAATTAAATTCACTACATGAAATCAAAGGCAAACATTCCTCATAAAATTTAGATATTTTTAATTAGGCTTAAGTTCATTGAATTTAATTTTCATTAAATTATTTTTATGAAGACAGGAATTTTACAACATGAAATTAATTAAATTTTTTTTTTTTTTTTTTTTGATAATTTTTCATTCTTGACTGCGCCGAGATTTGAACCAAGGCGTTCACGGACAGGTTGCCCAGACTAGTTTCGATTGTAACCACACAATCTCGTCAGTGGGGTTTGCCGTTTTACTCACTCGGCTATTGAGGCCGGGCGACGTCAATAGTCAAACATCAATCCTTAAACCAAATGGTATTTCACTTTGGTAGATCGAAATTTGTTTTTTGAATGAATGATTATCTATTTTAATTGATTTACATGTTCTTCCTAACTTCTGTTTTTTCGTACTTTTTGTCAAGAATTCTTCTTGAAGTCCAAGTACATTTTTGTTTTTTGATGTTTTTGTCTTTATTTTTTCTTGTTGAACTTTTACAGCACAACTTGAAGGACAAATGTAAACATAGCTCGTGCCTTAGCTGTTAACAATAATTAGTATTGTGGTTATTTTATTGAACTGTTAATGGTTTTTAATCCAAATTTAGATATTTTTAATTAAGCTTAAGTTCATTGAATTTTATTTTCATTAAATTATTTTTATGAAGACAGGAATTTTACAACATGAAATTAATTAAAATTTTTTTTTTTTTTTTTTTAAATTTATTTTTTCAATTTTCTGTAAAATATTCATCACAATTCGTAAGGGAAGGTATATCTAAAAGACTAACCATTTCTAAGCTATAATTATTTTCTAACTCTATTCGTGACTTCACATGCCGCAGGGAGGAAATAAGTGGATCGGTTAACATGACCATATTAATAAGTAAGACATTTTTCCATTATTTTAAAACATATTGCCCAAAAAATATCATTAAATGCAATCATTTATCAAAATGTCATTTTATTTTTGGTTTAAGGAAGGGTAAATCCAACAATTAATTTTCATACTTTATGAATGGTTTGTTAAAGGTTTAATAGACTATTTTTCGTTTATGAATACAACTTTAGCACTTTTTGCTTATAAGCGGTTAATTAATCATAAATAAATTTTTATGAATGCGGCTGTAATTGTTTATGTTTCAAACGATTTCTTTCTTTTTGTTTTGTTGCAGTTTGATTTAGATTGTTAACGTGTGAGAGAATGAAAGTAAACCGTTATAAAGCATATCCAGTTTCTGTGTTCTTTTTCTTATCTTTTCTAAAAATTATATTATTCCATTGTACCACTTGTATCACTTTTTGATTTATTAAAAATTTTACTACCTTTAATAGTCTTGTTCAGGTCTGGTAGAAGGTTGTTTTCATTTGTCTCAAAAAATTATCGCCTTCATCTAAATAATTACTCGAAGGAAATGTTCCTGAGTTAAGAAATAATAAAAGGGTACCGGCTTGTTTTTTACATAAAAGAAACAAAACTAATTCATATGTACTGTGAAAAAACACATTTTCGATTAATCGAATAATCGACATTTATTATTCGAATTATTCGTTAATAGTAAATCAAAAATTTTTAATTATTCGAACAGTTAATCGACCAAAATTAATCGATTAATCGAACAACGGTTAATGGTTTGAATACCCTAGTGGATAAGCATGTCTATATGCAACATAAGCCATATTTTTGTAGTTACAAACAAAACCTCTTAGCCAAAATCATATTTTTGAAATGATTTTATTTTAACATTACTAGTATGGGCCAGCAGTCGACACAATCGACTGCAATCTAGAAATAACTTATTTGTACCGTTATTTATAATATTTATTTAATCATATGGGTTAAAACTTTATTAAATATGTATATACATATGTAGAAATATATTTATTTAATGTTTAAAAAACATATCGCACTTGATTATAAAGAGGGTATTAACTCAAAATGTAATAATTCTCAGTAGAGCAGAACAATTTTTAATTTTATGAGGCACATTTCTTTTAGACATATTAAATTTAGTGACAATTTTTCTAAAAATGTATATATAACAAAAGTTCCCTAATCTCAATGTTTATAACAAAGCCTTTTATATTTTTTCCATTTATATTTATTTCGTTGATGAATTATGTTGTTATAACCTCTCTATATATAAATTTCTTGTAAATACATGATTATCATATAACAAATGACCATGATCGGTAGTGTCTGTTATATAAAATCGCAGCCCATCAAAAGATCGCACTTTATTAAAAAAAAAAAAAAATGCAATAAACACATTCTTTACAATGTAACCATATTAATAATATAACAATAACATTAAAATTTTTCATAAGTGCAAAAATTTACGAAATCAACAGTAACATTTAAAAATACAACTCTGTCAAAAAGAAAACAAAATATTTAAAATTGTCTTTCTCTTTTTTATTTCTTAATCTCTACTGTTCTCCAATTTAATGCATAGCAGAAAACTCTGCATGTTGTTGTTCTTTTTACTATGTAAACACAAAAACAAAGCATACTGCTTCTGTTATGTGTTTACATTGTTTTTGCTCACACGTATGTGTGAAGTTAAGGCGTAAAAAGGATCCTAAGAAAACCACTTGCCTATTAATATATATGATTGAAACAAATAGTAATATGAACATGTTTTTTCTATGAAATATGTGTTCATTCGTCGACCACAATTTAAAAGCTTCCTTGAATTAAGTTTTCAAGTTATTTGTGTTTTAATATAACATCTGTATAAAAATAATGAATTTTTCCAAATGGTGGATTCCGCCGAAATGTTTGTAGTTTTAAGCATGACGATATGCTAGAACTACTTGAGATTTTTTAAGTGACTTAACTGGCATTCCGTCCTCGGCAGCACAACGGGTAAATATTTCGCCCAATGATTAATTTTTGCAACGGATTTAAGTGAAGTATTATTTATTATTTAAGAACTACTAAAAACGGAGTCAACTTTTATTTGGCGCACATTTATGTCAAGCTTGTGGACTAATTAAAGGGGATTTATAAGTCGTGACGTCGAAGAACCTTTGCAGCTTATCATTTTAGGGCACTTTAAGTACCTTTCTCTTTTTAATCCCGTTCGAAATATCTCCAGAGATTACATCTGCATAAAAATAAATTTTATATTTGGAGTACTTTCACACAAATTGTTATTTAACATTTTAACTGGAAATTTTTTAAGTCACTTAAAAAATCTCAAGTAGTTCTAGCATATCGTCATGCTTAAAACTACAAACACAAATAACTTGAAAACTTAATTCAAGGAAGCTTTTAAATTGTGGTCGACGAATGAACACATATTTCATAGAAAAAACATGTTCATATTACTATTTGTTTCATTCATATATATTAATAGGCAAGTGGTTTTCTTAGGATCCCTTTTACGCCTTAACTTCACACATACGTGTGAGCAAAAACAATGTAAACACATAACAGAAGCAGTTTGCTTTGTTTTTGTGTTTACATAGTAAAAAGAACAACAACATGCAGAGTTTTCTGCTATGCATTAAATTGGAGAACAGTAGAGATTAAGAAATAAAAAATAGAAAGACAATTTTAAATATTTTGTTTTCTTTTTGACAGAGTTGTATTTTTAAATGTTACTGTTGATTTCGTAAATTTTTGCACTTATGAATAATTTTAATGTTATTGTTATATTATTAATATGGTTACATTGTAAAGAATGTGTTTATTGCATTTTTTTTTTTTTTTTTAATAAAGTGCGATCTTTTGATGGGCTGCGATTTTATATAACAGACACTACCGATCATGGTCATTTGTTATATGATAATCATGTATTTACCAGAAATTTATATATAGAGAGGTTATAACAACATAATTCTTCAACGAAATAAATATAAATGGAAAATATATAAAAGGCTTTGTTATAAACATTGAGATTAGGGAACTTTTGTTATATATACATTTTTAGAAAAATTGTCACTAAATTTAATATGTCTAAAAGAAATGTGCCTCATAAAATTAAAAATTGTTCTGCTCTACTGAGAATTATTACATTTTGAGTTAATACCCTCTTTATAATCAAGTGCGATATGTTTTTTAAACATTAAATAAATATATTTCTACATATGTATATACATATTTAATAAAGTTTTAACCCATATGATTAAATAAATATTATAAATAACGGTACAAATATTTCTAGATTGCAGTCGATTGTGTCGACTGCTGGCCCATACTGCTTCCGTCCTCGGCAGCACAACGGGTAAATATTTCGCCCAATGATTAATTTTTGCAACGGATTTAAGTGAAGTATTATTTATTATTAAAGAACTACTAAAAACGGAGTCAACTTTTATTTGGCGCACATTTATGTCAAGCTTGTGGACTAATTAAAGGGGATTTATAAGTAGTGACGTCGAAGAACCTTTGCAACTTATCATTTTAGGGCACTTTAAGTACCTTTCTCTTTTTAATCCCGTTGGAAATATCTCCAGAGATTACATCTGCATAAAATTAATTTTATATTTGGAGTACTTTCACACAAATTGTTATTTAACATTTTAACTGGAAATTTTTTTGTAGTATTTTGAATTGTTTTTAGTTTTTTTTTTTACAAGAACACACACTTTTATAAGCGAGATATATTTACATACATTGTTCATAATGTTTTCTGACTTTTGTTACATTTTGTTTTGACATTCTTTATAAAAAGTTCAAGTTTGCCCAATATTACAATTAGAAAAATACACACCTTCGAGTTATCGATATTAAAACAGAAACATACTTTAATTGAAATCATTACATACAATTTTTTAACATAAGTTAGCAATAAAAAATTTTAAACAAAATTATGAATAGTATATTTTAAATTTATATAAATAACATTTTCACATTTTGTTAACTTTTTACACTGTACGACACGATTTTTCACCCATGACCGAACTGACCAGATTTTAAAAACCTAGCTTGAAAAAATATTCGTAGCTTTTTTCAAATTTTTCTAGATCAATTCATTTCGGGTTTTTACGAGCAATTCAATTTTTAATGTGAATCCAGCTGTCTATCACTTGGGGAAGCTACGATGACACCCACACAAGTTGGCCAAGACGCTAGATTTGTATTTGTATTTATTAATTCGATTTTCTAATACAACAAGACACAATATCTTATAAATTACAGCATTAGAATCAGACAAGTTAAAGTATACATTGATAAAAAATATTTTTTTAAAAACTACATAGATTATATTTAAATTTAAATAGAGTAAAATAAATAAAGTAAAGGTTTATAAAAATAAAAAAGTTTACCTTTAAAACATTAAAAAAATTTACGAAAAATTTACGAAAAATATTCCCTTAGTAATTTTCTAAATCTTATAGCGTTGCTAGTGATTTGCAAATCATTTGGAAGTTGATTCCAGAGACGTATGCTTAATATAAAGTATTGGCATTCAGAAGCATGGTCACGATGACGAAATTGTATTAAATTTTCCCTCTACACGATCTAGAAAACTGCAGACGTTCATAAAGATATTTTGGCTCCTTTGTCGTTATTATTTTGTGAAGTAATATTAAGTTTTTGAATTGAAGATAGTTTGAAAATGACATATTAAATAAACGACAAGAGTGCTGCGATATATGATCAAATCTTTTTAAAGAGAAAATGTAACGGATGATATTGTTGTATGTTACGGTCTGCTTTCGCATATCATTTGTGTTACAACCAGTAAAAATTTCAGATGAGTATAAAAGTGTCGGGAGAAGATATGTTTTTGCAAGTAATATTCTTACTTGCAGAGGTGTAAAGTGCTGACTAGCCCATAAACTTCGCAACATGCCATATACTTTACCACAAACTTGTGTAATATGATTCGACCAGGTTAAAGTTTTGTTAAATAGTACTCCTAAGTTTCTTGCTGAATCTACAACATCGATTCTCGAATCACCAAGAAATAAATTTACCTCAAAATTTATATGAGAGGCTCTTTTACATATTTATATGCATTTGGATTTATTAGGATTAAGTCGCAAACCGTTAGCCGCTGCCCACGTATGTATTTTCTAAAGATCATGATTTAACTCCCGTATTTTCATATTAGCTGACTCTTTAGGACTACTGAGATACAGCTGAACATCATCAGCATACATTTGTATACTAAAATACGATAGTTGGTTTGGGAGATCGTTCGCATATAAGGAGTATAGCAGTGGTCCAAGGATGGATCCCTGTGGGACACCTCTAGTTACTTGTAAAGAACGCGATATAGTTTCGGCATTTGCAACTGATTGGCATCTACTTGAGAGGTATGATGACAACAGTTTCACCGCAAACGTGGAAAATTTAAATAATTTGGACAATTTCATGCACAAGATTGAATGGTGCAGTGTATCAAAAGGCTTTGAGTGGTCCAATAATACCAAAAACGTTATTTTTTTCTCATCTAGGTTACTACGAATTTCCTCTATCACATCGGTAAGAGCTAAAGTACAGCCACGTTGAGGTCTGAATCCAGATTGACGATCGGTTAACAGGTTGTTGTTATTAACATGGTTATAAATTTGTTTATGTAACAACTTTTCAAAAACTTTGGAAAAATAGGGGAGAATCGCAATCGGACGATATTCATTTCCTGCTTTTGGTACTGGAACAATTTTAGCGTGTTTTTACTGCATTGGAAATGTACAGGTTATAATTATAGTATTAAAAAGATGTGTAACATATCGAATTATCCAGGGTAGAATAATTTTAACAAATTTTGGGTTAATATTATCTAATCCAATTGAATTAGATTTCATTGCATTAAAAGCGTTAACTACATCGCATGCGGCTAGGCATTGAAAATTAAATTCACTACATGAAATCAAAGGCAAACATTCCTCATAAAATTTAGATATTTTTAATTAGGCTTAAGTTCATTGAATTTAATTTTCATTAAATTATTTTTATGAAGACAGGAATTTTACAACATGAAATTAATTAAATTTTTTTTTTTTTTTTTTTTGATAATTTTTCATTCTTGACTGCGCCGAGATTTGAACCAAGGCGTTCACGGACAGGTTGCCCAGACTAGTTTCGATTGTAACCACACAATCTCGTCAGTGGGGTTTGCCGTTTTACTCACTCGGCTATTGAGGCCGGGCGACGTCAATAGTCAAACATCAATCCTTAAACCAAATGGTATTTCACTTTGGTAGATCGAAATTTGTTTTTTGAATGAATGATTATCTATTTTAATTGATTTACATGTTCTTCCTAACTTCTGTTTTTTCGTACTTTTTGTCAAGAATTCTTCTTGAAGTCCAAGTACATTTTTGTTTTTTGATGTTTTTGTCTTTATTTTTTCTTGTTGAACTTTTACAGCACAACTTGAAGGACAAATGTAAACATAGCTCGTGCCTTAGCTGTTAACAATAATTAGTAATAATTAGTACTTTTTGTCAAGAATTCTTCTTGAAGTCCAAGTACATTTTTGTTTTTTGATGTTTTTGTCTTTATTTTTTCTTGTTGAACTTTTACAGCACAACTTGAAGGACAAATGTAAACATAGCTCGTGCCTTAGCTGTTAACAATAATTAGTATTGTGGTTATTTTATTGAACTGTTAATGGTTTTTAATCCAAATTTAGATATTTTTAATTAAGCTTAAGTTCATTGAATTTTATTTTCATTAAATTATTTTTATGAAGACAGGAATTTTACAACATGAAATTAATTAAAATTTTTTTTTTTTTTTTTTAAATTTATTTTTTCAATTTTCTGTAAAATATTCATCACAATTCGTAAGGGAAGGTATATCTAAAAGACTAACCATTTCTAAGCTATAATTATTTTCTAACTCTATTCGTGACTTCACATGCCGCAGGGAGGAAATAAGTGGATCGGTTAACATGACCATATTAATAAGTAAGACATTTTTCCATTATTTTAAAACATATTGCCCAAAAAATATCATTAAATGCAATCATTTATCAAAATGTCATTTTATTTTTGGTTTAAGGAAGGGTAAATCCAACAATTAATTTTCATACTTTATGAATGGTTTGTTAAAGGTTTAATAGACTATTTTTCGTTTATGAATACAACTTTAGCACTTTTTGCTTATAAGCGGTTAATTAATCATAAATAAATTTTTATGAATGCGGCTGTAATTGTTTATGTTTCAAACGATTTCTTTCTTTTTGTTTTGTTGCAGTTTGATTTAGATTGTTAACGTGTGAGAGAATGAAAGTAAAGCGTTATAAAGCATATCCAGTTTCTGTGTTCTTTTTCTTATCTTTTCTAAAAATTATATTATTCCATTGTACCACTTGAATCACTTTTTGATTTATTAAAAATTTTACTACCTTTAATAGTCTTGTTCAGGTCTGGTAGAAGGTTGTTTTCATTTGTCTCAAAAAATTATCGCCTTCATCTAAATAATTACTCGAAGGAAATGTTCCTGAGTTAAGAAATAATAAAAGGGTATTTAAAACGTACCGGCTTGTTTTTTACATAAAAGAAACAAAACTAATTCATATGTACTGTGAAAAAACACATTTTCGATTAATCGAATAATCGACATTTATTATTCGAATTATTCGTTAATAGTAAATCAGAAATTTTTAATTATTCGAACAGTTAATCGACCAAAATTAATCGATTAATCGAACAACGGTTAATGGTTTGAATACCCTAGTGGATAAGCATGTCTATATGCAACATAAGCCATATTTTTGTAGTTACAAACAAAACCTCTTAGCCAAAATCATATTTTTGAAATGATTTTATTTTAACATTACTAGTATGGGCCAGCAGTCGACACAATCGACTGCAATCTAGAAATAACTTATTTGTACCGTTATTTATAATATTTATTTAATCATATGGGTTAAAACTTTATTAAATATGTATATACATATGTAGAAATATATTTATTTAATGTTTAAAAAACATATCGCACTTGATTATAAAGAGGGTATTAACTCAAAATGTAATAATTCTCAGTAGAGCAGAACAATTTTTAATTTTATGAGGCACATTTCTTTTAGACATATTAAATTTAGTGACAATTTTTCTAAAAATGTATATATAACAAAAGTTCCCTAATCTCAATGTTTATAACAAAGCCTTTTATATTTTTTCCATTTATATTTATTTCGTTGATGAATTATGTTGTTATAACCTCTCTATATATAAATTTCTTGTAAATACATGATTATCATATAACAAATGACCATGATCGGTAGTGTCTGTTATATAAAATCGCAGCCCATCAAAAGATCGCACTTTATTAAAAAAAAAAAAAAATGCAATAAACACATTCTTTACAATGTAACCATATTAATAATATAACAATAACATTAAAATTATTCATAAGTGCAAAAATTTACGAAATCAACAGTAACATTTAAAAATACAACTCTGTCAAAAAGAAAACAAAATATTTAAAATTGTCTTTCTCTTTTTTATTTCTTAATCTCTACTGTTCTCCAATTTAATGCATAGCAGAAAACTCTGCATGTTGTTGTTCTTTTTACTATGTAAACACAAAAACAAAGCATACTGCTTCTGTTATGTGTTTACATTGTTTTTGCTCACACGTATGTGTGAAGTTAAGGCGTAAAAAGGATCCTAAGAAAACCACTTGCCTATTAATATATATGATTGAAACAAATAGTAATATGAACATGTTTTTTCTATGAAATATGTGTTCATTCGTCGACCACAATTTAAAAGCTTCCTTGAATTAAGTTTTCAAGTTATTTGTGTTTTAATATAACATCTGTATAAAAATAATGAATTTTTCCAAATGGTGGATTCCGCCGAAATGTTTGTAGTTTTAAGCATGACGATATGCTAGAACTACTTGAGATTTTTTAAGTGACTTAACTGGCATTCCGTCCTCGGCAGCACAACGGGTAAATATTTCGCCCAATGATTAATTTTTGCAACGGATTTAAGTGAAGTATTATTTATTATTTAAGAACTACTAAAAACGGAGTCAACTTTTATTTGGCGCACATTTATGTCAAGCTTGTGGACTAATTAAAGGGGATTTATAAGTCGTGACGTCGAAGAACCTTTGCAGCTTATCATTTTAGGGCACTTTAAGTACCTTTCTCTTTTTAATCCCGTTCGAAATATCTCCAGAGATTACATCTGCATAAAAATAAATTTTATATTTGGAGTACTTTCACACAAATTGTTATTTAACATTTTAACTGGAAATTTTTTAAGTCACTTAAAAAATCTCAAGTAGTTCTAGCATATCGTCATGCTTAAAACTACAAACACAAATAACTTGAAAACTTAATTCAAGGAAGCTTTTAAATTGTGGTCGACGAATGAACACATATTTCATAGAAAAAACATGTTCATATTACTATTTGTTTCATTCATATATATTAATAGGCAAGTGGTTTTCTTAGGATCCCTTTTACGCCTTAACTTCACACATACGTGTGAGCAAAAACAATGTAAACACATAACAGAAGCAGTTTGCTTTGTTTTTGTGTTTACATAGTAAAAAGAACAACAACATGCAGAGTTTTCTGCTATGCATTAAATTGGAGAACAGTAGAGATTAAGAAATAAAAAATAGAAAGACAATTTTAAATATTTTGTTTTCTTTTTGACAGAGTTGTATTTTTAAATGTTACTGTTGATTTCGTAAATTTTTGCACTTATGAATAATTTTAATGTTATTGTTATATTATTAATATGGTTACATTGTAAAGAATGTGTTTATTGCATTTTTTTTTTTTTTTTAATAAAGTGCGATCTTTTGATGGGCTGCGATTTTATATAACAGACACTACCGATCATGGTCATTTGTTATATGATAATCATGTATTTACAAGAAATTTATATATAGAGAGGTTATAACAACATAATTCTTCAACGAAATAAATATAAATGGAAAATATATAAAAGGCTTTGTTATAAACATTGAGATTAGGGAACTTTTGTTATATATACATTTTTAGAAAAATTGTCACTAAATTTAATATGTCTAAAAGAAATGTGCCTCATAAAATTAAAAATTGTTCTGCTCTACTGAGAATTATTACATTTTGAGTTAATACCCTCTTTATAATCAAGTGCGATATGTTTTTTAAACATTAAATAAATATATTTCTACATATGTATATACATATTTAATAAAGTTTTAACCCATATGATTAAATAAATATTATAAATAACGGTACAAATATTTCTAGATTGCAGTCGATTGTGTCGACTGCTGGCCCATACTGCTTCCGTCCTCGGCAGCACAACGGGTAAATATTTCGCCCAATGATTAATTTTTGCAACGGATTTAAGTGAAGTATTATTTATTATTAAAGAACTACTAAAAACGGAGTCAACTTTTATTTGGCGCACATTTATGTCAAGCTTGTGGACTAATTAAAGGGGATTTAAAAGTAGTGACGTCGAAGAACCTTTGCAGCTTATCATTTTAGGGCACTTTAAGTACCTTTCTCTTTTTAATCCCGTTGGAAATATCTCCAGAGATTACATCTGCATAAAAATAAATTTTATATTTGGAGTACTTTCACACAAATTGTTATTTAACATTTTAACTGGAAATTTTTTTGTAGTATTTTGAATTGTTTTTAGTTTTTTTTTTTACAAGAACACACACTTTTATAAGCGAGATATATTTACATACATTGTTCATAATGTTTTCTGACTTTTGTTACATTTTGTTTTGACATTCTTTATAAAAAGTTCAAGTTTGCCCAATATTACAATTAGAAAAATACACACCTTCGAGTTATCGATATTAAAACAGAAACATACTTTAATTGAAATCATTACATACAATTTTTTAACATAAGTTAGCAATAAAAAATTTTAAACAAAATTATGAATAGTATATTTTAAATTTATATAAATAACATTTTCACATTTTGTTAACTTTTTAGACTGTACGACACGATTTTTCACCCATGACCGAACTGACCAGATTTTAAAAACCTAGCTTGAAAAAATATTCGTAGCTTTTTCTCAGTTTTTCTAGATCAATTCATTTCGGGTTTTTACGAGCAATTCAATTTTTAATGTGAATCCAGCTGTCTATCACTTGGGGAAGCTACGATGACACCCACACAAGTTGGCCAAGACGCTAGATTTGTATTTGTATTTATTAATTCGATTTTCTAATACAACAAGACACAATATCTTATAAATTACAGCATTAGAATCAGACAAGTTAAAGTATACATTGATAAAAAATATTTTTTTAAAAACTACATAGATTATATTTAAATTTAAATAGAGTAAAATAAATAAAGTAAAGGTTTATAAAAATAAAAAAGTTTACCTTTAAAACATTAAAAAAATTTACGAAAAATATTCCCTTAGTAATTTTCTAAATCTTATAGCGTTGCTAGTGATTTGCAAATCATTTGGAAGTTGATTCCAGAGACGTATGCTTAATATAAAGTATTGGCATTCAGAAGCATGGTCACGATGACGAAATTGTATTAAATTTTCCCTCTACACGATCTAGAAAACTGCAGACGTTCATAAAGATATTTTGGCTCCTTTGTCGTTATTATTTTGTGAAGTAATATTAAGTTTTTGAATTGAAGATAGTTTGAAAATGACATATTAAATAAACGACAAGAGTGCTGCGATATATGATCAAATCTTTTTAAAGAGAAAATGTAACGGATGATATTGTTGTATGTTACGGTCTGCTTTCGCATATCATTTGTGTTACAACCAGTAAAAATTTCAGATGAGTATAAAAGTGTCGGAAGAAGATATGTTTTTGCAAGTAATATTCTTACTTGCAGAGGTGTAAAGTGCTGACTAGCCCATAAACTTCGCAACATGCCATATACTTTACCACAAACTTGTGTAATATGATTCGACCAGGTTAAAGTTTTGTTAAATAGTACTCCTAAGTTTCTTGCTGAATCTACAACATCGATTCTCGAATCACCAAGAAATAAATTTACCTCAAAATTTATATGAGAGGCTCTTTTACATATTTATATGCATTTGGATTTATTAGGATTAAGTCGCAAACCGTTAGCCGCTGCCCACGTATGTATTTTCTAAAGATCATGATTTAACTCCCGTATTTTCATATTAGCTGACTCTTTAGGACTACTGAGATACAGCTGAACATCATCAGCATACATTTGTATACTAAAATACGATAGTTGGTTTGGGAGATCGTTCGCATATAAGGAGTATAGCAGTGGTCCAAGGATGGATCCCTGTGGGACACCTCTAGTTACTTGTAAAGAACGCGATATAGTTTCGGCATTTGCAACTGATTGGCATCTACTTGAGAGGTATGATGACAACAGTTTCACCGCAAACGTGGAAAATTTAAATAATTTGGACAATTTCATGCACAAGATTGAATGGTGCAGTGTATCAAAAGGCTTTGAGTGGTCCAATAATACCAAAAACGTTATTTTTTTCTCATCTAGGTTACTACGAATTTCCTCTATCACATCGGTAAGAGCTAAAGTACAGCCACGTTGAGGTCTGAATCCAGATTGACGATCGGTTAACAGGTTGTTGTTATTAACATGGTTATAAATTTGTTTATGTAACAACTTTTCAAAAACTTTGGAAAAATAGGGGAGAATCGCAATCGGACGATATTCATTTCCTGCTTTTGGTACTGGAACAATTTTAGCGTGTTTTTACTGCATTGGAAATGTACAGGTTATAATTATAGTATTAAAAAGATGTGTAACATATCGAATTATCCAGGGTAGAATAATTTTAACAAATTTTGGGTTAATATTATCTAATCCAATTGAATTAGATTTCATTGCATTAAAAGCGTTAACTACATCGCATGCGGCTAGGCATTGAAAATTAAATTCACTACATGAAATCAAAGGCAAACATTCCTCATAAAATTTAGATATTTTTAATTAGGCTTAAGTTCATTGAATTTAATTTTCATTAAATTATTTTTATGAAGACAGGAATTTTACAACATGAAATTAATTAAATTTTTTTTTTTTTTTTTTTTGATAATTTTTCATTCTTGACTGCGCCGAGATTTGATCCAAGGCGTTCACGGACAGGTTGCCCAGACTAGTTTCGATTGTAACCACACAATCTCGTCAGTGGGGTTTGCCGTTTTACTCACTCGGCTATTGAGGCCGGGCGACGTCAATAGTCAAACATCAATCCTTAAACCAAATGGTATTTCACTTTGGTAGATCGAAATTTGTTTTTTGAATGAATGATTATCTATTTTAATTGATTTACATGTTCTTCCTAACTTCTGTTTTTTCGTACTTTTTGTCAAGAATTCTTCTTGAAGTCCAAGTACATTTTTGTTTTTTGATGTTTTTGTCTTTATTTTTTCTTGTTGAACTTTTACAGCACAACTTGAAGGACAAATGTAAACATAGCTCGTGCCTTAGCTGTTAACAATAATTAGTATTGTGGTTATTTTATTGAACTGTTAATGGTTTTTAATCCAAATTTAGATATTTTTAATTAAGCTTAAGTTCATTGAATTTTATTTTCATTAAATTATTTTTATGAAGACAGGAATTTTACAACATGAAATTAATTAAAATTTTTTTTTTTTTTTTTTTAAATTTATTTTTTCAATTTTCTGTAAAATATTCATCACAATTCGTAAGGGAAGGTATATCTAAAAGACTAACCATTTCTAAGCTATAATTATTTTCTAACTCTATTCGTGACTTCACATGCCGCAGGGAGGAAATAAGTGGATCGGTTAACATGACCATATTAATAAGTAAGACATTTTTCCATTATTTTAAAACATATTGCCCAAAAAATATCATTAAATGCAATCATTTATCAAAATGTCATTTTATTTTTGGTTTAAGGAAGGGTAAATCCAACAATTAATTTTCATACTTTATGAATGGTTTGTTAAAGGTTTAATATACTATTTTTCGTTTATGAATACAACTTTAGCACTTTTTGCTTATAAGCGGTTAATTAATCATAAATAAATTTTTATGAATGCGGCTGTAATTGTTTATGTTTCAAACGATTTCTTTCTTTTTGTTTTGTTGCAGTTTGATTTAGATTGTTAACGTGTGAGAGAATGAAAGTAAAGCGTTATAAAGCATATCCAGTTTCTGTGTTCTTTTTCTTATCTTTTCTAAAAATTATATTATTCCATTGTACCACTTGAATCACTTTTTGATTTATTAAAAATTTTACTATCTTTAATAGTCTTGTTCAGGTCTGGTAGAAGGTTGTTTTCATTTGTCTCAAAAAATTATCGCCTTCATCTAAATAATTACTCGAAGGAAATGTTCCTGAGTTAAGAAATAATAAAAGGGTATTTAAAACGTACCGGCTTGTTTTTTACATAAAAGAAACAAAACTAATTCATATGTACTGTGAAAAAACACATTTTCGATTAATCGAATAATCGACATTTATTATTCGAATTATTCGTTAATAGTAAATCAGAAATTTTTAATTATTCGAACAGTTAATCGACCAAAATTAATCGATTAATCGAACAACGGTTAATGGTTTGAATACCCTAGTGGATAAGCATGTCTATATGCAACATAAGCCATATTTTTGTAGTTACAAACAAAACCTCTTAGCCAAAATCATATTTTTGAAATGATTTTATTTTAACATTACTAGTATGGGCCAGCAGTCGACACAATTGACTGCAATCTAGAAATAACTTATTTGTACCGTTATTTATAATATTTATTTAATCATATGGGTTAAAACTTTATTAAATATGTATATACATATGTAGAAATATATTTATTTAATGTTTAAAAAACATATCGCACTTGATTATAAAGAGGGTATTAACTCAAAATGTAATAATTCTCAGTAGAGCAGAACAATTTTTAATTTTATGAGGCACATTTCTTTTAGACATATTAAATTTAGTGACAATTTTTCTAAAAATGTATATATAACAAAAGTTCCCTAATCTCAATGTTTATAACAAAGCCTTTTATATTTTTTCCATTTATATTTATTTCGTTGATGAATTATGTTGTTATAACCTCTCTATATATAAATTTCTTGTAAATACATGATTATCATATAACAAATGACCATGATCGGTAGTGTCTGTTATATAAAATCGCAGCCCATCAAAAGATCGCACTTTATTAAAAAAAAAAAAAAATGCAATAAACACATTCTTTACAATGTAACCATATTAATAATATAACAATAACATTAAAATTATTCATAAGTGCAAAAATTTACGAAATCAACAGTAACATTTAAAAATACAACTCTGTCAAAAAGAAAACAAAATATTTAAAATTGTCTTTCTCTTTTTTATTTCTTAATCTCTACTGTTCTCCAATTTAATGCATAGCAGAAAACTCTGCATGTTGTTGTTCTTTTTACTATGTAAACACAAAAACAAAGCATACTGCTTCTGTTATGTGTTTACATTGTTTTTGCTCACACGTATGTGTGAAGTTAAGGCGTAAAAAGGATCCTAAGAAAACCACTTGCCTATTAATATATATGATTGAAACAAATAGTAATATGAACATGTTTTTTCTATGAAATATGTGTTCATTCGTCGACCACAATTTAAAAGCTTCCTTGAATTAAGTTTTCAAGTTATTTGTGTTTTAATATAACATCTGTATAAAAATAATGAATTTTTCCAAATGGTGGATTCCGCCGAAATGTTTGTAGTTTTAAGCATGACGATATGCTAGAACTACTTGAGATTTTTTAAGTGACTTAACTGGCATTCCGTCCTCGGCAGCACAACGGGTAAATATTTCGCCCAATGATTAATTTTTGCAACGGATTTAAGTGAAGTATTATTTATTATTTAAGAACTACTAAAAACGGAGTCAACTTTTATTTGGCGCACATTTATGTCAAGCTTGTGGACTAATTAAAGGGGATTTATAAGTCGTGACGTCGAAGAACCTTTGCAGCTTATCATTTTAGGGCACTTTAAGTACCTTTCTCTTTTTAATCCCGTTCGAAATATCTCCAGAGATTACATCTGCATAAAAATAAATTTTATATTTGGAGTACTTTCACACAATTTGTTATTTAACATTTTAACTGGAAATTTTTTAAGTCACTTAAAAAATCTCAAGTAGTTCTAGCATATCGTCATGCTTAAAACTACAAACACAAATAACTTGAAAACTTAATTCAAGGAAGCTTTTAAATTGTGGTCGACGAATGAACACATATTTCATAGAAAAAACATGTTCATATTACTATTTGTTTCATTCATATATATTAATAGGCAAGTGGTTTTCTTAGGATCCTTTTTACGCCTTAACTTCACACATACGTGTGAGCAAAAACAATGTAAACACATAACAGAAGCAGTTTGCTTTGTTTTTGTGTTTACATAGTAAAAAGAACAACAACATGCAGAGTTTTCTGCTATGCATTAAATTGGAGAACAGTAGAGATTAAGAAATAAAAAATAGAAAGACAATTTTAAATATTTTGTTTTCTTTTTGACAGAGTTGTATTTTTAAATGTTACTGTTGATTTCGTAAATTTTTGCACTTATGAATAATTTTAATGTTATTGTTATATTATTAATATGGTTACATTGTAAAGAATGTGTTTATTGCATTTTTTTTTTTTTTTTTTAATTTTTTTTTTTTTTTTTTCTCTCAGTATTTATTTATTGAATCTTCATATACTAAATATGAACTAACAATAATTAATCAAATCTTAACCTAATATTTGATTTATGTCCTGCCAGTGCCGGACAAAAAAGATTTCGTCATCACGGTTTCTGTTCACATATGTAGATGTTTACCGCTCATCTGATTGGGTGAGTGCTGCAGTGTCTCTTCTTCTTAATCGAGTGTGGCCGCCATAATTTAAAATATTTCGTGCTAATGGGTTTGGGTGCAGTTCCAGCCTTTTTAGATATTTTACTGCATATTTCGTTATCATAGTTTTTACTAATGGCACATTGAGATCCTTGTGGATATTTGAGTTTTTGACGTACCAGGGGGCGGCTGTGATTATTCGAAGAAGTTTATTTTGGCGCCTTTGAATTTTTTCGATGTTAGAAGCCGAGGCAGTGCCCCATAACTGAATACCGTAGCACCAAATTGGCTTTAAGATAGAGTTGTAAAGTAGAAGTTTGCAATCGAGGCTGAGAACAGAATTTCTTCCAATAAGCCAATTTATTTGAATTGCTTTTAGTTTCATTTGAGTTAATTTAGCTTCTATATGCCATTTCCACGTTAAACGCCGATCTAGATGTATACCGAGGTATTTTACATGCGAGTGTTGGGGTATTATTTGATTATTGATTTTAATAGGGGGGCATGTTTCCCGACGCAATGTGAATGTTATATGTGCGCATTTTTGCTCATTGATCTTTATCCTCCATTGTTTTAACCACCTTTCCAGTTCAAATATGTGATCCTGTAAGTAACGAGATGCTTCTTGACAGTTTGCGTGTACGCTTAGAAAAGCTGTATCGTCCGCAAATGTTGAGGTATGGGTGTAGCTGTTTGTTGGCAAGTCCGAAGTATAAATTAAGTATAATAGAGGGCCCAGGATGCTGCCTTGTGGGACTCCGGCGTTAATTGGCTGAGGAGAACTTAAAAAATCGCCTTCTTTAATAATAAAATGACGCCCGACTAAGTAGCTTTCTAACAGCTTGTGTATGTTTGCTGGTAAGTTTTGCTGTAACTTCAGTAGTAACCCTTTATGCCAGACTTTATCAAAAGCTTGAGACACATCGATGAAGAGTGCAGAGCAATATTTTTTTTCTTCAAAGGCTTTTCTTATGACATTTACTATTCGATGAGTTTGTTCAATTGTGCTGTGTTTTCTTCTAAAACCGAATTGATGATTGGGAATACATCTGTTTTCATTTAAAATCGGCGTTAATTTTGACACTAGTAGTTTCTCAAATAGCTTTGATATATTAGACAATAGGCTTATAGGTCTATATGACTCAACTTTTGTGGGATCCTTTCCTGGTTTAGGTATCATGGTAACTAAAGATACTTTCCACTCTTGTGGGTAGTATTCAAGGCGTAAAATAGCATTAAAAATTAGTAGAATAATTTTCTTTGCTATGCGGGGTAGCTCCAAAAGCATTTTGTTACTGATGTTATCAAAACCAGGGGCTTTCTTGGGGTTTAAATCATGAATAGCCTTTTCGATTTCTCTTATCTCAAATCTTAGTGGAACATCTGATCTAACAACAACAGGTGGTAACTCGACCGCAGTATCGAAAGATGTATGAGGGGTAAATACGGTTTTCAAATGATTAACAAAAATATTTCCTTTTTCTATATTATTTCGTGCCCAACTTCCATTTAAGTTTCTTAATGGCGGTTTAGTGATAACTGGTCTTTTTAGATTTCTAGCTGCACGCCATAATGAGTAGTCAGATTGAGGAGTTGCATCAAGTTCCTTAAGATATTTTTCCAGAGAAGCCGTTTTTTGAGACTGCAGTAAGATTCTTAGCCTTTTTGTACACTCTTTTAGTAAATTTTTAAGTTGAGGGGATCTGTGCAATTGCCACTCCCTTCGAGCTCTCCTTTTTTCAGTCAAGAGACGCTCGACATCTGTAGAATATATTTTACTATTTTTGATGTTTTTGCGGGCTATGCTAGAATGTTGAACAGCTAGTTTGAGATAATTGTCAAAATTTACAATAGAAAGATTCACATTCTCCGGTGTTCTAAGCGGAATATTTTCAGTGCAGTGGGTACTGAGATATTTTTTATATTTTAACCAATTTATTTGTGTTGCTGACGTCACTAAGTATCCACACGGAGATACAATTCTATTAGGGTTTGCTATAGTTAGAAGTGTAGGTGTGTGATCAGAAGATAATTCTAAAGAAGCTTCAACATGAATCGTTTCTGCGGGGATGTTTTTAACCACGCCAAAATCGATGACATCTGGAATTTTTTGCTGATCAGTAGGCCAATAAGTTGGTTGACCACTCGCGACCACATTTAAATCCATTTTAGACATTGTATTGTACAAAACACGACCCTTTGGTGTTATGAGCCGTGACCCCCAGAAGGTATGTTTAGCGTTGTAATCGCCAGCGGCTAGGAAACAGGGTCCTAATGATTTAAAATATTTATAATATTGGCTTTCTGATATTGAAAATCTAGGTGGAGAGTATAATGATGAAAGTACTAAGTTTCGATTTAGCTCTTCAACACAAATGTTCGTTGCTTGCAGATAATCTTCACGATAATCACACATTAAGTAGTGTTTGATTCGGGCTTTTATCAAAATAGCAGAGCCTCCACAAGCTCTGTCTCGAGGGTCCTTGGTATCATTTTTTTAATAAAGTGCGATCTTTTGATGGGCTGCGATTTTATATAACAGACACTACCGATCATGGTCATTTGTTATATGATAATCATGTATTTACAAGAAATTTATATATAGAGAGGTTATAACAACATAATTCTTCAACGAAATAAATATAAATGGAAAATATATAAAAGGCTTTGTTATAAACATTGAGATTAGGGAACTTTTGTTATATATACATTTTTAGAAAAATTGTCACTAAATTTAATATGTCTAAAAGAAATGTGCCTCATAAAATTAAAAATTGTTCTGCTCTACTGAGAATTATTACATTTTGAGTTAATACCCTCTTTATAATCAAGTGCGATATGTTTTTTAAACATTAAATAAATATATTTCTACATATGTATATACATATTTAATAAAGTTTTAACCCATATGATTAAATAAATATTATAAATAACGGTACAAATATTTCTAGATTGCAGTCGATTGTGTCGACTGCTGGCCCATACTGCTTCCGTCCTCGGCAGCACAACGGGTAAATATTTCGCCCAATGATTAATTTTTGCAACGGATTTAAGTGAAGTATTATTTATTATTAAAGAACTACTAAAAACGGAGTCAACTTTTATTTGGCGCACATTTATGTCAAGCTTGTGGACTAATTAAAGGGGATTTAAAAGTAGTGACGTCGAAGAACCTTTGCAGCTTATCATTTTAGGGCACTTTAAGTACCTTTCTCTTTTTAATCCCGTTGGAAATATCTCCAGAGATTACATCTGCATAAAAATAAATTTTATATTTGGAGTACTTTCACACAAATTGTTATTTAACATTTTAACTGGAAATTTTTTTGTAGTATTTTGAATTGTTTTTAGTTTTTTTTTTTACAAGAACACACACTTTTATAAGCGAGATATATTTACATACATTGTTCATAATGTTTTCTGACTTTTGTTACATTTTGTTTTGACATTCTTTATAAAAAGTTCAAGTTTGCCCAATATTACAATTAGAAAAATACACACCTTCGAGTTATCGATATTAAAACAGAAACATACTTTAATTGAAATCATTACATACAATTTTTTAACATAAGTTAGCAATAAAAAATTTTAAACAAAATTATGAATAGTATATTTTAAATTTATATAAATAACATTTTCACATTTTGTTAACTTTTTAGACTGTACGACACGATTTTTCACCCATGACCGAACTGACCAGATTTCAAAAACCTAGCTTGAAAAAATATTCGTAGCTTTTTCTCAGTTTTTCTAGATCAATTCATTTCGGGTTTTTACGAGCAATTCAATTTTTAATGTGAATCCAGCTGTCTATCACTTGGGGAAGCTACGATGACACCCACACAAGTTGGCCAAGACGCTAGATTTGTATTTGTATTTATTAATTCGATTTTCTAATACAACAAGACACAATATCTTATAAATTACAGCATTAGAATCAGACAAGTTAAAGTATACATTGATAAAAAATATTTTTTTAAAAACTACATAGATTATATTTAAATTTAAATAGAGTAAAATAAATAAAGTAAAGGTTTATAAAAATAAAAAAGTTTACCTTTAAAACATTAAAAAAATTTACGAAAAATATTCCCTTAGTAATTTTCTAAATCTTATAGCGTTGCTAGTGATTTGCAAATCATTTGGAAGTTGATTCCAGAGACGTATGCTTAATATAAAGTATTGGCATTCAGAAGCATGGTCACGATGACGAAATTGTATTAAATTTTCCCTCTACACGATCTAGAAAACTGCAGACGTTCATAAAGATATTTTGGCTCCTTTGTCGTTATTATTTTGTGAAGTAATATTAAGTTTTTGAATTGAAGATAGTTTGAAAATGACATATTAAATAAACGACAAGAGTGCTGCGATATATGATCAAATCTTTTTAAAGAGAAAATGTAACGGATGATATTGTTGTATGTTACGGTCTGCTTTCGCATATCATTTGTGTTACAACCAGTAAAAATTTCAGATGAGTATAAAAGTGTCGGAAGAAGATATGTTTTTGCAAGTAATATTCTTACTTGCAGAGGTGTAAAGTGCTGACTAGCCCATAAACTTCGCAACATGCCATATACTTTACCACAAACTTGTGTAATATGATTCGACCAGGTTAAAGTTTTGTTAAATAGTACTCCTAAGTTTCTTGCTGAATCTACAACATCGATTCTCGAATCACCAAGAAATAAATTTACCTCAAAATTTATATGAGAGGCTCTTTTACATATTTATATGCATTTGGATTTATTAGGATTAAGTCGCAAACCGTTAGCCGCTGCCCACGTATGTATTTTCTAAAGATCATGATTTAACTCCCGTATTTTCATATTAGCTGACTCTTTAGGACTACTGAGATACAGCTGAACATCATCAGCATACATTTGTATACTAAAATACGATAGTTGGTTTGGGAGATCGTTCGCATATAAGGAGTATAGCAGTGGTCCAAGGATGGATCCCTGTGGGACACCTCTAGTTACTTGTAAAGAACGCGATATAGTTTCGGCATTTGCAACTGATTGGCATCTACTTGAGAGGTATGATGACAACAGTTTCACCGCAAACGTGGAAAATTTAAATAATTTGGACAATTTCATGCACAAGATTGAATGGTGCAGTGTATCAAAAGGCTTTGAGTAGTCCAATAATACCAAAAACGTTATTTTTTTCTCATCTAGGTTACTACGAATTTCCTCTATCACATCGGTAAGAGCTAAAGTACAGCCACGTTGAGGTCTGAATCCAGATTGACGATCGGTTAACAGGTTGTTGTTATTAACATGGTTATAAATTTGTTTATGTAACAACTTTTCAAAAACTTTGGAAAAATAGGGGAGAATCGCAATCGGACGATATTCATTTCCTGCTTTTGGTACTGGAACAATTTTAGCGTGTTTTTACTGCATTGGAAATGTACAGGTTATAATTATAGTATTAAAAAGATGTGTAACATATCGAATTATCCAGGGTAGAATAATTTTAACAAATTTTGGGTTAATATTATCTAATCCAATTGAATTAGATTTCATTGCATTAAAAGCGTTAACTACATCGCATGCGGCTAGGCATTGAAAATTAAATTCACTACATGAAATCAAAGGCAAACATTCCTCATAAAATTTAGATATTTTTAATTAGGCTTAAGTTCATTGAATTTAATTTTCATTAAATTATTTTTATGAAGACAGGAATTTTACAACATGAAATTAATTAAATTTTTTTTTTTTTTTTTTTTGATAATTTTTCATTCTTGACTGCGCCGAGATTTGAACCAAGGCGTTCACGGACAGGTTGCCCAGACTAGTTTCGATTGTAACCACACAATCTCGTCAGTGGGGTTTGCCGTTTTACTCACTCGGCTATTGAGGCCGGGCGACGTCAATAGTCAAACATCAATCCTTAAACCAAATGGTATTTCACTTTGGTAGATCGAAATTTGTTTTTTGAATGTATTTTAATTGATTTACATGTTCTTCCTAACTTCTGTTTTTTCGTACTTTTTGTCAAGAATTCTTCTTGAAGTCCAAGTACATTTTTGTTTTTTGATGTTTTTGTCTTTCTTTTTTCTTGTTGAACTTTTACAGCACAACTTGAAGGACAAATGTAAACATAGCTCGTGCCTTAGCTGTTAACAATAATTAGTATTGTGGTTATTTTATTGAACTGTTAATGGTTTTTAATCCAAATTTAGATATTTTTAATTAGGCTTAAGTTCATTGAATTTTATTTTCATTAAATTATTTTTATGAAGACAGGAATTTTACAACATGAAATTAATTAAAATTTTTTTTTTTTTTTTTAAATTTATTTTTTCAATTTTCTGTAAAATATTCATCACAATTCGTAAGGGAAGGTATATCTAAAAGACTAACCATTTCTAAGCTATAATTATTTTCTAACTCTATTCGTGACTTCACATGCCGCAGGGAGGAAATAAGTGGATCGGTTAACATGACCATATTAATAAGTAAGACATTTTTCCATTATTTTAAAACATATTGCCCAAAAAATATAATTAAATGCAATCATTTATCAAAATGTCATTTTATTTTTGGTTTAAGGAAGGGTAAATCCAACAATTAATTTTCATACTTTATGAATGGTTTGTTAAAGCTATATATTTTTCGTTTATGAATACAACTTTAGCACTTTTTGCTTATAAGCGGTTAATTAATCATAAATAAATTTTTATGAATGCGGCTGTAATTGTTTATGTTTCAAACGATTTCTTTCTTTTTGTTTTGTTGCAGTTTGATTTAGATTGTTAACGTGTGAGAGAATGAAAGTAAAGCGTTATAAAGCATATCCAGTTTCTGTGTTCTTTTTCTTATCTTTTCTAAAAATTATATTATTCCATTGTACCACTTGAATCACTTTTTGATTTATTAAAAATTTTACTACCTTTAATAGTCTTGTTCAGGTCTGGTAGAAGGTTGTTTTCATTTGTCTCAAAAAATTATCGCCTTCATCTAAATAATTACTCGAAGGAAATGTTCCTGAGTTAAGAAATAATAAAAGGGTATTTAAAACGTACCGGCTTGTTTTTTACATAAAAGAAACAAAACTAATTCATATGTACTGTGAAAAAACACATTTTCGATTAATCGAATAATCGACATTTATTATTCGAATTATTCGTTAATCGACCAAAATTAATCGATTAATCGAACAACGGTTAATGGTTTGAATACCCTAGTGGATAAGCATGTCTATATGCAACATAAGCCATATTTTTGTAGTTACAAACAAAACCTCTTAGCCAAAATCATATTTTTCAAATGATTTTATTTTAACATTACTAGTATGGGCCAGCAGTCGACACAATCGACTGCAATCTAGAAATAACTTATTTGTACCGTTATTTATAATATTTATTTAATCATATGGGTTAAAACTTTATTAAATATGTATATACATATGTAGAAATATATTTATTTAATGTTAAAAAAACATATCGCACTTGATTATAAAGAGGGTATTAACTCAAAATGTAATAATTCTCAGTAGAGCAGAACAATTTTTAATTTTATGAGGCACATTTCTTTTAGACATATTAAATTTAGTGACAATTTTTCTAAAAATGTATATATAACAAAAGTTTCCTAATCTCAATGTTTATAACAAAGCCTTTTATATATTTTCCATTTATATTTATTTCGTTGATGAATTATGTTGTTATAACCTCTCTATATATAAATTGTTTGTAAATACATGATTATCATATAACAAATGACCATGATCGGTAGTGACTGTTATATAAAATCGCAGCCCATCAAAAGATCGCACTTTATTAAAAAAAAAAAAAAAAATGCAATAAACACATTCTTTACAATGTAACCATATTAATAATATAACAATAACATTAAAATTATTCATAAGTGCAAAAATTTACGAAATCAACAGTAACATTTAAAAACACAACTCTGTCAAAAAGAAAACAAAATTTTTAAAATTGTCTTTCTCTTTTTTATTTCTTAATCTCTACTGTTCTCCAATTTAATGCATAGCAGAAAACTCTGCATGTTGTTGTTCTTTTTACTATGTAAACACAAAAACAAAGCATACTGCTTCTGTTATGTGTTTACATTGTTTTTGCTCACACGTATGTGTGAAGTTAAGGCGTAAAAGAGATCCTAAGAAAACCACTTGCCTATTAATATATATGATTGTAACAAATAGTAATATGAACATGTTTTTTCTATGAAATATGTGTTCATTCGTCGACCACAATTTAAAAGCTTCCTTGAATTAAGTTTTCAAGTTATTTGTGTTTTAATATAACATCTGTATAAAAATAATGAATTTTTCCAAATGGTGGATTCCGCCGAAATGTTTGTAGTTTTAAGCATGACGATATGCTAGAACTACTTGAGATTTTTTAAGTGACTTAACTGGCATTCCGTCCTCGGCAGCACAACGGGTAAATATTTCGCCCAATGATTAATTTTTGCAACGGATTTAAGTGAAGTATTATTTATTATTAAAGAACTACTAAAAACGGAGTCAACTTTTATTTGGCGCACATTTATGTCAAGCTTGTGGACTAATTAAAGGGGATTTATAAGTCGTGACGTCGAAGAACCTTTGCAGCTTATCATTTTAGGGCACTTTAAGTACCTTTCTCTTTTTAATCCCGTTCGAAATATCACCAGAGATTACATCTGCATAAAAATAAATTTTATATTTGGAGTACTTTCACACAAATTGCTATTTAACATTTTAACTGGAAATTTTTTTGTAGTATTTTGAATTGTTTTTAGTTTTTTTTTTTACAAAAACACACACTTTTATAAGCGAGATATATTTACATACATTGTTCATAATGTTTTCTGACTTTTGTTACATTTTGTTTTGACATTCTTCATAAAAAGTTTAAGTTTGCCCAATATTACAATTAGAAAAATACACACCTTCGAGTTATCGATATTAAAACAGAAACATACTTTAATTGAAATCATTACATACAATTTTTTAACATAAGTTAGCAATAAAAAATTTTAAACAAAATTATGAATAGTATATTTTAAATTTATATAAATAACATTTTCACATTTTGTTAACTTTTTACACTGTACGACACGATTTTTCACCCATGACCAAACTGACCAGATTTTAAAAACCTAGCTTGAAAAAATATTCGTAGCTTTTTCTCAGTTTTTCTAGATCAATTCATTTCGGGTTTTTACGAGCAATTCAATTTTTAATGTGAATCCAGCTGTCTATCACTTGGGGAAGCTACGATGACACCCACACAAGTTGGCCAAGACGCCAGATTTGTATTTGTATTTATTAATTCGATTTTCTAATACAACAAGACACAATATCTTATAAATTACAGCATTAGAATCAGACAAGTTAAAGTATACATTGATAAAAAATATTTTTTTAAAAATTACATAGATTATATTTAAATTTAAATAGAGTAAAATAAATAAAGTAAAGGTTTATAAAAATAAAAAAGTTTACCTTTAAAACATTAAAAAAATTTACGAAAAATATTCCCTTAGTAATTTTCTAAATCTTATAGCGTTGCTAGTGATTTGCAAATCATTTGGAAGTTGATTCCAGAGACGTATGCTTAATATAAAGTATTGGCATTCAGAAGCATGGTCACGATGACGAAATTGTATTAAATTTTCCCTCTACACGATCTAGAAAACTGCAGACGTTCATAAAGATATTTTGGCTCCTTTGTCGTTATTATTTTGTGAAGAAATATTAAGTTTTTGAATTGAAGATAGTTTGAAAATGACATATTAAATAAACGACAAGAGTGCTGCGATATATGATCAAATCTTTTTAAAGAGAAAATGTAACGGATGATATTGTTGTGTTACGGTCTGCTTTCGCATATCATTTGTGTTACAACCAGTAAAAATTTCAGATGAGTATAAAAGTGTCGGAAGAAGATATGTTTTTGCAAGTAATATTCTTACTTGCAGAGGTGTAAAGTGCTGACTAGCCCATAAACTTCGCAACATGCCATATAATTTACCACTAACTTGTGTAATATGATTCGACCAGGTTAAAGTTTTGTTAAATAGTACTCCTAAGTTTCTTGCTGAATCTACAACATCGATTCTCGAATCACCAAGAAATAAATTTACCTCAAAATTTATATGAGAGGCTCTTTTACATATTAATATGCATTTGGATTTATTAGGATTAAGTCGCAAACCGTTAGCCGCTGCCCACGTAAGTATTTTCTCAAGATCATGATTTAACTCCCGTATTTTCATATTAGCTGACTCTTTAGGACTACTGAGATACAGCTGAACATCATCAGCATACATTTGTATACTAAAATACGATAGTTGGTTTGGGAGACCGCTCGTATATAAGGAGTATAGCAGTGGTCCAAGGATGGATCCCTGTGGGACACCTCTAGTTACTTGTAAAGAACGCGATATAGTTTCGGCATTTGCAACTGATTGGCATCTACTTGAGAGGTATGATGACAACAGTTTCACCGCAAACGTGGAAAATTTAAATAATTTGGACAATTTCATGCACAAGATTGAATGGTGCAGTGTATCAAAAGCCTTTGAGTGGTCCAATAATACCAAAAACGTTATTTTTTTCTCATCTAGGTTACTACGAATTTCCTCTATCACATCGGTAAGAGCTAAAGTACAGCCACGTTTAGGTCTCAATCCAGATTGACGATCGGTTAACAGGTTGTTGTTATTAACATGGTTATAAATTTGTTTATGTAACAACTTTTCAAAAACTTTGGAAAAATAGGGGAGAATCGCAATCGGACGATATTCATTTCCTGCTTTTGGTACTGGAACAATTTTAGCGTGTTTTCACTGCATTGGAAATGTACAGGTTATAATTATAGTATTAAAAAGATGTGTAACATATCGAATTATCCAGGGTAGAATAATTTTAAAAAATTTTGGGTTAATATTATCTAATCCAATTGAATTAGATTTCATTGCATTAAAAGCGTTAACTACATCGCATGCGGCTAGGCATTGAAAATTAAATTCACTACATGAAATCAAAGGCAAACATTCCTCATAAAATTTAGATATTTTTAATTAGGCTTAAGTTCATTGAATTTAATTTTCATTAAATTATTTTTATGAAGACAGGAATTTTACAACATGAAATTAATTAAAATTTTTTTTTTTTTTATTGATAATTTTTCATTCTTGACTGCGCCGAGATTTGAACCAAGGCGTTCACGGACAGGTTGCCCAGACTAGTTTCGATTGTAACCACACAATCTCGTCAGTGGGGTTTGCCGTTTTACTCACTCGGCTATTGAGGCCGGGCGACGTCAATAGTCAAACATCAATCCTTAAACCAAATGGTATTTCACTTTGGTAGATCGAAATTTGTTTTTTGAATGAATGATTATCTATTTTAATTGATTTACATGTTCTTCCTAACTTCTGTTTTTTCGTACTTTTTGTCAAGAATTCTTCTTGAAGTCCAAAGTACATTTTTGTTTTTTGATGTTTTTGTCTTTCTTTTTTCTTGTTGAACTTTTACAGCACAACTTGAAGGACAAATGTAAACATAGCTCGTGCCTTAGCTGTTAACAATAATTAGTATTGTGGTTATTTTATTGAACTGTTAATGGTTTTTAATCCAAATTTAGATATTTTTAATTAGGCTTAAGTTCATTGAATTTTATTTTCATTAAATTATTTTTATGAAGACAGGAATTTTACAACATGAAATTAATTAAAATTTTTTTTTTTTTTTTTTTAAATTTATTTTTTCAATTTTCTGTAAAATATTCATGACAATTCGTAAGGGAAGGTATATCTAAAAGACTAACCATTTCTAAGCTATAATTATTTTCTAACTCTATTCGTGACGTCACATGCCTCAGGGAGGAAATAAGTGGATCGGAAGATGCTGCCAACATGTTGAAGAGGTCCTTATTTTGCCTTACCCTTGATGCTTTGAATGTGTTCTGCAATCTATATTTTTTATAAAATTTGTTAAGAGACTCCTGTGCTTCTTCAGAAAGCTCTCTAATTGGCAAAGACTGGTACTCAATTATATCTTTGCCATGCGCCAATATTTTATGGACGGTCAGGGTCAACTTCTTCTGTGGATAAATTTCTGCTAAAAGAGATGCAGTTTCTCCATATTCTCCATATTTTGTAGAATTGACATTTTCTTTGCAGTTTAAAACATCCAAGATCGTTCCCAATCTTTTCACGATTTGATTGTCAATTCCAGTGATTCTAATTACTGCCTCATCATTTTCAAAAAATCTCCTAGAAGTGTTTCCATCGTTTGAGTTACCGTATCCGTGCTTGGGACAGTCTACTTTTAGTCCAACTTGTTTTAAAAAAAGCATCCTGTATTTGCTTCTTTCTGATCCTTTCCTTATCCTTTATTGATGTATTTTCATCGAAGTTTTCCTCCTCTTGTGGTAGGGTATACGCCAGTTTTAGCAAGAATTCCATACACCTTATCCTTGCGTGCAATGGTGACATTCCATATTCGTAATTCTCCTCATTTGTAGAATCGTTTAAATTACCAAAGTTCTTCTGACTCTTTTTGCAAATCGGGCATGACATTGTTGAGGTTGTTCCTGTCAGTTCGTTTAACACTTTTCCGTCAACCATGGTTAGGTGGAACTCGTAATTGCATTCAATATATTTTCCTTCTCCAATTTGCAGCTTTGTAGGCTTAATCTTGCTTATTTGTTCTTCAATGTCCTTCACCGTGGTCCTTATGAGTTCTGCCGATTCCCTTGCAAACTGAAACATTATTGGTCGGCAATAATGCACTGATGACGGACGTGGATTTTTCCAGTGTAGGGAAACATCAGATTTTAGCCGCAAAGGAACAACAGATGCCAAAAACATATTTCCGTCCGATATTGTAGGGTCATCGGAAGATATCCTTTGCTTATAAACGCTTTGTCCGGATGATCCATCGCAGCCCCATTTGCTGATCAATGTCAACTTCTCAGGAAGAATTTTCACCTCATTTTCAGTAAGACTCTCCAACAACCGTTTTGCTGTATGGCCCATGAGATCCTGCAGATTGGCTTTCGCAGAGATTTCCGTAAACTCCGTATGCAGTGGTCGTGAATTTATTTTGGCTTGCGTAATATGATTGTATCCGGGTAGAACGCCAGCGCCGTGTCGCGCTAAAGATGCCCGTAGTTTCTCATATTTCTCTTTGGAAAGTTCTAAGTCCATAAACAAGGCCAAGGCTTCTTCGGAACCATACTTTTTAATTTGTGCGTTTGTGGGCGTGCGAATGCTTTCCTTAATCCTTTTTAGTCGCAGTGGGCTTGCATCAGCAACAGATTTGGTTATCTGCGACCGAACTCTTTCACTATCCTTTGTATATTTAATAGACAGCGCGTCCGATAAATGCTTCGTGGTCAAGTCATTGGTGGCATCGGCAAGTTTCCTCTTTCTTGTGAAAATTGAACACTCCTCAATACTTTTTTTTGGCCTTCCTTTTGCTCCTCTGGTTGATGTGGTGGGTTTATCTACTACCAATATATACAGGATGGTGTCTTCATTAAGTCAGTCCTCGTATTTGGAGTTGAAGTTCTGAATGGTTCGATTAGGTTTTACCCATTTTGCCTTAATATTTGCATATATCAGGTAAAAATTATTTTTTATAATTTCGCTTCTCTCAATATTTCCGTATAAGCTATCAAGTTCTTCTAAAGCAGCTTCCGTGAAAAACTTTGGTGTGGTTGGCTTTCTAAGCAGTTCAGATAATTTTAAATTATTCAACGCCATGTTTTCAGTACTTAAATTGTTTAATGGTTTCAGTAATTGTTGCGCCAACTTTCAGTCGTAGACTAATCCAGGCATTATGCTTATTTTGCAATATATAGGCTTATGCTACCATGCCTAAAAATTTACCTGTTCCCTGCATACATATGAATTTAGGCTGAATAATGCAATTTTGATATTATGCACGTGTCCAAATAAGATTTGTGCCTACCTGTAGGGACCATAAGTCAATATTATTCTTGACCATTTGTACGCCAAAGTAATGTTTAAGTGAGGTACGTACCTGCTAATTTCAATGAGTAGTTTTTTTCAAACTATTAGATCAAACTACTGTCAGTCAAAACATATAAGGGATGGACGCCATACAATTTCTGCAACCATGTCTTTTTAACGTTTTTTACCTCTAGAAGCCAAACGGGCACGAACGGGCAGATAAAACCTTTTGAATTATTTAAAGAAATAATCAAAGAACAGGTTTTGCAAATAAAGAAAAATATAGATTATTTTTATTTTCCGTCAAAGTTGAAAAATAGTGAAAAAACGGATAGTTTTTAAATAGTGATTTACCAGGAGAAACACAAAGCAAACAGTTAATTTTTTTTTATCATTATACATTTAATAAATACATCAATCAATACAAACAAAAAATAAGGCGATTCGTAACCTATTTTTAGTGATATTACACCTCAAATCGCAACAAATTGACTAAAAATTGTGTGTTTTTTTGAAAACCGAAAGTCGGTCAACTTTGAACGGTTATATCTTCTAAACTAAAAATGTGATATTATTAAGAGTGACATATTTGAAATCGTTGAAAATAACATGGGTTTATTCAAAACTTCGTCGGTGCTCATGAAAATTTTGATTTTTGCAACCTCGTTTGCTCTACGGGCGCCACTGTGCGTCGCCCGGCCTCAATAGCCGAGTGAGTAAAACGGCAAACCCCACTGACGAGATTGTGTGGTTACAATCGAAACTAGTCTGGGCAACCTGTCCGTGAACGCCTGGGTTCAAATCTCAGCGCAGTCAAGAATGAAAAATTATCAATAAAAAAAAAAATTTTAATTAATTTCATGTTGTACAAATCCTGTCTTCATAAAAATAATTTAATGAAAATTAAAATCAATGAACTTAAGCCTAATTAAAAATATCTAAATTTGGATTAAAAACCATTAACATTTCAATAAAATAACCACAATACTAATTATTCCTCATAAAAACTATACTGAACAGTTGGATAATCAATTTTAGTAAAATTTTCATTAAGCATGTTAACATCAACTTACAATCAATGGTCAACTGAGTCATTAATGCCAATCTCTCGTATATATTTCCATTTACTTCTACAATCAACAGCTGTGTTAAATTTGTTGTAATAATACAAAGATTTATCATGTCTTATCCTCGAAAAAACCCTTTTCCTCGCCAAACGATACTCAGTTTGTAGATCAGGTGTCTTGTACCTTCTCCACATGTGGTATAGACGGTCACGTTGTTCTATTAACAATTTAGTTTCATTTCCAAGCCATGGCCTAATTCTATTTTTTATTATCTTATTTTTTATTGGCACGTGATTGTTATAAATTTGCAGTATTGAGTTATTAAGAAAAGCAAGCTTCTCATCCACTGATGGCAAATAAAAAATTTGTTCCCAATCAACGTTTTCAAGATCTCGCTGCAAACTTATTGGACTTATACTGTTGAAATCTCTGAAACTGTACATTTGACTTCCCTTTTCCGTTCTAAATTTATAGCATATAAAAATCAAATCGAGTTTTGAAAAGGTGGATGCAGCTAACTGATCATAGAGTAATAATTTCCGCCAGTTACTTACAAAAACCAGGTCAAGTAATGTGCTGTTTGTGGTTGAAAAATGTGTAGGCCTGGAAGTGTTTACAGCAGATAAATTAAATGAATACATAATGTTGGTCAGAGTTTCATTTTCAAGCAAATTGCAATTAAAATCACCAGTTATAATAACTTCCGAGTACGCTACAGAAAAATGTTCCAATTTGTCGATAAGTGTGTCCAATTTCATATACCTATCCGGTCTATAAACACAGCCAAGCAGCATTTTTTCACCATGAAAATTTACGTCAATAAAAATTAATTCAATATCACCGGGTTCATTATGTAAACAGATAAGTTTACATGAGATATTATTCCTAATGTAAATAGCTACACCTCCACCATTACTTTGCCTATCCGATCGAAAGATTCGATATCCATCTACTTTATAAATACTGTCGTTTATTTCCGGTATAAACCATGTTTCAGAAACACATATAGCATCAATACCTGAACTCGCTACGTAAAAAAATGAGCAAAATCAGTTCACGGGTTAAGCGCTTTTTTTTATACAATTTCATATATTTTTGAGCATGTGGCGAAATCAGTGTTGCCAATTTAGCCATTTATTGGCTAGATTTAGCTATGTTTGACCTTGTTTAGCCATTAAAAAATGAGTTTAGCCATGAAGCATTTTCCAACTTGTTTAGCTATATTTTTTTGGTTTTTTTTTTCTTATAAAAATTTATACAATTTCTAAAAGTAAAATAAAAATTTTTAACTATTAAAACGCATTAAATTAAAATCACAACTTTTACAAATGTTAAAAATCGCTATAAACGATCAGTTTTCACCAAACAAAGCAACAAAGAAACATCTCTTAGCGTCAAAAAATACTACAGTGTATTGTGTGCAGGTGGCAACAAGAAATTTTTAGAAATTTTGGAATTTCCTTTCAAGTTGCTCTGACATCCATGGTCTAATGCTGAAGTAGAGAGGGTATTTAGCCATGTTAGCATCGTTAAATGTAATTTGAGAAATAGGTTGCATTTAGCAGCAGTTAATTCGATTTTATGAATTAGGTTAATATGTTTACCATAACAATATTATTTTTTATTTTGGACTCAAAAGGTTGGGTAGATGTTGTCATGATTATGATTTGCCTTCAATATATTTAAAACTAATAGGTACAAGTGATTCCGATGAGATGAACAATAACGACATCGAATTTATCGACGATTAAATTTAAATGCTAAAAAAATATTTAATCTTCGTTTATTTTTAAGTTACTTAATTAACAATTTCATTGCAAAAAACTTTTAATGAATTATTTTTGTTTTGTTATTGAATTTTAATGTGTTTTTATTTAACAAAAATTTGACATTTTTTAGCCATTGTTTTCCGTAAATTTAGCCATTTTTGGTCACCAAGTTTTGGCCACACTGGACGAAATTGCTCTATTTCAATTCATGAAATTGTATCAAATTTTAAGAAATGTCATCATAACCTTTGAACCCGTGGACCAATTTCGGTCATTTTTAATAATATATTATATATACCTTTTAAATATTCATAAATAAATAAAAATAGTTTTGTTAATTAAAAAAAAGTCGTATAGTAAAGAAACACATTGATCCCGAATCCTAAAAAATCCCCGAAAAACCCGCGATCCCGGGATTTCGGGATCAGTCCCGATTGGCATCCCTAATTGAAACCAACAATGAATTTATTATAACACATTAAGGCCCTAATCATGTACAACGCAGGGCAACGCCAAACAATAACATTGAAAGCACAAACAATGTCATAAATATTTTGTAATTTTTTTGTTGCTTTCAACAGAAATTCATGTACCGTTTTAAAATTTTCAACGACACAAGCAATGGAGCGTTTGAAGTTTTAAAACGCAATGTGAATTTCTGTAGAAAGCAACAACAAAATTACAAAATATTTATGACATTGTTTGTGCTTTCAATGTTATTCTTTGGCGTTGCGTTAGTTCTGTGGCGTTGCGCTGCGTTGTACATGATTACGGCCTAAAAAGCAGAGTTCGAAAATAAACTGTAAAGTACAGCAAGTTAAAGTACCACACAGTTTTTTTAATTTTTGTTTGTGCATTTGTACACAAACAAAATATGGTATGTCTATTGTGAGCTGACGAACAGAAACACTTAGATAACTTAAGCCTATTTTTTTTACACGGACTCTAAAATAAGTTCGGTAAAGCCTATAGTACACGGCATGTAAAAAGACACATGCGCATGTGGTTCTGACGTAATTTTGACGTCAATGCAAAGCCACAATACACATTGCGTGTTGTGTGATGACGTCAAAATTACGTCAGAACCACATGCGCATATGTCTTTTTACATGCCGTGTACTATAGGCTTTACCGAACTTATTTTAGAGTCCGTGTTAAATTCTTTTCAGGTACTTATTCTGTACTTTTTAGTGAACACGTAGTTAACTTTTAGCTAACATGATATGTTTTTTTATTGTCTGCGTAGTTTATTTATTGAGAAAAGAACCCAAAATATAATTTGAAGTTGAGTTTTATAACAGGAGTGCAGAAATATAAGAAACAAATAGTGCAAAAATATATGAAAAATTTGAAAAAATTCACGTTAAAATTCCTCACAAGGAAAAAAAAATGCGATTTGTCCAACCATTTCCAGCGGGAAAATCAAGTAGTAAAGAGGCCTAATAGAAGGCCTTTTTGCAGACTAAAGATCTCCCAGCCGCATGCTAACTTTATTACCAATTAACAAGGTGTGTCATTGGAGACCAACACCTTGCACTTTTGCATCAATTTTAAGCACTTCTGGAAGGGTTTCTAAAAAGATTTAAGAATAAAGCTTTATCCAAATTTTATTGTTGTGGCTAATAACACGAAGTGAGTAAATTAATAACTAAACTTGCAACACGTTCCAACATAACTACTAATAAAACGATTGCGACACCCTTATCTTAAAATAGAAAATTTGAATTTGTAAAATATTAAATAAAAACCTTTCTGAAAGACCTTTTCGAAGAAGGCAGAGTGGAATAAGTAAAAGTTTACTAAAAATTCAATTGTAAACATTCTTAAAGGACTAAAAAGTGAATCGCCTGCACTTTTCCCCGCCGGGCAGCACGTTTAGTCTGTGCGTATTTTTTTTTTTTTTTTGTGAAATTATTTCTTGACTGATGAACCAAAATGTGTGTGTTGTTTTTTTTAGGCAAATATTATTGAAATAAAAAAAACTAAAAGAACTGCACATATCGTCATCTTAAATGCAGACTATTGTAACATCAAATTTCATAAGTTTTCATGAGAAACAAAAAAAGTTCTAAAATGGAAATTATATGAGATATTAAAGTAATATTAAATATTTAGAATAAAAATGCGATAACCGATTTTTTTTTGATAAAAAAATATTATTTTTAATGTTATTTATTTAGTTATGTGTGTTACGTTATTTTAATTTGTAATTGTCTTAAGCAAAACGACGAATCATCAACGAAAGTATGAAAGTATTAAGTTAAACAATCATTTAAAACATTAAATAATTAAATATTTCTGTTAAATTACAGGTATAATAGAATATTAAGATAATGTACATGGTTATAAATGCAATACTGCGTTTAAGCAATAAATTTAAATATGGTTAATTGCACATATAAAAATGATAATCACACAATTAATATGTAGCATCATTAGGACTGCGTTGACATGGTGAAATAAGTTAGCTTTTCTGATGCAGTGCAGGCAGTACTGCATTTGAGAACGTAGAGATGTTATATTATTAGAGATATTATTATGACATATTATTTATAGTTTTTTATTTCTAATTAGAAGTGGATAAAACTAAAAAATGTACTTCATTAAATTTAAATATAAATTGATTTTAAAAATCCAAATTATCCTTTATAACTAACGTGTATTTTGATCTCCTTATAATAAATTTTTCTTTACAATAAACAAGTTTAGTAAAAAATTTGACTCTTATACATACATATATGCATATTTGTCTCCATATAAGGAATTATTTCAAAAAAATTCTGCAAGAAGTAAAGTTTAATTAGTTAATTTCTGAAAAATTTAAATAAGAAGAATGAAAGAGTTTTTCAATTAAAAGTAGTATTGAGTGAACGAAAATGTTGTACAAAGAAGCACTTATCCTAAAAAAAATACTATAAGTATTTAATAAAGCTGTAAAAGGATTAACACAAAATTTAGGTAAACAATTTATATTCCAGCACTTGATAAGAAATGCTATTATTCTAAAGACGTATAAGACTAGTAATTTATTATTTAACACAAAAGGCTTTATAACAGTCTTTTTGAGGATATTGATGAAGGACGACTTGGAACAATGCAATCCTATCAAAAATACCAGATTATTTTAAATAAATGTCAAAAATATATTTCTATTGTATTATAAACTTTCTATATTAATAATGAAGATATATTCTGATCCAATAGCAACAGATTCATTATAGGGAAATTCGACTGTATTAATATATATTAAAAAGTATATATGTAAAAAGTATATATTAACTCAAAAGGTTGGAAACTAAATAAATGATGGAAAAATCATATCATACATATAATGACAGTCTGCTGGAAGCAAAAAACTAACGACCTGCAGATGGTACTATATATTCTTGGAAGTTCTTAGCGTATGTGAGTGCAATACGTTAAGCTGTGAAATTTTTAACAGTCCAATGTAGAAGAAGCTGATAGTCATACTTAATAAAGTTTTTGCAATACATATATATATGGATTCGGTTTATATTAATTTTACAGCACTGTTTTTCTTTTTGCTTACGCAATAATTTGCAGTTTGATCACTTATTCCACTAACACGTTCAGAGTATGAAACAGAATACCCATTTTTGACGTAAAAAAATTATGTGTTCGTATAAATATATCAAATACTCTGCTAATTTTTTTTTTAATTAAGATTATTCATTATGTAGTTTAAGTAAATTATATACTTAATGATAAGCCATTTTTGATTTTGTTAACAGCTTGGATATTTTTTAAGGTGGAAGTTTAAAATTTTTTTTAAATATTTAACGTAAATCGTTATCAATAATAAAGTCTATTTCAAAATTTTCAATGATACATTGCTTTGCATTTTAGCAAACGATATGTATACTGTTGTAAAAAATTCTTTGATGCTTTTAAAAGGGACCGTTTTTTTTCTTAAGCAGACATAAAGGCAAAACTTATTGAAAACTTAATGAACAAGTATAGAAACCTGGGCGCTGTTTCTCAAAACTTCAAGTAAAATACATTTGAACAAAAACCACAGTTGTAAAATTGTTGCTTTTTTTAACGTAATGAAGTGAATTTATGGTCCCATGCAGTTTTGTTATAGGGAAGTTCGATTGTACCTGGTGTCACATTTGCTTTTACGTATAAAACCTTTTTTACTTTAATTTCAAATATTTGTTACCTATTTAAGAAAAATTTTATCAGCGAAAAAACCAACACTCACAATATTATTACAGTAACGGACTATAGGTTATTCAAGAAGTATTCCGTTCAGTCATTTTTAAATATATAAACATTTAAAATTCCAAGCAAATTAATTTTTAACTGATTCTAACATATATTATAAAAACTAAGAGCACATTAATTAATACGGATTTTCGATTGCATTTAATATTGTCAGTTGATTAAGTAAAAGTATTCTGTATGTAAAATTAAATGAAAATGAAATTTAAGACAACTGTAAATTTACTTAAAAACCGATCTACTTATTTTGCATTTTATTTTAACGAAAAGTTAATTTAATTTCTACTGTCAAAAGATCAACCGCGAATTCCATAAAATATTAACCACAATTTCCGTAAAAATAAATGAATTTTCAGTTATTTTATATAATTTAACTATCAAAAAATAACCTACAAATTCCGTAAAAACAAATGAATTTTCAGTTATTTTATATAATTTAACTACCAAAAAATAAATCTATTTATAAATCTGTGGCAAAAAGTAAAAGTAAATAAAAAACGATTTGCTTGTTTTGTGTAGAAAATTTCCATATTCTATTTGTTAAAATTATTTAGTTAAAAACATGAAATTTTTATGGTAAAATAATTGCGAATACCATATCGGGCATGCTGCTGGTGTCTTATAATTGAAAGTTCTTCTGTAAACAAAGTGGTCAGTACAACAAAACTAAAACAAACATGTAGGTATAACGGGGTAAGTAAATAAAAATAAATATTCTCTCTCTCTCATTAGAATAACAAGCGGACAGGAGTGGTATTTTTTAGAAATTCGAGTAAAACCTGTATTATATAAAATTACTGAATTACATAAAATAACTGAAAATTCATTTGTTTTTACGGAATTTGTCAGTTATTTTTTGATAGTTAATTTTAATAAAATAACTGAAAATTTATTTGTTTTTACGGAATTCGCAGTTGAATTTTTGACAGTAAAAATTAAATGAACGCTTCGTTAAAAATAAATGAAAAATAAGTAGACCGGTTTTTAACTGGATATTCATTTTTTTTATATTACAATTTCAGTTAATTTTACGTACAGAATATTGTGAGTGCACTTTTTTGGTTGGTAAAACCAAAACTATATTACAACAACAACACGTATTGAGTACTTGGGTTTTTTTGAATGAGTTTTGCCTTTATGTCTGCTTCAGAAAAAAAACGGTCCCTTTTAAAAGTATCAAAGAATTTTTTACAACAGTATACATATCGTTTGCTAAAATGCAAAGCAATGTATCATTGAAAATTTTGAAATAGACTTTATTATTGATTACGATTTACGTTAAATATTTAAAAAAAATTTTAAACTTCCACCTTAAAAAATATCCAAGCTATTAACAAAATCAAAAATGGCTTATCATTAAGTATATAATTTCCTTAAACAACATAATGAATAATCTTAATTTAAAAAAAATTAGCAGAGTATTTTATATATTTTTACAAACACATTAATTTTTTTACGTCAAAAATGGATATTCTGGGTCATACTCTGAACGTGTTAGTGGAATAAGTGATCAAATTGCAAATTATTGCATAAGCAAACAGGAAAACCGTGCGGTAAAATTAATATAAACCGAATCCATATATATATATATATATTGTATATATATATATATATATATGTATTGCAAAACCTTTATTAAGTATGACTATCAGCTTCTTCTACATTGGACTGTTAGAAATTTCATAGCTTAACCGATTGCACTCACATACGCTAAGAATTTCCAAGAATAAATAGTAACATCTGCAGATCCTTAGATTTTTGCTTCCAGCAAGATGCCATTATTTTTATGATAGGATTTTTCCATTATTTGTTTCGTTTCTAATGTTATGAGTTAATATACACGTATGTACATATATATTTTTTAATAAATTTTAATACAGACGAGTTTCCTATAATGTATCTGTTACTATTGAACCAGAATATTTTTTCGTTATTGATATAGAATGTTTATAAAACAATAGAAATATTTTTTCCACGTTTATTTAAAATAATCTGTTATTTTTGTTAGGATTGCATTCTTCCAAATCGTCCTTCATCAATATCCTCAAAAAGACTATTATAAAGATTTTTGTGTTAAATAATAAAATACTTGTCTTCTACATCACATACATAATAGCATATTTTATAAAGTGCTGGAATATAAATTGTTTAGCTATATTTTCTGTTAATCCTTTTACGGCTTTATTAAATTTTAATAGTATTTTTTTTAGGATAAGTGCTTCTTTGTACAACATTTTCGTTCACTGAATACGGGGGCTGCTATCAATACTACTCTTAATTGAAAAACTTTCATTCTTCTTATTTAAATTTTTCAGAAATTAACTAATTAAAATTTACTTCTTGCTACATATTAATTATACGATTATTGTCTTAATATTTTATTATAGTATCTTAATATTCAATTATTCCTGTAATTTTTAACAATATATTTAAATTTTTAATATTTTAAATGATTGTTGAACTTAATACTATCATACTTTCGTTGAGGCTACGTCGTTTTGTTTCAGAGAATTTAAAATAACGCAACACACATTCAATTTAAAATAACGCAACACACATAACTAAATAAATAACAATAAAAATAATAAATAGACATTGGGAATTATTTCTTTTCATAAGCAACTTTATTATATTCAACATTTTTTATTTTTCGAATTTGTTCTATGAGTTAAATTTCAGTTATGTATTTTATAAAGCTTTTTTGTAATAGTTCTATTCCTTAAATTTTTCAGGAATTACTTTATACACTATCATAGAATAAATTCGAAAAATCAAAAATGTTGAATATAATAAAAATATTATTTTTTTATTAAAAATATATCGGTTCTCGCATTTTTATTCTAAATATTTAATACTCTAATATCTCATATAATTTCCATTTTACAAGGTTTTTGACTTCTTATGTAAACTTATGAAATTTGATGTTACAATATTCTGCATTTAAGATGACGATATGTGCAGCTCTCTTAGTTTTTTTTTATTTCAATAATATTTGCCTACAAAAAACAACACATACATTTTGGTTCACCAGTCAAGAAATAATTTTACAAAAAAAATACACACAGGCTAATCGTGCTGCCCAGCGGTGAAAATTGCAAGCGATTCACTTTTTAGGCCTTTAAGAAGGTTCACAATTAAATTGTTAGTAAACTTTTACTTACTCCACTCTGCCTTCTTTGAAAAGGTCTTTTAGAAAAGTTTTTATTAAATATTTTACAAATTAAAATTTTTCTTTTCTAAGATAAGGCCTGTCGCATTCGTTTTATTAGTAGTTATGTTAGAACGTGTTGCAAGTTTAGTTATTAATTGACTTACTTCGTATTATTTGCCACAACAATAAAATTTGGATAAAGCTTTATTCTTAAATCTTTTTAGAAACCCTTCCAGAAGTGCTTAAAATTGATGCAAAAGTGCAAGGTGTTGGTCTCCAATGACACACCTTGTTAATTGGTAATAAAGTTAGCATGCGGCTGGGAGATCTTTAGTCTGCAAAAAGGCCTTCTATTAGGCCTCTTTACTACTTGATTTTCCCGCTGGAAATGGTTGGACAAATCGCATTTTTTTCCTTGTGAGGAATTTTAACATGAACTTTTTCAAATTTTTCATATATTTTTGCACTATTTGTTTCTTATATTTCTACACTCCTGTTATAAAACTCAACTTCAAATTATATTTTGGGTTCTTTTCTCAATAAATAAACTACGCAGACACTAAAAAAAACATATCATGTTAGCTAAAAGTTAAAACTACGTGTTCACTAAAAAGTACAGAATAAGTACCTCAAAAGAACTTAACACGGACTCTAAAATAAGTTCGGTAAGTTATCTAATGGCGATTTCTTTTCTGAGAAATATGTTGCATAAAGGGTACATGCTCTATCTCTTTTGTGTAGATCATGTACCATTTATGCAACATTTTTCTCAGAAAAGAAATCGCCATAAGTGTTTCTGTTCGTCAGCTCACAATAGTTATGTACCATATTTTGTTTGTGTACAAATGCACAAACAAAAAAATAAGATTTAGAGTTTGTGTGGTAAGACAAGTGCACTGCGTTAGTGTACAGTTTTTTTTCGAACTCTGCTAAAAGGTGTGCTATAACATATTTAAAAGTGTATTTATGTCCATTAATATTTTGACACATTTTGGTTTTCCATAAATTTGACCTTATGACATGCCACCTAAACTTAAAGTCCCTTATTCTGTAAGATTTTATTTTATTTATACACATTAATTTTGAAAAAGAAAAATTGAAGCTATAAATATTCCATTTTCAATATTTTTGATTGGTCATAGATGAAAGTTATGAGATGTAAATGTAAAATTATAAAACTATATTTTGACAAATAATAGCTTGACAAATTACGGAAAATAATAGTAAAAAAAAACTATAAACTCACCTGATCGATAGCCACAAATTTAGCATATACTTCCACAGGACTTTGCTGATATCTCGCTCTACACATTAGTTTATCCAATAAAACATTATTATAGAATCCGGTATTGTGTTGGCCGTTTACAAAAGATCTTTTTTTTCGTCTAGTTTTTTTGTGGCTATAATAAAAAAAAGTCAATAAATAACGCTTACAAGATGACAAAATCATAAGTCCAATTTTATAAAGGCACATGTTGAAGCAGTTTATTTTTAATTTATTTTATATAACTCCTTTTTTCTGTATTTTACATTTACTTGTACTGGTTTATTTTATTTATTTCCACCCTCATTGTTTAAATTAAACATGTAACGCCTTTATTATACCCTTCATTTTTATTTTAATGTAGTTTATGGAATGCAACTATTTTTATTTTTTATTAAATACTAATTTTATACAACTCTGTTTATGTTTCAAGCTTAATAATTATTATTTTAGAAAAGTATATACGCCCAAACCACGGTGCACTATAGGAAATTTTTGCCTTTATTTGGCCAAAAGTGAATTTTTTTTTTTAATTTCGGTATTTTTTTAACTTCCATGCAGGAAATTTTTGTAAATTTTTCTAGCAGACTGGTCCTGGGATTTGTGAAAATAGACCAAGTACAAAAATAAAGAACTCATGAAATTTAACTGGTTTATGAAGAACCAAAAGCTAGAAAAAGTAATGAATTACAGTACAGTATTCACCGGTGGTGTAACACATTTTTTGGGACTTTCTAAAACTTGCTTCTTAAATTTAGTTCTAGGCCTTGTTTTATTGAAATAATACTACATTTTATTGAAATAATACTCCAGTGTAGAAACGAACAGTAAACACGTTCATTGAGAATAGATGTGTGACTTGTCATATGTTGGCTGTTAGGTCTCAATTGATCCTCTCCAATGACAACCCTATGTGAAAGTGATATGTGTAGGGTTAGTACACTTAAAACATACCAAAATAAGCATCTGTGTGTATTTTTTCTAAAATGTGGATTTACCGTTACTTTTTAGATACAAACATTGTATGTGATTTGTTACCGAGTTAAAATCAATGATTGAGTGCAGTAAAATACAAGTGATTTTGAAATAAAAGTTTTGATACAACTAACTTATGATTACAGAAAAATAAAAATGAAAACTAATTTCGAAAGTGATTATTTTTTTATATGTATTGGAATATTGGGGAAATCTTTTATTAGTACGATTATATCGCCAGAATTAAAGTGGATTGAAAATTAATAAATAGACCTATGAACTGCAACTTCACTTAAAAAAATTATTGCAATTTATAGTTATAAAACATTATTTTTTCTCTAGGGAAAAAATATCTTCCATAAATATCTAACATGAGCTGCAATTACTTGCAAATCTTTTTCAAAGGCGCATTTTTCTAGGTAACTTAAGTGTGTCAAAATCAGAAATACTTAAATTATGGCGAGGAAAACGTAACTGACATACGGACAGCTGTTTATGACCATTTTATATCATATATTGTTAAAAGGTATTCCGAACATTGTAAACAATATTTTAAAGCGCTGTCGCAATATTTTTGTTTAAATCTCAGTTATAGATGGAGTAAGAGTTGTAGAAAACTGCCAACAGGAAGACGAACAATATTCTGAGAGCGACGATTAAGAAATTGAAAATCAAGTTTTTTTTAAATGTATGTAGTTTTTTAATTTATTTAATAATTTAGAACTAGGAAAGCTAATTTTGCAATAAAACTTTGTTTAAAACAAAAGTTTATTTTATGTGGGAACATAAAAAAAATAATGGTTTCATTAGAAGTGTTTTTTGCAAGAATGTGCAAGCGTGTGTGATAAAATAAAAAAAATTTTCCGTGAGAGTGCATGAGCACGCATGACAAAAAATTAATGAGCCTTAAGAGGGAGGGAGACTTCCAAAGATCGAATCAAAAAAATCATTTAATTTGGACCAGTCGTTTGGCTAAAAATTAGTTTTGGCCAAATAAATTAAAAAATTTCCTATAGTGCGGTGGCTAAATTTGAAAATGAAGTAAACCAAAAACCTTTCTTTACCGGCAAACGCTTAATAATGATTTGAAAATTATTTGAAAAACATCATTGTCAACAAAAAGGCTAAATTCTCAACAAAAAAATTAATTCATATTTCTCTTAACTTTTTCAAATTAATTTAAGTTCATTATTTACTAAAATAATATCTTAGATATTTATTTAGCAACATCGCTGATCCTAAGAAATGAAAAAGTGCTCTCTTTTTTTAATTTTTAGGGTTTCCCTTCATCTTATTAACATTCTTATTTATAGTAATTAATGTTTTACTCAAAAATAAGTTTGTATTTTTCACAAGCAAACCGTTTGTAGAAAATTTTTCATTAGTTGTAAAAGACGTTTGACTTAAGCGTCATGTTTAGATGTTATTTAAGAATTTAGTGAAAAATAAACCACACAAATTGCTTGGCAAGCACGTTAAAATTTTACTTTTGTACAAATATTTTTTGTTGTTAATTGGGTTGTTTGCTGTTTGGACAAACATTTTAAGCATGTTTGTAGAAATATAAAAAATGTTTATATTTGGCGGACATGTTGGATATTTGTCAAACTTTTTGTGGCGTCTAGTATTTAATGTTATCCTTATAGTGAAAACTTTCCATTAAAATGTAAATTTATTTGGGCACTTTACACTTCACTAAATAAAAGGTCAACTTGTTTGCTTAAATTTTTCTTTGCAAATAGTCAATTATTTTTTCTCTGTACCAGAAATGCATATTTTTCTGTATCTAAAATATTAAGCGATACAGTTAAGTAAAACATATTCAGCTAGTAAGAGTTTACAAGTATAAAAATTAGTTAAGTATTATTGAGTATACAATTCATTTTAAGTATTACTATTATTATTTTTATTATTTAAATTAAAATTTCAAGTTTTAATATTAATTGCCAATATGGCTCAACATTCCGGCCCCTTTGAATGACTGCATGGGGTTAACTATTCGGCAGTGGAGCCAATATCTGCATTGGGCGCGTTAATGCGCCAGTTCGCGTTCTGACCTCCGACACTCTGACTTTGCCGTCGCACAGTGTCTGCAAATCATTTTCCTTGGCCAAAAGCCTGTTACTATTGAACCGATAAAGGTATTTTTTCACGATTTCTTGAGCTTTTCTACAGTTTTAATTTTATTCAAATCGGTTTAGCAGTTGTTGAGAAATTCAACGTCAAATTTGAACTTTTGATGTTTTAGTAGGAAAATGCTACTGATTGAGATTGAGAATTATGTTATCTTTTTATTCAAAAGGGGGATGGTTTTCAGTCCACTGTATTAAGAACTGTTTAACTGCCAAATTTCATTATGAAATCTTTAACTATGGCAGGTTTGCAAAATTTGAAGCCTTAAAATTATTTTTTCAATCAGCGAAGTCTTTTGGTGAAATATTGGGCTTTATATGAGGCCTGTGGTAAATTATGGACCGATCTTCACGAAAGCTTACAGTGTTATGGTTTTAGGCGTACTTAAGTACTTTTACGAGATTGAGCTTTACATGGGGCCTATCGTAAATTAAGGACAGATCTGCACGAAATTTGGCAAATTTTGTGGAATGATTTCTATTTATATAGAACGAATTTGTGAAAAATCTCATAACAATATCTGCATTCCGGCACTATTTATGCTAGTTCTAGTAACAAAATTATAATTTTTTAGTGTGGTTGTTCCACATTTTGCTTTATAACTCTTATCATACTGAACAGATTTTGCTGGATTTCAATCCAAAACTACTTAGGAGAACTAGAAGCAATTTGATACCAATATTGTTCTTTTATTCTGAGTAGTTCGAAAGTGAGCGTGATTTCAACAGACGGACATGGCTAAATCGACTTAGAATTACTCAAGGACCCAGAAGAGCATGTATATACTTTAAGGGGTCTTAGATGAATATTAAAACAATTTTAAACGGAAAGAGAAACTTAAACTTCGTACAGACGGTGGTCAGATCTAATAATATTGTCAGTAAAATGTGTTAAAAATGTTTTACAACCATCCGAACTTGCAATTTTTGTTTGACAACGTTTTCAGAAAAAGCATTGTCAGTAAATTGTAAGACATTGCATATCGCTGTCAGATGCTGGAAACTTTTTTTATTGTCAGATGTGCGAAGTTTATGCATCTGTCAACGGCATCATTCTCAGAGACCGTTTTCTATTGGCAACGCGGCAATAGCATACGTATCAGGGATGGAAAATGGGGTTTCGAATTTTGTGTCAACTTCAATAACATAGTTTTAATACTGTGACGGTACCAATTTTATATTTTCTGGTATTTAAAAAAGACTTTTTATTATTAACAAATTTTTTTTGTAAGATAACCATCAATGTATCAAAAAAAAGTACAACTGCACCATAGTTTTCATTCCTGATATGTATGAGTGAAAAGAAGAAACAAAAAAGCTTAATTTTGCAAAATTAAAATGAACTTTAATAAACATCAATGAGACCTATTTAAAACAACTTAAAGAAGTTAAAATTCTTACTATTGCTTTCTCCCTTTAATAACAATTATTCAACTTTTCCAATTAATAAAAAAAACACGAAATTTTCATACAATGTCTAAAAACAGATCTGGCAGCACTTTTCATGCAATTCTTTGATAACTGTATGAACTGCCAATTTTTTTGGCAGATGAATTAATTGTCAGACAGTTATCTGCCAATAAAATTATATGATTTTCTTACAATCGTCTCAACTGGCATCTTTCAATCGTCTCAACTGGCAATTTACTTTTGATGGCAATTTTTCTTTGGCAGTACATTGTCCGCACTTTGCCAACATTATTGTAAGATCTGACCATCGTCTGTACGAAGCTTTAGTATAACCTCTTCACAACTAGTTCTGGTAAAGGGTATAAAAATGCTGCATGTAATATCATTCACACATAGGCTTGCCAGACGGTCTTTAATTATTTGTTTTTTCTTCTTTTAGGTCTCAATTAATCCCCTCCAATGACAACCCTATGTAAAAGTGATATGTGTAGGGTATAAAATATCGTCCATAAATATCTAACATGAGCTGCAATTACTTGCAAATATTTTTAAAAGGCGCATTTTTCTAGGTAACTTAAGTGTGTCAAAATCAGAGTTACTTAAATTTTATATCCTATATTGTTAAAAGGTATTCCGAACATTTTAGACAACATTTTAATGTGCTGTCGCAATTTTTTTGTTTTAATCTCAGTTATAGATGGAGTAAGAAGTGTAGAAAACTGCCAACAGGAAGACGAACAATATTCTGAGAGCGACGATTAAGAAATTGAAAATCAAGTTTTTTTTAAGTGTATGTAGTTTCTTAAATTATTTAATAATTTAGAACTAGGAAAGCAAATTTTGCAATAAAACATTGTTTAAAACAAAAGTTTATTTTATGGTTTCATTAGAAGTGTTTTTTGCAAGAATGTGCAAGCGTGTGTGATAAAATTTTTTCCGTGAGAGTGCATGAGCACGCATGACCAACTTTTTGCCGGTGACAGTGCGGGACAAAAAATTTATTGGCCTTATGAGGGAGGGAAACTTCCAAAGATCGAATCAAAAAAATCATTTAATTTGGACCAATCGTTTGGCTAAAAAATAGTGTTGGGATCAGGAATATGCCTCGCTAATGATTTTCACTGGGTTTTGAGTAAAGAAGACACGGGATAAAATTCAAATATACATTTATTCTTCCAATGTTTCTTATATTAAAATTCCTAAAATTACATACATTACACTGGTTTACAGCCAAAAAATACCAAGAACTCCACATGCCTAGATAAGTTAATTGGGACCCCTGAACACGAAAAACGCTGTAATTTTTTTTCTAAGTACCGTTTTTAGATAACGGTACTTTTGTGTTTTTCGGTGTATGGTCCAACTCAAATCCTTGTGGAGCCCAACCGAAAAGTCCGATCGAGATAAATGGCATATCATTGCAAAAAATTTAACGCTTTTTCCGTCGATATGCTGCAAATTTCTATCTGATAAGAAATGGCTGAGTTATGGTAGCTCACAGTTCCAAATTTGCCTATTTTTTACGTTTGTTTCAAAATTTTTCATTATTATTTTTTTTTTTCTACGTTATAGTAAAGATCTGGAATGTTTTATTTTGTTACCAAATAGTTTATTTAATTACCAACATTTTAAGAGTAATCTGAAAAAAATCGGATGAAAAATAAATATTTTATTAAGGATTTTGTGGAACGACAATATTGTTATCTTCATTGGTCACACACTATATTCGGCGTAAATTCAAAAAATTTTAATTAAAATGACGAGCGACTTGAACTTTTGCGTTTTTTTTCGGATGGATCTTCGCGAATGAGGAACCAATAATAGTCCGCCACCATTTGTTCATCCTACCAGCCTTTGTAGCGTCTCTCGGTTTCTTCCATTTCTTGGTGAAATCTGGAAAATACATTGGTTGGGCTCCACATGGGTTTGAGTGGGACCATACACCGAAAACACAGAAGTACCGTTATCTAAAAAACGGTACTTAGAAAAAAAATTTAAGCGTTTTCGTGTTCAGGAGGTCCCAATTAACTTATCTAGGCATGTGGTGTTCTTGGTTTTTTTTTTCAAATTAAAAATTTGTAAAGCAGTGTTATTATTTAAGAAAATGTATAAAATTATAATTTACTATAATTAACATAAATATAGCTAACTCACTTTTTGGTATAGAAACCACCAGAGTTGAGATTTTAAGGAGTTAAAAATACATACGGAATAAATACTTATCACCACGCCAGCCCAGCAAGCACAAAGGTTATAAAGCAAATAATAAAATGGAGTTTGTTACTGGCGCGGGTAGCGTCTACTCCGAAAATTTTACATTTCAAAGTAATAGATTATTTTTTAATATGTAATGCAAACTTAATACTGTAATGCAAACTAACATTTCAGCTATTTTTGCCAGTGGCGGCAACATGCCCCCCGCAGTATGGCAAGATGTTTCTTCATTGGTATACTCTTTACGGGAAGCCACGTCCAAAACAGCAATCTTTGCTACAGGCCTTTCCAGGATACCACTTGAGGTGAGCACCTTCGCACTTCTCACTTGTCCATCGTTTGCCAATCTTGTTTGTAGAATCTTTTCTCGCAACCAAACATTTCGCGGAAGAGAAGGATCAACAATTATTACCAAATACCCCTGACATAGTCTTCTGTTTTTCAAACCACTTTGACCTGCACGTTAACGAGGGCAAATATTCTGGCAGCCATTTTTTCCAAAAAATATTCGCATATTGTTGCGAAATTAACCAATTTTGTTTTAAGATAATGCCACTGTCGTTGCAAGCTGACAAAGGTTTTAGACCACTAGAGCTACCCAATAAAAAGTGATTAGGAGTCACTGCCTCTTCTGTTTGTCGTCTACGGGCACATAGGCAAGGGTCCTTGAATTTATAATATTTTCGACTTCCATCATCATACAATTCATCACTTGGGGCTCTAGATGTCATAATATTATATAAAACGGTTTTTACAGAGCGTACTAGTCGCTCCCACGCGCCTCCCATATGCGTTGAAGCTGGAGTATTGAAGTTCCCTTTCGTAGTTGTGGTAGTGAAGGCTTTAACAAATTGGTCTTGATCCACGACCACAAGGGCTTCTCGTAATTCCCGTTCTGCTCCGATAAAATTTGTGCCATTATCGCTAAATAATTCGCGCGGAATACCTCTTCGGGCCATAAAATTTCGAATGGCCAAAATGCAGGAATTTGTAGTAAGCGAGTGTGCGATTTCTATGTGTATCGCTCTCACAGTTAAGCATGTAAATAGAAAACCGTACCGTTTTTCTTTATGTCTATTAACAGGGACCAGTATAGTTCCGAAGAGGTCTAGCCCTGTAAAAGTGAACGGGGCTTCATACGCGGCAAGTCGTGCGCGAGGTAATTTAGCCATTTGTGGTACATGAGGTACCGCCTTTTTAATTTTACACTATTGACAATTACGAGTGACATATTTAAAGACGGCTCGTCGTTTCGAAATGCAATATTATTGTCCAATTTTATTAATTACTGTTTCATGGTTAATATGGTAATATTTACAATCATAGTAAAGTAGAACTAAGTAAGTTATGTAACTAGACCTGGGCAATATAATAGGGCGCTTTTGTTCTTCAGGAACCAACGCATTATCGATTCGTCCATCCACCCTTAAAACCCCTTGTTCATCCATGAAGGGTGATTTTGTATAAAGCTCTCTTGATTTCGATTTTCTATAAATCTAAAAACATAAGCCATTCCACGAAGCAGTCTGCTCCACTTTGAAAATCTTTGTACGTTAACTATATTTTCTTTAAGTGCTATTTGAAAAGTTTTATGTAACATCTTCTCAGTTGTATTTTCATTAAATAGTTGATCAGCTTGGAGTTTATATAAAAAATCAGGTCCTTGGATCCACCTACTTGTAGTGGACATTTTCGGAATACAAGCCCACTTTGTAGTTTCATCAGCAACGTTTTGACTTGTTGGAGTCCCCATCGCCACCCGTTAATTGAACTTTTTTCCAAAATTTCAGTGACACGAAATGCCACAAATTGATTATATTTTCGATGATCAGAATTGATTCAGCTTAATACTGTTTTTGAATCAGACCAAAAAAATTTCTTTTGTTTTTTTTTAAATTTATGAGTATCGCAAATAAATTTAGCAAAACGAGCACCAATTAATGCAGCCATTAGTTCCAGACGTGGAACTGACGTAATTTTTATTGGGGCTACTCTGGTTTTAGATCCAACTAAAGAGCAAACAACTGTATTATTTTTTATTAAGCGAAAATAGCTCACAGCAGCATATCAGTCCCTTCTAGCGTCCACGAAAGTATGCAGCTGTATTTCAACCCCCTCATAATTAGGCAAACTATGCAAGTAACAACGTTGTATTTTAATCTGTTGAATACAAGGTAACCCATTAACCCACAGTGACCATTTATTCATCAGCTCATCGGAGATTTCTTCGTCTCAATATATTTTAGAGCGCCAAACTTCTTGTAACAATATTTTAACACACATGATGATGTTACCAATAAGACCAAGAGGGTCATAAATCGACATTACTAGTCGCAGCATTTCTCGTTTAGTAGGTAGTTTTCTACAAGTAAAAAGTTCACTCTCAATGAGCCATGGCGCAATTTTAAATGTTATAACATCCTCTTGATGGTCCCAACATACGCCTAGAACCTTTTCTATTGGATGGTCTTCGCTCATATTCAAACACTTATTATTGCTGGAGCAACAACCAGAAATTGTATTCATAACTTCTTCGCTATTGGAAACGACATTTCGTATATTAACACCACCTTTTTTTATAAATAAGTTTTATATCTTTTAATAAATTTATGGCTTCTTGTGGTGTATCAACGGATTCTAAAAGGTCGCCTACATAATGATTTTCTGTTATTGATTTTACAGCTGCTGTGCAGTTTTCATCAAATTTAGCAGCATTTATATTGTATTGTGAAATACTAGGAGCACATGAAGCTCCGAAAATCATTACGTCTATTACGTTAATCTCAGGTTATTATTTTGGTTACAATCCCGCCATAGAAAACGCTGCCTACTAGCCGTATACAAATTTGGAGAAACATTTCTTCGATGTCCCCACAAAAGGCAAGTTTTTTGAGGCGAAATGAAAATAAAAAAACTGGCAAGGATGACACCATGTTAGGGCCCTTTAATAAAAATGAGTTCAGGGAGACTCCATTTCGCTGCAGCATCCCAAACGACTCGCGACTTGCCGGGTTTATTTTTGTTAAAAACTGCAAAAATGGGAAGGTACCAAATTTTACCACCACTTTTTTTCATCTCTTCACTTTTTAATTTTCTTATATCACCTTTAGAGGTATATTTCTCAATAGTAATTTTAAAAGTACTATTGAGAAATCATCCATCCAATATTTGTGTGCACGGCAACAGGCTCATGGGGACCACCTTGTCGTATTCTTTTGGAAATTCCCAAGTTAAAATGATTTAGACCAATAAGTATCCTTGGCACATCTTCAAAATAACTTTTGATTGGTAAATTCCTTAAATGATTGAACTTCTTTGAAAGATATTCGTAATCCATTGATTGAGTCGGTAAATTAATCTTGCTCACTGTACACACATTAATTGCAATCTTTTCTTATTTTCGCCTGAAATTTGAATAGTTAATTTTTTAGAACTATTTTCACACCTTTCAATACCTCCAGTCCACTTTAGACACAATGGGTGGGGTTTACCACTAATTTTTTAATTCATCCAGTAAAGTGTTATCCATTAAGCTTATGGAAGAGCGCTCATCACTGTTATTGGAACTATTTTAAATAAAATTTCCGTAAATTCTGTGTTATGAGTATTAATTATTTCACTGTTGTTTAAAATAATTGCATTGTTTACATTCTCAACAGTGTTGTTGTTGGTTTCATTGTTATTTGTGTCTGATTGAGAGCAACGATGCAAAGAAGAATGTTGATAATGTTGACAGCCGCCCACACCGCATTGTGCTTTTTTCTTGCATTCACCGTAATGTTTACATAAACAAATTCTACACAGTTTGTGCTCTTAATCTCTCCACGATTAAGCGCATTATATTTTTGGCAATTTGAAATTGATTTGCAGTTGTTGTTGTTACAGACAAAACACTTGCGATCCTCATTGTGTGTATGTACGTAAGCTTTTTGGTTGGTCTTATTAAAAGTTAGATCTCTTTTGTTTTGTGAAGAGCTTTCAATTGTTATACAAGTAGCAGAAATTCCAATGTTAAAAATCCAGTTGGAGAATTCGTACATACTTGGATTTTTGTTTTGGTTTAACAGCTGTAACTTTTGGTTACCCCATTGTAGTTGTTAAGATGGTGGTAATTTTTGTATCAATTCTTGAAGAAGTGAGGAATTATTTAATTCAATATTTAAATTTGCCGCCTCAATTGTTGCAATTAAACTTTTAATATGATTGCAAAATTAGTAACTGAAGGTAACTTCTGTTCATCAACAGGAGGAGTGGTTTTAATACGATATTTAATTGAGTTTACTATTTTTTCAGGTTGGCCGTATAGAAGTTTTAATATGGACATTACCCAATTAACATTTGAGGGTTGTACCAACATATGTTAAACCTTTTGTAAGGCGTCTCCTCTGAGAGATTGTTGTAACCTGATAAGGTTCTCAGAGTCTGTGAATCCGCATATTTTAGTGGAGCATAAGGGCCATTCTTCTGGTTGGCCGGAGAAGGCAGGCAGTTCGTTTGGTAAAGAATGTCGTGCTTGTAGCTGACCTTGATTTAAACGTGGGTTGCAAGAATTTATATTAGAAAATAAATTAAGCGGCAAGTCGGAAGAAGAATTGTGATTAGTGTTTGTGAGAGGTGGTACATTAGAAGTATGCTCTGTAGACTGACCGTTGGGGCTCAGCAGACTTTGGTGCAAATATGTCGAATTTTTATTTAAAACTATTGGAGGATTTGTATAAGTCGGTACTGTGTTTCTTGTCATAGGTGGTGCAAAAGTGACAGATTGGCGATAAGGCTGCTGACGTTGTTGAAAGCTATTGGTGGTGGCAGAACTTGAATATATTAAAGGTGCAGAAAATGTCTTTGCAGCCGTATAGGTAGTAATCGTTGGTGCATAAGAGCGATTGCACTGAGGTAGAATATTATAAAATCTACTTAAAGTTGTATTATTAATATTTTCTACGTATGGGGGCATACTTAAATAAACAGATTCATTTGGCAGCGGTGACGCTGGCTCGATTGTTTTATTTCTTCTAGAATTTTCGTGTGGTGACTTTTTGGGTCCTGTCTTGGGGTCAGACTGGACTTGTTCCACTGAAACTTCTGGGTTAGGAACTTTTTTTAAGCAATTATTGACCGACTTGGAAGTTTGAGATGAGCAGTCGCTTTGACTGTCCTGCTCGTGCTGGTTGATAATTTTATATTTATTGGAAATAAATTCCATTGAAACAGCACGCTCTTCTTCTAGCTGTTGAAGTTTTAATTGAACGCGTCTGTCCTCAGAATTTTTTTAGGAACGACTAGAAGAAGTCCTAATGGACTCAGGCGACGGTGTAGTGCAGGTTTGGCATTCAACGGTAAGGGCAGATATTTGCTCTGTAGTGGTATTTGTTCACAAAATATGATACCCCTTTTTGCATTTTGTGCAGGTTATCACATTTTGGTCGGGGGGATTCGAACATTGTGGGCAATATAAAAATAATTGTTAACCTTCTAATTCCATTAGTGCTTACTCTGATTGGCAGTATAGGCGCTATAGGTGTATGTATCTTCAAAAACTTCACGTTGACGATGTATCAAACGTTTTGGTTAGCCAACAATTATAAGTTGGCGAGAAGATTCTTAGTTGCACAAAAAGAATTTTAAAATGTTGGGATGAGGAATATGCCTCGCTAATGTTTTCTACTGGATTTTGAAAAAAGAAGACACGGGATAAAATTCAAATATACATTTGTTCACCCAATTTTCTTATATTAAAATTCCTAAAATTACATACATTATTGTTTAAGAAAATGTTTAAAATTATAATTTACTATAATTTACATAAATATAGCTAACTCACTTTTTGGTATAGAAACCACTAGAGTTGAGATTTTAAAGAGTTAATAATTCTTACGGAATAAATACTTATCACCACGCCAGCCCAGCAAGCACAAAGGTTATAAAGCAAATAATAAAATGGTGTTTGTTACTGGCGCGGTTAGCGTCTACTCCGAAAATTTGACATTTCAAAGTAATAGATTATTTGTTAATATGTAATGCAAACTTAATACTGTAATGCAAACTAACATTTCACTATTTTTGCCAGTGGCGGCAACAATTAGTTTTGGCCAAATAAATTGAAAAATTTCCTATAGTGCGGTGGTTACATTTGAAAATGAAAATGACGTAAACTAAAAACCTTTCTTAACCGGCAAACGCTTAATAATGATTTGAAAATTATTTGAAAAACAGCATTGTCAACAAAAAGGGTAAATTCTCAACAAAAAAATTAATTCATAGTTCTCTTAACTTTTTTAAATCAATTTAAGTTCATTATTTACTAAAATAATATCTTAGATATTTATTTAGCACCATCGCTGATCCTAAGAAATAAAAAAGCGCTCTCTTTTTTTAATTTTTAGGGTTTCCCTTTATCTTATTAACATTCTTATTTATAGTAATTAATGTTTTACTTAAAAATAAATTTGTATTTTTCACAAGCAACAGTAGGAAATTTTTCATTAGTTGTAAAAGACGTTTGACTTAAGCGTCATGTTTAGATGTTATTTAAAAATTTAGTGAAAAATAAACCACATAAATTTCTTGGCAAACACGTACAAATTTTACGTTTGTACAAAAAAAACTTAATGTTATCCTTATAGTGAAAACTTTCCAGAGTGTAGACGTTGAAAAAGAAGCATGTTGATTGTTAATAGTTTTTAAGAATTATTTATATTAAAATGTAAATTTATGCTTAAATTTTTCTTTGCAAATAGTCAATTATTTTTTCTCTGTACCAGAAATGCATATTTTTCTGTATCTAAAATATTAAGCGATACAGTTAAGTAAAACATATTCAGCTAGTAAGAATTTACAAGTATAAAAATTAGTTAAATATTATTGAGTATACAATTCAGTTTAAGTATTACTATTATTATTATTTTTATTATGTAAACTAAAATTTCAAGTTTTAATATTAATTGTCAATATGGCTCAACATTCCGGCCCCTTTGAATGACTGCATTTGGTTAACTATTCGGCAGTGGAGGCAATATCTGCATTGGGCACCTTAATGCGCCAGTTCGCGTTCTGACCTCCGACACTTTAACTTTGCCGTCGCACAGTGTCTGCAAATCATTTTCCTTGGCCAAAAGCCTGTTGCTATTGAACCGATAAAGGTATTGGGGTATCGCATTTTGTATCAACTTCAATAACTTAGTTTTAATACTGTGACGGTTCCAATTTTATATTTTCTGGTATTTAAAAAAACCTTTTTATTAATAACGAATTTTTTTCTTAAGATAACCACCAATGTATCAAAAAAAAGTACAACTGCACCATAGTTTTCATTCCTGATATGTATGAGTGAAAAGAAGAAACAAACAAGCTTAGTTTTGCAAAATTAAAATGAATTTTAATAAACATCAATGAGACCTATTTAAAACAACATAAAGAAATTAAAATTCCTGATATTGCTTTCTCCCTTTAATAACAATTATTCCACTTTTCCAATTGATAAAAAAACACGAAATTTTCATACAATGTCTAAAAACAGATCTGGCAGCTCTTTTCATGCAATTATCTGAAAACTGTGTGAACTGACAATTTTTTTTGGCAGATGAATTAATTGTCAGACAGTTATCTGCCAATAAAATTGTATGGTTTTCTTACAATCGTCTGAACTGAAAATTTATATTTGATGGCAATTTTTCTTTGGCAGTATATTGTCAGCACTTTGCCAACATTATTGTAAGATCTGACCATCGTCTGTACGAAGCTTTAGTATACCCTCTTCATAACTAGTTCTGGGGGGCTACTCTCTATTGCAATGCGAAAGATAATTGTAGCAAATTTAGTGATTGGTACTCTTAAAAGCGTTTGCGCATTTGTCTTTCACATCTTTTTATTTTTTTCTACTCGCAAATCATCATTATTTCGTTTATTAAGACATTCCAATTTCATTTTTTTAAATATTTTGCCATTTCATTACTGGAAATCTTGATTTGTATTACCATTATTGATTATTTTCAACCAATTTTGCGAAAGTGATAGAGAGTACCAAGTTGGCATTAAGCTTTCGCATCGAAATTGTATTCGCATCGCAATAGAGAGTAGCCCCCTGGTAGAGGGTATAAAAATGTTGCGTGTAATATCATTCAAACATAGGCTTGCCAGACGGTCTTTATTTATTTATTTTTTTTTTGATTTACAAGAATTTTAAGTACTCATCAGGAATTAAGAAAACATATTGTCAAGATATTTTAAAGCCCAACCAAAAAACACGTTTTCCTTAAACAAAAATGTATAAAAAAGGAAACAGATATTTCATCATTTCATCATTTTGTTTTGGTGTATTTGTTTAAAAATCTATAAAAACTGCGGTTCCTATACATATTAAACACTTAATAATCCCAATAAAAAATTAAGCTTCAAACGTAGCTGGTTTGTAGGAGAGAAATGTAAGCATTTCGCTTAGGGAAGACATGAATTTTATATGGCGAGTTTTTGACACAGAAAGCGCGTTATTCAGCGCATATAAAATTGGAAAATGTAACGATCAGCTTTACACACTGAATATTTTGTTGTTGGGAAATGTAAAGATCAGCTTTACACACTGAATTTCTTGTTGGTACAGCTATTCTTTAATGTGCTACCTTACAAACCAGCTTCGTAGTAAGGATTATGGTGACCCTTTAAAATTATATTTTTGTATTTATTTATTGAATCTTCATATATTAAATATGAACTAACAATGGCTGTGGGAAAAATCGCCCCAAGAAAAATGGCCCAAAAAAGAAATGAAAAATCGCCCAAAAAAATCCCATGTAAAATTGGGCCTAAATTTATATGAAAAGTGACCTAAAATTTTTGGGCTATTTTTCGTTATTGTTGGGTGATTTTTCGTTTTTTTAAATTTGGTGATTTTTCATTATGAAAAATCACCCAAAAATGTTGAATGAAAAATGGCCCATTTTTTTGATTTTCTCCTCTATGGTATAACAAACACCGGCTTCGCTTACTAAAGCTTCTCTGCACAGCCGGCCTTCGGCCGGGCGCAAGGATTTTCTCCTCTATGGTATAACAAATACCGGCTTCGCTAACTAAAGCTTCTCTGCACAGCCGGCCTTTGGCCGGGCGCAAGGATTTTCTCCTCTATGGTATAACAAACACCGGCTTCGCTAAGTAAAGCTTCTAAAATCTGCCTTGTTTCCAAATGAAAGCCGACTATGCAGAGAAGCTTTAGTTAGCGAAGCCGGTGGTTGTTATACCATAGAGGAGAAAATCCTTGCGCCCGGCCGAAGGCCGGCTGTGCAGGGAAGCTTTAGTTAGCGTAGTGTCAATGGACACTATGACACTTTTTGGGGTGTCATAGCGTCCATGGACACTATGACACTGGACGTCATAACATGCCACCGGGAAAAAATTCGTTTTTGTTTTTTGGGTCATTTTTCATTTTTTTTTTGGGCCCTTTTTCGTTTCTTTTGGGCAAAATTTCATATATAACTTTTTGGGTCATTTTTCATGTTCTGTTGGGCGATTCTTCATTTCACGGTATCTGTTCACATATGTAGGTGTTTATCGCTCATCTGATTATGTGAGTGCTGCAGTGTCTCTTCTTCTTAAGCGAGTGTGGCCGCCATAATTTAAAATATTTCTAGCTAATGGATTTGGGTGCAGTTCCAGCTCTTTTAAATATTTTACTGCATATTTCGTTATCATAGTTTTTACTAATGGCACATTGAGATCCTTGTGGATATTTCAGTTTTTGACGTACCAGGGGGCGGCTGTGATTATTCGAAGAAGTTTATTTTGGCGCCTTTGAATTTTTTCGATGTTAGAAGCCGAGGCAGTGCCCCATAACTGAATACATAACTGAGTAGCACCAAATTGGCTTTAAGATAGAGTTGTAGAGTAGAAGTTTGCAATCGAGACTAAGAACACAATTTCTTCCAATAAGCCAATTAATTTGGATTGCTTTTAGTTTCATTTGAGTTAATTTAGCTTCTATATGCCATTTCCACGTTAAACGCCGATCTAGATGTATACCGAGGTATTTTACATGCGAGTGTTGGGGTATTACTTGATTATTTATTTTAATAGGGGGGGGCATGTTTCCCGACGCAATGTGAATGTTATATGTGCGCATTTTTGCTCATTAATCTTTATCCTCCATTTTTTTAACCACCTTTCTAGTTCAAATATATGATCCTGTAGGTAACGAGATGCTTCTTGACAGTTTGCGTGTACGCTTAGAAAAGCTGTGTCGTCCGCAAATTTTGAGGTATGGGTGTAGCTGTTTGTTGGCAAGCCCGAAGTATAAATTAAGTATAATAGAGGGCCCAGGATGCTGCCTTGTGGGACTCCAGCGTTAATTGGCTGTGGAGAACTTAAAAATTTGCCTTCTTTAATAATAAATTGACGACCGACTAAGTAGCTTTCTAACAGCTAGTGTATATTTGCTGGTAAGTTTTGTTGCAATTTCAGTAGTAAACCTTCATGCCAGACTTTATCAAAAGCTTGAGACACATCGATGAAGAGTGCTGAGCAATATTTTTTTTCTTCAAAGGCTTTTCTTATGACATTTACTATTCGATGAGTTTGTTCAACTGTGCTGTGTTTTCTTCTAAAACCGAATTGATGATTGGGAATACATCTGTTGTCATTTAAAATCGGCGTTAATTTTGACACTAAAAGTTTCTCAAAAAGCTTTGATATATAAGACAATAAGCTTATAGGTCTACATGACTCAACTTTCTTTTCCTTTCCTGGTTTAGGTATCATGGTAACTAAGGATGCTTTCCACTCTTGTGGGTAGTATTCAAGGCGTAAAATAGCATTAAAAATTAGTAGAATAATTTTCTTTGCTATGCTGGGTAGCTCTAAAAGCATTTTGTTACTGATCTTATCAAAACCAGGGGCTTTCTTGGGGTTTAAATCATGAATAGCCTTCTCGATTTCTCTTACTTCAAATCTTAGTGGAACAGCTGATCTAACAGCAACAGGTGGTAACTCGACCGCAGTATCGAAAGATGTATGAGGGGTAAATACGGTTTTCAAATGATTAACAAAAATATTTCCTTTTTCTATGTCATTTCGTGCCCAAAATCCATTTAAGTTTTTTAATGGCGGTTTAGTGATAACTGGTCTTTTAAGATTTCTAGCTGCACGCCATAATGAGTAATCAGATTGAGGAGTTGCATCAAGTTCCTTAAGATAATTTTCCAGAGAAGCCGTTTTTTTGAGACTGCAGTAAGTTTCTTAGCCTTTTTGTGCACTCTTTTAGTAAATTTTTAAGTTGAGGGGATCTGTGCAATTGCCACTCTCTTCGAACTCTCCTTTTTTCAGCCAAGAGACGCTCGACATCAGTAGAATATATTTTACTATTTTTGATATTTTTGCGGGCTATGCTAGAATGTTGAACAGCTAGTTTGAGATAATTGTCTAAATTTACAATAGAAAGATTCACATTCTCCGGTGTTCTATTTTCAGTGCAGTGGGTACTGAGATATTTTTTATATTTTAACCAATTTATTTGTGTGGCTGACGTCACTAAGTAACCAGACGGAGATACAATTCTATAAGGGTTTGATATGGTAAGAATTGTAGGTGTGTGATCAGAAGATAATTCTAAAGAAGCTTCAACGTGAATCGTTTCTGCGGGCATGTTTTTAATCACGCCAAAATCGATGACATCTGGAATTTTTTGCTGATCAGTAGGCCAATAAGTTGGTTGTCCACTCGCGACCACATTTAAATCCATTTTAGACATTGTATTATACAAAACACGACCCTTTGGTGTAATGAGCCGTGACCCCCAGAAGGTATGTTTAGCGTTGTAATCGCCAGCGGCTAGGAAACAGGACCCTAATGATTTAAAATATTTATAATATTGCCTTTCTGATATTGAAAATCTAGGTGGAGAGTATAAAGATGAAAGTACAAAGTTTCGATTTAGCTCTTCAACACAAATGTTCGTTGCTTGCAGATAATCTTCACGATGATCACACATTAAGTAGTGTTTGATTCGGGTTTTTATCAAAATAGCAGAACCTCCACAAGCTCTATCTCGAGGGTCCTTGGTATCATATAATATATAACCATTAATTTTAAACGTATTTCTTGAGGTCAAATGAGTTTCAGAAACCATCATTACATCAATTTGTTTACTTTTAAGAAAATATTCTAGTTCATTTTTATGTTGGCGAATGGCGTTTGCGTTCCAAAAACAAATTTTTAAACAATTCATGGCTTGTTAAGTATAGCTTGCAATAACATCGATTGCATTCTTAACATTTCCTGCATCATATTACCCATTGTATTCGTAAAGTTTGTTACTGTTTGTACTAGTGTTTCCATGGTTTTTTCTAGACGACTTAAATTAGAAACTGGGGTCTCATCATTATTTGGCAAATCACCTTGCATTGGCATATGGTTTGATTTTAGGACGTTAGCGTAGGATGTTCTGTTATTACTAGGCTGCGATACCTGAATGTCATTACTATTATCTTGATGTGTTTCCTGAATTTGAGGTGGATTAGGTTTCGGTTCAACCGAGCGCTTGACGATAGAGTATACAGGGCATCCTCTATAGTTGGCAGTGTGATTACCACCACAGTTGCTGCTTTTTTTATACATTTGGGTCGTTTTTAGACTTATCGCAGAGAGCTGTACCATGCAATTCTCCACATACAACGCAAACAGGGGTTAAATGGCAGTATGCCTTAGTGTGACCAAATTCTTGGCAGTTTAAACATTGCACGGGACCGTTCCTTTTATGCGGCTCCTCTATCGTTATTTTCCTATACAGGATATATTTCAGACTGTAAATGGGATGAGTTTCGTTTTTTTTTAAGCTTAACGTCGCCGGGTTCTAACTCCACTCGAAATAGTGGCTGGGGATTTTTTCTTTATTTTTAATATTAACTACATTTTTAATTTTAAAGCCCTTCTCTTCTAAAAACGTTTTTATCTCACCTGGGTCTACGCATGAATCAATGCCCTTTATCACTACCTGAAGACCTTTACTGCTCTTCAGTTGGTATGTATAAAAGTTTTTTTAGTGCTTCTAATTTAGTTATTACTTAACGAAAATCATCTTCACGATTAACTTGTATTTTTGTTTCATTTATACTACCACGTTTTATTGCAGCTACATAAAAAGAATTTTCACCTATTACCGAGATCAAATTCTTTATTAAATCACTTGAGTTTTGCTCTCTAAGATATATCGGGGGTGGCTTAGAAGATTTTGTAACGTTTTGTGCTTCCGAGGATTCCTCTTCCAAAATTGCAAACCGATTTTGAGAGCTTATTCTATCAGCTGTACCCTCTTTTAAAAATTTTGGGACAGAAGCAACTGCAGAACAGGTTGGGCTGCGACCCCGTTTTAGCACTGTTATGTACCTATCCATTCCATCTTGTACTTGAGGCTTTTGACCGATTTTCACCTGTGATACTGAGTTTTCCATCATGCCTGATTTGGGGGTAATCTTTTCATCACTTGTTAAAATCGTTTCTGCCACTGAGGCACCGCTTGCAGGTTTTATATTTTTTATTGTATTAGAATCAACCGTATTATTAGACACCGAAGGTGATACAGAGTTTTCTATTGTGCCTGATGGGGGTTAATATTTTTATCACTCATTAAAATTGTTTTTGCCGTTGAGGCAATGCTTGAAGGTTTTATATTTGTTAGTGTATCAACCGTATTATTAAAAACAGAAGGTGAGAGGGCTGGCGTACGAGTAATAGGTTTAGCCGTTAGGTATTTGCTATCATCGACTCTTTTTTTTATTTCTGCATTTGTTTCGTTAACACTCACTGTGATATATGCATTTCTATCATTATGCTTAATTGTTTTTGCACTGTTTGCACTCATAAGAGTTTTTTTTTACTGTTTACAGTTGTGCTCTTCTTATTTGTTATTGCTTATCAACACCGAGAATAAAAAATGTGTATTTTTGTGTATGTATGTACATACATGTATTTTTTTCTTTTCTTTTATTTACATTTTTTTTGTATACTTTATTTGTTCACGTTTTTATAAAAAAAAAAAAAAAACCGTATGCCGAGCTTAGAAAACACGTCTATCTTCAACGAGCGCGACAGACAGAATCCTCGAAAGTTAAAGAAAATTATTGAAAGTCGTAAAGGATACAGAATGTTTAACCAAGACACAAAGACAATGATTTGAATTAATTCAAAAATAATATGATTATGGGCCAAAGCCACCGAACAAAGGAAATATTTTTGAAAAATAACCACGATTGGCTGGCAAAGTCAGAATGCTCTTTGGTATGTTTTCCTATACATATTTCCAAACATTAGGCATATAGTAGCTCTCAAACATTTTTGCAATCATATAAAACGTCATAGAACAGTGGTGAACTACGCAATTAATTTAGGTTTTACAATAAAATTGGAAAGTAAGATCAAATAGCAAACAATGCTCGTGGTAGACTGTTGACATCGTTTGATAATAGTTCAGACAGAACCAAGAGGAAATTGTCGCAGGGGTTAATTTTATCAACCCATCCTCAAGTTATTGAAAAGGCAGCAGACAAAGTGGCTGAAGACTTTAGCGAGTAAACCATATCTCTAATGTCGACAGTATAATTTGTTGAGGTCTGCAGTGAATTCTATTCACAAAAACTGTCTCCCATCATATTATTGAAAAAAATCACTCCAAGAGTTACAAAATTTTATAATTGTAGAAAAACATGGAACTGAAAATGTTGAAGTTGATGATGTGATTTTGAGTGATTATAATAGCGAAATTTCGTATATTGAAAATGAAATTTATGAATGTATATGTGTGTATATCACGCGTGTTCTGAAAATCACGCGATTTCAAATCGCATGTGCTTTTAAAATCATACGTGTACTTTTGTGGTGTTCTATAAGTCACACTGTTTGTGTTTTTCGGTGTAAATTTCAATTGTCGAAAGCACAAACAAACACGAGTTTTTAACATCTGACAAATATTTTTTTCTTCAAATTTATAGCTCATTTTTTTAACGCTTTTTATGTTATTTTCCGACAATTTGTCTTCTTTAACCGATTAAGCGATCTTAAATAAGTTTTAGGGTTTGTTTCAAATTTTGTAACTTTTCGGGAATTTTAGCCATTTTCGCTATTGAAGCGATTTTTTCCTGTAAGTTTTCTAATTCTTTGCAGCTTTAACGATTTATAATAAATGGTAGAGTAGTATGTTTATGCCAGTCCGGGCACTTTTTTCCATACAAAATTCCAAATTTGCCTGAATGGGAGTATGTGATCATTTCATATAAGAAGTGGTATAAATATGATGTAATTTAATCCATACAAAATATGATTCATGCCTGGATGGGAGTAAGTAATTATAATTATATATGAAAAATTGTTTTTTTTATCCGTCCGTCAGTCGATCCGTCTGGATGGCTGGTTTGAAAATAAAATAGTTAGTGTTTGCATCGTTAAAAAATTGTTTTATATGTAAAAATTAAACAATAAAATAAATCTTACTACACAGTGTTTTCATCCCTGGATATTTTGTTTAAAGCCTTTTGTTTTGGTTGAATTACTTAAGAAGTATGTATATATATTTCTTAAGCCCTTACAAAGTTTTATTCACATATCGTTAACATTATGAGCTGATTTTGAAAGTTCAAGTATCATTCATATAGTATATATGTATATGGTTTTTAAACCTTAAGCGTTAGCTTCCAGCCTGAAATGCTTATGTATAGGAAGGAAATTGGTGGAAAGGCTGGTGTAAAGTCTCCTTCACACCTTCACCCAGAGACCAAAATGGTCCATTGTGACGCCTTGTTTAGATATAGATAGATGGAAAGTAGGTGAAATAAATAGTGAAAGCAGAAGAAAAGATAAAATTTATAGATAAAAACAGGCGATATCGGACCAACCCCGAAAGAAACCCTACTCAGCACAAATTCGGCCTACGTACGGCTAGCACACAGTCTCCTGCCACGCAGCCTGTCCATTTCCATTCCGAATCTTATCAGACTCTCGAGTCCACAGCCCGATACATCTTATTCGCCTAGGAATCTGCTGTCCAGCCACCTCAGCCTGCTGCACAGAATGTGCTCAACTGTCTCTAACTCCTCCAGGTCCTCACACAACCCACACATATCTGAAAAGTCGGATCCCATCCTCATCGCCATCCTGCCTACTATAATGTATTTATCAAATTGTGTTATGTATTTTTATTAGTGTTTGCTAGATTTTTTGAATGCTGCTTCTAGCTGCAGCACGTTTTAATTCTTCTAGAATATTGAGAAACACTAGTTAATTTGTTTAAACTAAAAACTATTCTAATTTTATTAATATGGATTACTAGCTTATATACTAATTATGCTAGACAGTTCATACAATTTCTATCTTACTCTAATCTTACATTCTAACTAATAGCATGGCAAACTTGAATCATTCATGTACTTCCGATTGGTTAAATTCCATAGCTTTTTTTCACTGAATACAATTTGAGTTGAGTTACTTTTGTGTTGTTTAAAAAAATGTATGTCTGTCATATGTCCTAAATTTAAAGTGCTTGGACCCTTTTTAATTGAAATTGCACATATTTGTAGTTTTGTGTGGTGTAAGTTGTTTTCCTTACTTTCAAGTGTGTCATACTAAAGGAGTGTTGTATTACGTTAATAATTTTTTCAATTTTTTAAGCTAAGTGGGTCGGTATGTAGTGTGTCATTCTATTCTACAGAGTGACAAAACAAATACACTACACCATCGCCCTTAAGATCGAATTTATGTTTGAAAATAAGTAAATTTAATCTAAGATATATTAAATTTGTAATTTGATAAATATAATAAAGAATTATTAAATTTTATAATAGTTTTGTTTTTCTCTTATAATCTAATGATTTAAATAATTGTATTTTGCTTCTTTTATTTCTGTTTATGTTGTTTTTCTTCTAAGGTTACAGCTTTAATAATTTGAATGAAAAAGAAAGAAAAAAATTTTTTTTTTTTTTTTGATTTGTTTGTAAATTATTTTCGTTTACAATTATGTTTGAATTATTGGTTTTTTAGTTGGTAATATTAGGTTTGTATAACTTAAGTATATTATTATGATAACATTTTTCTATAGAATCTACTTTCACTGGTGAATTTACTCCTAATCTTTTTATTATTTTATAAGGTCCCTTGTATGGGGTTTGGTTTTTTTTTTCTAGATTCTAACTTTACTAATACTAAATCTCCTACTTGAAAATTACTACTATTCATATTTCTATCATAGATTAATTTGGATTTTTGTTTAGCTAACTCTATTAGCTTTTTAGCGTTGTCAAAGATTTTCTTAATCTTGCCTTAACTTCATTGGCGTAATTTTCAATGTTATAGAACACACTTGTGGTTTGTATTTTATCTATCGGTAATGCTGCTAATTTGCCGTAAATTAATTCGTAAGGTGAATAATTAGTGTTGATGTGTGGAGTTGTATTATATGCAAATGTGTAGTATGGTATCCATTTGTCTCATTTGTAATCATCTACAAAGTTCAACATGTATTCGTTTAGTGCTCGCTGATTGCGTCTATAGAGCCTAGGATTGGTGGTGATAGGGTGCTGAAAATTTTGTTTTGGTTTTTTCTTTTCTTTTCTTTGTATGTGAATTATTTACAATTATGTTTAAATTATTGTTTAATTAGTTGGTAATATTGGGTTTGTATAACTTAAGTATATTATTATGTATTATATTTCAATATATTTTTATTAAGCTTTAGGTTTTTTTTTGGGTTTTCGGAAAGATTAGAAAACTCAAATATATATGACAGAGGGAAATACAGAATGGAACATAAGGTGAATAATAATGTTGGGAGATTATTCACGAAAACTAAGGATATGTAGATTACTAAAGTCGGATATGTCTAATTTAGTTTATAAAATTCATTGTGGTGGGAATGATAATGAACAATGTAGGAAAATATATGTAGGAACAACTGGGACAAAATTGAAAGCTAGATTAGCAGGACATAAACACGACCAAAAATATAGAAATTATAATTCAGCCCATGGAACGGCATTGTCAAAACATTGCAGAGATTTTAATCATTATCCTGATTTTGAAAACACATCTATTTTAAACATAGAAAATTTTAAGAAACGTAGATATATGCTAGAAATGTTACAGATTAATAATGTTCCATTTGAGAAAAGGATTAATTTTAAAAAATATACTGAGGGATTAGCTCAGATTTATAGACATTTATTGAATTAAAATAAATAGGTTGATGGAAGGGAAAATTATAAATAGGTATTTGTCTTTGATTATTTATAAAATTTAGTTCAGATGGCACAGCACAGACTGAAAATATATATTAGATAAAAATAAATATATTGACGGAAAGGAAATTAAAAAAGGTTTTAGGTTTTGAATATTTTAAAAAATTTTGTTTGGTTTCCTCTTTTTATTTTAAATTTGTAATTGAAATTTTAAATTTATTTTTCCATTTGTTATTTTTCCATTTATTGTCAAAAATATTTTTTTAATTTTATATTATTTTAAAAATTTCCTGAAGAAGATTTCCAACGGAAATCGAAATATCGAAAAATAAATAATATTTAAATTGTTTTTTTATAAAAGAGTGACCTACAGCTTAATAAAAATATATTGATATATAATATTTAATTGAAAAAAGGTCGAAATAATAGGAATATAATTAGTATATTATTATGATAACATTTTTTTAAATTATCTACTTTTAATAATGAATTTACTCCTAATCTTTTTATTATTTCATATGGTCCCTTGTATGGGCTCTGATTTTTCTTTCTAGATTCTAGTTTTATTAATACTCTACATTAAAGTTACTATTATTTATATTTCTATCATAAATTTCTTTTGATTTATGTTTTGCTATTTCTGTTAATTTTATAGCATTTTCTAGCGATTTTCTTAATCTGATTTTGACCTCATTGGCGTAATTTTCTATGTCATAGCATTTGTCCGTGTTTTGTATTTTGTCTGTAGGTAATGTTGCTAGTTTACCGTAAATTAATTCAAAAGGTGAATAGTTAGTGTTAACATGTGGTGTTGTGTTATAAGCGAATGTATAGTATGGTATCCATTTGTCCCATTCATAATCGTCTACAAAATTTAATAAATATTCATTCAATACACGATGATAGCGTTCTATAGAACCTATGGATTGGTGGTTATAGGGTGCTGAAAATTTTTGATCTATGCTAAGTAAATTGCAAGTTTCTTTTTACAATTCATTGTTAAATTCGGTGCCTCTATCAGATTTTATGATTTTAAAACATCCATACTTTAAGATAAATATTTTTAGCCTGTTTTGTTTCAATAGGGTGTGCTATTACGTATTTCGTTAATTCGCATTGCATGGTTAATAAATATCTGTAGCCATTTGACATTCTTAAAGGTCCTATCTCTATTGTTTCGAAACTGGTTTTAGGTGTATCAGTTATAATCATTTCCTCTCTAATATAATTTGTTTGTTTATTTCTTAAACATTTATCGCATTTATTAATATAATCTCTAACCATTTTTCTCATATTTTTCCATACATAGCGTTGTTTTAATTTAAGAACTGTTTTTCTAATACCAAAAGGTCCTGATATTGGTGAATTGAGAAATTCTTTTATAATATTCTTTTGTGATATTTTATCTTTAATATGTTGCAAAGGTTTATATAGCATGATGTTTAATTCGAAATTTCTATATTTGTTTGATTTTAATATTTTTTATGTTTTCAGTTGATATGAGCTCAAAAATTTTATCTTCTCGTGATAAAGCGAGATTCTTTATATTCTGCTTGTGCATATAAATAATTAACTTCTTTAGAGACAAAACGTATTTTGCTAGATCTTCATTAACATTCATTACAAAGCTAATATTTTAAATTCTATGGTACCGTCCTTAAGTCCATCTTTTGTAATTTCTATACCGGTTTTAATAATATTAAATTTCAATTCGCGAATATTCTTTACATCTTGCTAAGATGTACATTCTCACATATTATTTTTATGGTGCGCTTGGGATATGTTACTCTCATTATCTATTTGTACATTTTCAGAAACTTCCTTCGCTATCATTCCACGTGTCGTTACTAAGATTTTTGATGGTTTACTATTATCATCTTCTAAAGGAATCATATTTTTTAACATATCAGAATCTAATTTTATTCTAGATTAAGCGTCCACGTTAGTATTTATTTTTCCTTTTTTATAAATAATTTCGAAATCATAGTCTGATAAATCTATTCTTATACGAGTCAATTTTGATGAAGGATTTTTATGAGAAAAAAGTGAAATAAGTAGTCTATTTATTTATTGAATAGCAGAATTTTAAATTTGTTATGACTAAAATGTATAATTGCACAGAATTGGCCGAGCCTTATATCTAAAGTATTATTATGAAACATATTAATCTAAGAATTATCATTTTAAACTATTAACAAAAACATTCAATAAGAGCGAAAAAAAAAAAAAAAAAAAAAAAGACAAAATGCAAAGAAATAAGTGGTCTATGATCTGTTACTACAATAAATTTTCTCCTAAATAAATAAGGCCTAAAGAACTCTATACCCCAATGTATGGCAAGAAGTTCTTTTTCAATTACGGGTTTATTTAAATCATGTTTTCCTAATGTTTTGCTTGCATAAGAAATCGGTAAATCCTCTCCTATTGTACCTTGCGACAAAATAGCTCCTAATGAAAAATTTGATGCATCAGTAGTCAATATGAATGGTTGTTCAAAATCTGGATTTCTTAATATTGGTGCGTTCACTAATTTTGTTTTTAATATTTCAAAAGCCTGTTGATATTCTTCTGTACATTGAAATTCTTTTCATTTCATTTCGTTATTTCTGAAAATTTTTTTATAAAACGTCTGTAATAATTGCAAAATGCAACAAATCTCTTAACTTCATCTTTGTCTTTTGGAATTGGGTATCGCTTAATAGCTTTATGTTTAGATGGATCTGTACGTATGCCGTCTTTTGTTATTTGATGTCCTAAATAAATTACCTCCGATTTTAAAAATACGCATTTTTATGCATTTAGCTTTAGTTTGTATTTTGATAAACGTTCAAATACTCTCATTAGATTTTCATTGTGGTGTTTCAAACTACATCCAAATACAATAATATCATCTACATATAAAAATGCTTTGGAATCTAGTCCAGTAAGTGCTATTGTAAACATTCTTTGGAAACTATTTGAAGAAATTTTTAAACCAAATGATAGTCGTTTAACTGATAGTGACCATTACTGGTTGAAAATGCAGTTAAATGTCTTGAATCTTCATTCAATTCTATCTGATGGAATGAACTTGTCATATCCAAAGTTGAAAAATATTTGGTTCTACCGAGACGATCTAAAACATCTTCTAGTCTTGTTAATGAAAATTTATCATTTAGTATCTTTTTGTTTAACTGTCGAAAATTTACTACTAATCTCCATTTTTCTTTTCCGTTTCCACTCTTTTTTGGTACTACTAACAAAGGTGAATTGTATGCGCTATCTGATGGTTCGATGACATCATAGTCTATTAATTGTTGTACTTGTTTATTTATCTCATCATATTGTGTATGTGGTAATCTATAATTTTTAGTGAACACTTGTATACTGTCCGAAACTTTTAAATTCTGTGTATAAAAATTATTTGAAGTTAATGTGCCTCCTTCTAAATGAAAAATATCCTGATATTCTTCGAAGATCTTTGTTAATTACGTTTTTGCTTTACAGTCGTTAATGTCAATTTTCAGAATGTCAAGTAATTTTCTTAATCTGTTTGCATTAATATTACTCTTCTTAGGCTTATTTGCTTGCGTTACAAAAGTGTAATTTTCTAATGGTTCTAATTCAAAGATAATATTTTCTAAATTAACATCGTTATCTGTAGTATTTAATATTTTCACATGAAAATTTCCACTTCCTGGTACTACGGTATTACTTATAAATACGCCTGGTTGAATTTCCTTATTTAAAATAATGCTATCTTCCTTTATATCCAAATTTATAGGATGAATGGGTTTTGATCTTTTTTCTACCTTTATGCAATAGTTTCTATTTATGCATGATTTCATAGGTATTGTAATTTCCTCGTTCTCTATGGTAAGTGTTATTGTAAATGTCTCATAATCAATTTTACATAAGAATTTCGTAAAGAAATCTCTTCATAAAATCCCGTCTGTTGGTATTGGAAAATCTTCGTCGATAATATGAAATGAATGTTTTGTTGTCGTATTGTATATGTAAAAATTCAATTCTTATGTTCCTATAGATTTAATTTTTCTGTAGTGATTCCTGTAAAACTACTTGATTGTTCTTTATCTATGTTTATTAAATTCTCATTTAATTTGTTTAACTTGCACAAGGAGATGTCTGCTCCAGTGTCTACTAAAAATGTAAGTATGAAATGTTTGCCTAAGTCCAAGTTTACAAAATTCGTGAAATTAATTAATATTTGGAAAACATTATTTAATCTTATTGTTGTTGTTCCGGAAAGTGGGCTTGTACAGTTTCTTGACTCACCTCCGGACTTTCGGAATTTTCCTGTACATAACGTATATTTCCATTATTATTCCGATTGTTGTTTCTATTACTGTTGCCATTATAGCGATTGTTGTAACTCCTATCATTGTTATTATTGTAATTATTATTATAATTATTGTTATTATTATTATTCGTTTGTCTGTTATTGTTGTTAGCTGGTCTATTGTTATTATTCATTGGTCTACTAGAATTTATATTAGGATTATAATTGTTTCTCCTATTATTGTTGCTTTGGTAATTATTTCCATTAGTATTGTTTCTATAATTATCGTTTCGTATCATATTATTTTTATTCCTATTTTGCCTATTTCTGTTATGCGAAAAATAAAGTACCTGATCCCTATTAGAAATGTATCTTTCTAACTCTAGGGCTAACTCAACTGCTTCATTCAGTTCTTTTGGTCTAAAAGCAAATATATTTGGTTTAAGTTCTTCATTAAGACCATTTTTAAAGATGTTTAAGGCATAATTTTCATTTATCAGCTTAATGGTGTCCGATTGAGTTGTACAGCAATTTTGTGTTTCTCTAATTTGTAGTTCTGCTATTAAATTCAATAGTTTTTCATGATAGGCATGTATATTCATACTTTTTTGAGAAAAATTACTTGGTGTGGATTGCACCTGAGCTATTGTTTTTGTATTTTTGTAGCTATTTGTAAGGATGATTTTTAAATTAGTAAATGTTGTCGGTGTTGTTGTACCTAACGCAGTTCTTACTACTGTTGTTAATTTTACGTTGTACACGAAATTTAGTAATATTGCCTTCTGGTCTTCTGCCAACCCATTGTTGATCAATTCAATTATTGTAAGAAAAGAATTAAGATCTTTGCAATTCCCTGTGAATTGTGGGATCACCTTTAGAGCAATTTCTAAGTTAAATTGTTGAGTTGTCATATTTGTTGAGTTATTTGATTGGTCATCTGCTATTACTTTCTTTTCTTATGCTTCTTCTTAAAGTTTTTTGGCAGCGTTATAATATTTTTGAAAAGTGCTTTTACTTTTTGCTATTTATTCTGTATCAATTAATTTCCTTTCTATGTAATCTGAAAATTCTCCTTTCAGTAATTCTACTTCTTCTAGTTTCAGTTTTATAGTGGATACTAAATGTCCTCTTGAACCTCCTTTTTTGTGATTACTAATAATTATTTCTAACCTACCAATGATAGATTCCATAGAAAAATATGAATCTTAAACATGTTATTGGGTGAAGCAGCCCAAGCACCCTGTTCCAAAAGATTTTTAACATAAATTTACAGCTTTTAAGAAAGAGCTATTTATTGGTTTACAATTATTGATGTTGAAATTCCTACAGTAAAAAATTAACGTTTTATAAATAATTTTTAATAACACATACGAATACAAACTTTTTTAGTATGGAATGGGAGCAAGCTTCAGTGAATATTCACACACTAGTTCTTTTTTACGTTTTCTTTTAGGTAGTTACCTTCAATATAACCTTTTGCGCCTGGAAATTATTGCTTTAATTGTATAAAAGTACTTTTGCGCCTGGAAGTTATTGCTTTAATTTTATATAAAGCAAATAGACAAAAGTCAAACTGACATTTGTTTAAAGCTAGCTCCCTACAGCCAATTAGTATCGATAAATACACAATGAGAAATAATTGTTATTAAATTTACTTTATAATAGCAAAGCTGCATAACAGGTGGCGATAACACTCCCCCTCAGTAAGATGAGAAATTTTCGAAGGCTTACTCTAGCTTCTGAGCCACGTCCAATAGCGCTAGCTTTGCTGCGGGCCTCTCTAGAACCCCAGATTTAGTCATCACTTTGGCTTTTCTTACTTGGCCATCAGCAGCACGGAAGACTTCAATAATTTTTCCACGGGGCCACACGTTCCTTGGACTCATAGGGTCAACCACAATCACCAGATCACCAACTTCTACTGGTTTCACCTTTTCATGCCATTTAGATCTGCATGTTAACGTTGGCAGAAACTCTGCCACCCACCTTTTCCAAAATTTCTCAGCAAATAATTGGGAAGTTAAATAATTTTGCCGTAACACCACTCCTGTATCTTCATATAAAGCCAACGGCTTCAAACCATTGGAGCTACCAACCAAAAAATGATTTGGAGTGAGAGCTGCTTCGTTTTCACTCTCAATAGGAACATATGTTAACGGACGAGAATTTATAATGTTTTCAATCTCAGCCATCATACTTCTTAAAACTTCATCGTTTGGGCACCTTCCGCTAGAAATTTTATAAAATACACTTTTTACACTTCGAACCATTCGCTCCCACGCACCTCCCATATGTGGAGCAGCCGGTGGGTTAAAATTCCACTCTGTGGTAGACGTTGTAAAGTTTCGCACCAATGCGTTGGTATCAACTTCTTTTAAAGCCTGTTTCAGTTCACGATCAGCGCCCACGAAGTTTGTCCCGTTATCACTGAAGAACTCGCTAGGCGTTCCCCTTCGAGCAGTAAAGTTTCTGATGGCCATTATACATGAACTGGTATTTAAGGAGTGCACAATCTCTACGTGAACGGCTCTTATAGTGAGACAAGTGAAGAGGGCATATCTCTTCTCTGTGTGTCTGTTAACTACGACAGAAATTGGGCCGACATAATCCAACCCTGTAAACGTAAATGGAGCTGTATATGCAGACAGTCTAGCTCGTGGCAATTTAGCCATTTGGGGTGTTTGAGGCGAAGCATTTTGTATCTTACACATTTGGCAACGTTTTAAAACTGATTTAAAGATTGTTCTTAATTGTGGTATATAGTACTTCTGGCGTATTTCATTTATGGATGTTTCACTGTTTGCGTGATGAAATTTGTAGTGGTAATATAAAATTAGAAGTTCGGTTACATAACCATATTTTGGAAGTATTGCTGGATGTTTCGTTTCATATTGCACATTGGCGTTGTCAATGCGTCCATTTATCCGTAATATCATATTTTCATCTAGACAAGGAGAGAGCTTATAAAGTGCACTTGATTTCGATACTCCTTTTGCTTGTTTTAAATCTCTTATTTCTTCTGCAAAACATTCCGATTGAGTTTGCTTTAGAATAAAATTCTCGGCCATTGTTAGCTCACTTTGGGTAAGTTCCTTTTCTACTTGATACTTTTTAAGCTTATTTTTAACAAAATCATAAAACTTCACAACATATGCAACAGTTCTTAATAATCTGGACCACTTGGAAAAACGTTTAAAATTTATAATTGTTGGCGCAATTTCCATGTATAAACATCTGTGCTTAATTTCTATTTCGGTACAAACTTCATCTTTTTTATCGACAGGCCATGAGTCTTCAGGCAATCTTAAGAAATCTGGTCCTTTAAACTATCTGCCAGATTCAGATAAATTTGGACTTGTGGTCCACTTCGTGGCATCATCTGCCACATTCAGTCTTCCTGGGATCCATCGCCATTCTTCTATTTCCGTCAAATCTAAGATCTCACTCACACGTACAGCAACAAATTGGTGGTATTTTCTGTGGTCAGAACGTATCCAGCTAAGCACAGTTCTTGAGTCTGACCAAAATATCCTTTTGTTTATAGTTATATCATGATTTTCCATTATGTACTTTACGAAACGTGATCCAATGACAGCTGCCATCAGTTCTAGCCTGGGTATGGTAGTTAATTTTAAAGGCGACACACGAGTTTTCGAGCCAATCAACGATACGACTATACTTTCACCTGATTTTATTCTTAGATATGACACAGCTGAATAAGCGGTTTCACTTGCGTCAACGAACGTGTGGAGATCTACAACTGCATGAGAATAATCTGGTATATATTTTAAATAACATCTGGGTATTTTTAGTTCTTTTATCTGCGGTAGAAATGATAGCCACTTTTCCCAATTTTTTACTTGGGAGTCCAAAATAGGCTCATCCCATCCTACGCCACTTCTCCATATATCTTGCAGCGTTATTTTGAGGTACATTAAAAAATGGCCTAACAACCCTAGGGGATCATAAACACTCATTAGTATTTTTAAAATTTGCCTTTTTGTAGGATGTTTTTTGCCCTCAAAAATATCGCTTTCTAAGATAGATGGTGAAATTTTAAATGTGATGTAATCATCCTTGGTTTGCCAAAAAATACCGAGAACCTTTTCAGAATCTTCATTTCCGATGTTGAGACATTTTGCTGATGATTGATGTGTGTTCATGCTTTCTAAGAAAATATTATTATTAGATACCCAGTTTCTAAGATTAAATCCCGCTAAGCTATGAATGTGGTGTACTTCCTTGGCCAATTTAACGGCTTGTTTTGTGGTGTCTGTAGAATAAAGAAAGTCATCGACATAATGGTTTTTTTCTACGGCATCTGCAGCTTCTGGATACGTATTTTTATATTTTCCAGCATTTAAGTTTTTAACATACTGAGAGATACAAGGGGAGCATGTAGCTCCGAATGTCATTACATTCATAATATATATGTCAGGTTCTTTTGTAGTGTCACAGCCACGCCATAAAAACCTCTGCGCATGGCGATCTTCCTCCCTGATGTAAATTCTGTGAAACATTTGCTCTATATCAGCGGAGAAAGCAACTTGCCTTTGACGAAATTTAAAAAGTATACCTGGAAGTGAAGTTAGTAAATCAGGACCTTTTAGGAGTGCTGAGTTTAAAGATACACCATGAGACCTGGCAGCAGCATCCCAAACTATTCGCGTTTTAGCTGGCTTGTTTTTATTGAAAACCGGAAAAACCGGTAAATACCATACGTGTCTCCCCTCTTCAATGCGATTATTAATTTTCAAAATATAATCTTTTTCTAAATAATCTTCTATAGTTTTTTCAAAAATTTTAAAAAATTCTGGATTTCTTTGTAGAGTTTTTTCCAACGATATTAGTCTTTTCATAGCCATAGTATAACTTTCGGGAAGGTGTAAATCATCATAACGCCATAGTAGTGCGGTCTCATATCGGCCGTTAGGTTTTTGTATAGTATGTTTGTCTAAAATATCAATAGCTCGCTGATCCTCAATACTAAGAACTTGACGTGCCTCACTTATACCGCTAGTTTCTAATGCATAAAATTGTTTAATCAGGTTATTTAAGTTCGAATCATTACATTCGCATACATGAACACAAGTAAAATTTTCACCACATTGTTCTCCACTCATATTTCCACATAGAACCCATCCTAAGCGGGTACGTATGGCTGTAGGTTCCCCTTTACGTCCTTCTTTAATACGGTTAGGAATGCATATATTTATGTTATTTAGACCTAGTAATACTTCAGGTACTGCATTTTTATAATTTTCAATAGGTAAACCCTTTAAATGCGGAAATAGTAGTCTATTTTTGTAGTCTATACTTTGAGATGGTAAAGATAAATATTTTACAGAACGAACTTCTACAAAATGATTCTTGTTGTTTGGCCCAGATAGTTTTATCGAAATTTTTTTGGAAGAATCTTCATTTCTTTGCATATTGTTAGTCCATTTCAAACAAAGGGGTTCTGGTTCACCATTTAAGTTCAGTTCATTTATTAGTTTTTCATTAATAAGACTCACAGAAGAGCCTTCATCAATAAAAGCAAAAGTTTTAATACATTTATTGTTCTGTCCAAATATTGTGATGGGTAAAATTTTAAAAAGTACTTGATTGAACATACTACGATGTGCATTAACATTGTGCGTTTGGTTAACATTATTTCTGTTGTGATTTAATGTTTCTACCTCTGCTGCCATTTCTTCATTTTTATGTAGAAGGGAATTGTGTTTTATTCGACAGTCATTAATACCACATACCACATTGCTTTTGCAAAGCCCATAATGTTTTCGTAAACACAATTTACAGAGTTTACACTCTCTTACTATGTTCCACCTCTCATTTCGATCTGCTGACAGAAATCTCTCACAATTAGAAACAGATTCACAGTCACTGTTACATACCAAACAATTGTTTTGATTTTGATCAGAATGTGTATGTACATATGCATTCCTTCCTTTACCTCGTGAGAACAGCTGCGTTGATGTGGAAGCTGCGCTGCTTTCGGCGATGTTAATACTACTCGCAGATACGCCGACGTTAAAGATCCAGTCAGCAAATGCAGACAGATTTGTTTTCTTGTTTTCTTTTAACAACTGCATTTTAAACGTACCCCACATTAATTGCAAATCTGGTGACATTTTTGTTATTAAATCTTGTAAAAGCGAGGAATTGTTTAATTCTTCATATAAACCACAGGCCTCTATTATTGTTTTCAAGCCTTTTACTTCTACAGCAAAACAGGTAATTGATTCCAATTTATTGCTATATGCAGCGTAATATCATATTTTCATCTAGACAAGGAGAGAGCTTATAAAGTGCACTTGATTTCGATACTCCTTTTGCTTGTTTTAAATCTCTTATTTCTTCTGCAAAACATTCCGATTGAGTTTGCTTTAGAATAAAATTCTCGGCCATTGTTAGCTCACTTTGGGTAAGTTCCTTTTCTACTTGATACTTTTTAAGCTTATTTTTAACAAAATCATAAAACTTCACAACATATGCAACAGTTCTTAATAATCTGGACCACTTGGAAAAACGTTTAAAATTTATAATTGTTGGCGCAATTTCCATGTATAAACATCTGTGCTTAATTTCTATTTCGGTACAAACTTCATCTTTTTTATCGACAGGCCATGAGTCTTCAGGCAATCTTAAGAAATCTGGTCCTTTAAACCATCTGCCAGATTCAGATAAATTTGGACTTGTGGTCCACTTCGTGGCATCATCTGCCACATTCAGTCTTCCTGGGATCCATCGCCATTCTTCTATTTCCGTCAAATCTAAGATCTCACTCACACGTACAGCAACAAATTGGTGGTATTTTCTGTGGTCAGAACGTATCCAGCTAAGCACAGTTCTTGAGTCTGACCAAAATATCCTTTTGTTTATAGTTATATCATGATTTTCAATTATGTACTTTACGAAACGTGATCCAATGACAGCTGCCATCAGTTCTAGCCTGGGTATGGTAGTTAATTTTAAAGGCGACACACGAGTTTTCGAGCCAATCAACGATACGACTATACTTTCACCTGATTTTATTCTTAGATATGACACAGCTGAATAAGCGGTTTCACTTGCGTCAACGAACGTGTGGAGATCTACAACTGCATGAGAATAATCTGGTATATATTTTAAATAACATCTGGGTATTTTTAGTTCTTTTATCTGCGGTAGAAATGATAGCCACTTTTCCCAATTTTTTACTTGGGAGTCCAAAATAGGCTCATCCCATCCTACGCCACTTCTCCGTATATCTTGCAGCGTTATTTTGAGGTACATTAAAAAATGGCCTAACAACCCTAGGGGATCATAAACACTCATTAGTATTTTTAAAATTTGCCTTTTTGTAGGATGTTTTTTGCCCTCAAAAATATCGCTTTCTAAGATAGATGGTGAAATTTTAAATGTGATGTAATCATCCTTGGTTTGCCAAAAAATACCGAGAACCTTTTCAGAATCTTCATTTCCGATGTTGAGACATTTTGCTGATGATTGATGTGTGTTCATGCTTTCTAAGAAAATATTATTATTAGATACCCAGTTTCTAAGATTAAATCCCGCTAAGCTATGAATGTGGTGTACTTCCTTGGCCAATTTAACGGCTTGTTTTGTGGTGTCTGTAGAATAAAGAAAGTCATCGACATAATGGTTTTTTTCTACGGCATCTGCAGCTTCTGGATACGTATTTTTATATTTTCCAGCATTTAAGTTTTTAACATACTGAGAGATACAAGGGGAGCATGTAGCTCCGAATGTCATTACATTCATAATATATATGTCAGGTTCTTTTGTAGTGTCACAGCCACGCCATAAAAACCTCTGCGCATGGCGATCTTCCTCCCTGATGTAAATTCTGTGAAACATTTGCTCTATATCAGCGGAGAAAGCAACTTGCCTTTGACGAAATTTAAAAAGTATACCTGGAAGTGAAGTTAGTAAATCAGGACCTTTTAGGAGTGCTGAGTTTAAAGATACACCATGAGACCTGGCAGCAGCATCCCAAACTATTCGCGTTTTAGCTGGCTTGTTTTTATTGAAAACCGGAAAAACCGGTAAATACCATACGTGTCTCCCCTCTTCAATGCGATTATTAATTTTCAAAATATAATCTTTTTCTAAATAATCTTCTATAGTTTTTTCAAAAATTTTAAAAAATTCTGGATTTCTTTGTAGAGTTTTTTCCAACGATATTAGTCTTTTCATAGCCATAGTATAACTTTCGGGAAGGTGTAAATCATCATAACGCCATAGTAGTGCGGTCTCATATCGGCCGTTAGGTTTTTGTATAGTATGTTTGTCTAAAATATCAATAGCTCGCTGATCCTCAATACTAAGAACTTGACGTGCCTCACTTATACCGCTAGTTTCTAATGCATAAAATTGTTTAATCAGGTTATTTAAGTTCGAATCATTACATTCGCATACATGAACACAAGTAAAATTTTCACCACATTGTTCTCCACTCATATTTCCACATAGAACCCATCCTAAGCGGGTACGTATGGCTGTAGGTTCCCCTTTACGTCCTTCTTTAATACGGTTAGGAATGCATATATTTATGTTATTTAGACCTAGTAATACTTCAGGTACTGCATTTTTATAATTTTCAATAGGTAAACCCTTTAAATGCGGAAATAGTAGTCTATTTTTGTAGTCTATACTTTGAGATGGTAAAGATAAATATTTTACAGAACGAACTTCTACAAAATGATTCTTGTTGTTTGGCCCAGATAGTTTTATCGAAATTTTTTTGGAAGAATCTTCATTTCTTTGCATATTGTTAGTCCATTTCAAACAAAGGGGTTCTGGTTCACCATTTAAGTTCAGTTCATTTATTAGTTTTTCATTAATAAGACTCACAGAAGAGCCTTCATCAATAAAAGCAAAAGTTTTAATACATTTATTGTTCTGTCCAAATATTGTGATGGGTAAAATTTTAAAAAGTACTTGATTGAACATACTACGATGTGCATTAACATTGTGCGTTTGGTTAACATTATTTCTGTTGTGATTTAATGTTTCTACCTCTGCTGCCATTTCTTCATTTTTATGTAGAAGGGAATTGTGTTTTATTCGACAGTCATTAATACCACATACCACATTGCTTTTGCAAAGCCCATAATGTTTTCGTAAACACAATTTACAGAGTTTACACTCTCTTACTATGTTCCACCTCTCATTTCGATCTGCTGACAGAAATCTCTCACAATTAGAAACAGATTCACAGTCACTGTTACATACCAAACAATTGTTTTGATTTTGATCAGAATGTGTATGTACATATGCATTCCTTCCTTTACCTCGTGAGAACAGCTGCGTTGATGTGGAAGCTGCGCTGCTTTCGGCGATGTTAATACTACTCGCAGATACGCCGACGTTAAAGATCCAGTCAGCAAATGCAGACAGATTTGTTTTCTTGTTTTCTTTTAACAACTGCATTTTAAACGTACCCCACATTAATTGCAAATCTGGTGACATTTTTGTTATTAAATCTTGTAAAAGCGAGGAATTGTTTAATTCTTCATATAAACCACAGGCCTCTATTATTGTTTTCAAGCCTTTTACTTCTACAGCAAAACAGGTAATTGATTCCAATTTATTGCTATATGCAGCGTAATATCATATTTTCATCTAGACAAGGAGAGAGCTTATAAAGTGCACTTGATTTCGATACTCCTTTTGCTTGTTTTAAATCTCTTATTTCTTCTGCAAAACATTCCGATTGAGTTTGCTTTAGAATAAAATTCTCGGCCATTGTTAGCTCACTTTGGGTAAGTTCCTTTTCTACTTGATACTTTTTAAGCTTATTTTTAACAAAATCATAAAACTTCACAACATATGCAACAGTTCTTAATAATCTGGACCACTTGGAAAAACGTTTAAAATTTATAATTGTTGGCGCAATTTCCATGTATAAACATCTGTGCTTAATTTCTATTTCGGTACAAACTTCATCTTTTTTATCGACAGGCCATGAGTCTTCAGGCAATCTTAAGAAATCTGGTCCTTTAAACCATCTGCCAGATTCAGATAAATTTGGACTTGTGGTCCACTTCGTGGCATCATCTGCCACATTCAGTCTTCCTGGGATCCATCGCCATTCTTCTATTTCCGTCAAATCTAAGATCTCACTCACACGTACAGCAACAAATTGGTGGTATTTTCTGTGGTCAGAACGTATCCAGCTAAGCACAGTTCTTGAGTCTGACCAAAATATCCTTTTGTTTATAGTTATATCATGATTTTCAATTATGTACTTTACGAAACGTGATCCAATGACAGCTGCCATCAGTTCTAGCCTGGGTATGGTAGTTAATTTTAAAGGCGACACACGAGTTTTCGAGCCAATCAACGATACGACTATACTTTCACCTGATTTTATTCTTAGATATGACACAGCTGAATAAGCGGTTTCACTTGCGTCAACGAACGTGTGGAGATCTACAACTGCATGAGAATAATCTGGTATATATTTTAAATAACATCTGGGTATTTTTAGTTCTTTTATCTGCGGTAGAAATGATAGCCACTTTTCCCAATTTTTTACTTGGGAGTCCAAAATAGGCTCATCCCATCCTACGCCACTTCTCCATATATCTTGCAGCGTTATTTTGAGGTACATTAAAAAATGGCCTAACAACCCTAGGGGATCATAAACACTCATTAGTATTTTTAAAATTTGCCTTTTTGTAGGATGTTTTTTGCCCTCAAAAATATCGCTTTCTAAGATAGATGGTGAAATTTTAAATGTGATGTAATCATCCTTGGTTTGCCAAAAAATACCGAGAACCTTTTCAGAATCTTCATTTCCGATGTTGAGACATTTTGCTGATGATTGATGTGTGTTCATGCTTTCTAAGAAAATATTATTATTAGATACCCAGTTTCTAAGATTAAATCCCGCTAAGCTATGAATGTGGTGTACTTCCTTGGCCAATTTAACGGCTTGTTTTGTGGTGTCTGTAGAATAAAGAAAGTCATCGACATAATGGTTTTTTTCTACGGCATCTGCAGCTTCTGGATACGTATTTTTATATTTTCCAGCATTTAAGTTTTTAACATACTGAGAGATACAAGGGGAGCATGTAGCTCCGAATGTCATTACATTCATAATATATATGTCAGGTTCTTTTGTAGTGTCACAGCCACGCCATAAAAACCTCTGCGCATGGCGATCTTCCTCCCTGATGTAAATTCTGTGAAACATTTGCTCTATATCAGCGGAGAAAGCAACTTGCCTTTGACGAAATTTAAAAAGTATACCTGGAAGTGAAGTTAGTAAATCAGGACCTTTTAGGAGTGCTGAGTTTAAAGATACACCATGAGACCTGGCAGCAGCATCCCAAACTATTCGCGTTTTAGCTGGCTTGTTTTTATTGAAAACCGGAAAAACCGGTAAATACCATACGTGTCTCCCCTCTTCAATGCGATTATTAATTTTCAAAATATAATCTTTTTCTAAATAATCTTCTATAGTTTTTTCAAAAATTTTAAAAAATTCTGGATTTCTTTGTAGAGTTTTTTCCAACGATATTAGTCTTTTCATAGCCATAGTATAACTTTCGGGAAGGTGTAAATCATCATAACGCCATAGTAGTGCGGTCTCATATCGGCCGTTAGGTTTTTGTATAGTATGTTTGTCTAAAATATCAATAGCTCGCTGATCCTCAATACTAAGAACTTGACGTGCCTCACTTATACCGCTAGTTTCTAATGCATAAAATTGTTTAATCAGGTTATTTAAGTTCGAATCATTACATTCGCATACATGAACACAAGTAAAATTTTCACCACATTGTTCTCCACTCATATTTCCACATAGAACCCATCCTAAGCGGGTACGTATGGCTGTAGGTTCCCCTTTACGTCCTTCTTTAATACGGTTAGGAATGCATATATTTATGTTATTTAGACCTAGTAATACTTCAGGTACTGCATTTTTATAATTTTCAATAGGTAAACCCTTTAAATGCGGAAATAGTAGTCTATTTTTGTAGTCTATACTTTGAGATGGTAAAGATAAATATTTTACAGAACGAACTTCTACAAAATGATTCTTGTTGTTTGGCCCAGATAGTTTTATCGAAATTTTTTTGGAAGAATCTTCATTTCTTTGCATATTGTTAGTCCATTTCAAACAAAGGGGTTCTGGTTCACCATTTAAGTTCAGTTCATTTATTAGTTTTTCATTAATAAGACTCACAGAAGAGCCTTCATCAATAAAAGCAAAAGTTTTAATACATTTATTGTTCTGTCCAAATATTGTGATGGGTAAAATTTTAAAAAGTACTTGATTGAACATACTACGATGTGCATTAACATTGTGCGTTTGGTTAACATTATTTCTGTTGTGATTTAATGTTTCTACCTCTGCTGCCATTTCTTCATTTTTATGTAGAAGGGAATTGTGTTTTATTCGACAGTCATTAATACCACATACCACATTGCTTTTGCAAAGCCCATAATGTTTTCGTAAACACAATTTACAGAGTTTACACTCTCTTACTATGTTCCACCTCTCATTTCGATCTGCTGACAGAAATCTCTCACAATTAGAAACAGATTCACAGTCACTGTTACATACCAAACAATTGTTTTGATTTTGATCAGAATGTGTATGTACATATGCATTCCTTCCTTTACCTCGTGAGAACAGCTGCGTTGATGTGGAAGCTGCGCTGCTTTCGGCGATGTTAATACTACTCGCAGATACGCCGACGTTAAAGAGCCAGTCAGCAAATGCAGACAGATTTGTTTTCTTGTTTTCTTTTAACAACTGCATTTTAAACGTACCCCACATTAATTGCAAATCTGGTGACATTTTTGTTATTAAATCTTGTAAAAGCGAGGAATTGTTTAATTCTTCATATAAACCACAGGCCTCTATTATTGTTTTCAAGCCTTTTACTTCTACAGCAAAACAGGTAATTGATTCCAATTTATTGCTATATGCAGCGTAATATCATATTTTCATCTAGACAAGGAGAGAGCTTATAAAGTGCACTTGATTTCGATACTCCTTTTGCTTGTTTTAAATCTCTTATTTCTTCTGCAAAACATTCCGATTGAGTTTGCTTTAGAATAAAATTCTCGGCCATTGTTAGCTCACTTTGGGTAAGTTCCTTTTCTACTTGATACTTTTTAAGCTTATTTTTAACAAAATCATAAAACTTCACAACATATGCAACAGTTCTTAATAATCTGGACCACTTGGAAAAACGTTTAAAATTTATAATTGTTGGCGCAATTTCCATGTATAAACATCTGTGCTTAATTTCTATTTCGGTACAAACTTCATCTTTTTTATCGACAGGCCATGAGTCTTCAGGCAATCTTAAGAAATCTGGTCCTTTAAACCATCTGCCAGATTCAGATAAATTTGGACTTGTGGTCCACTTCGTGGCATCATCTGCCACATTCAGTCTTTCTGGGATCCATCGCCATTCTTCTATTTCCGTCAAATCTAAGATCTCACTCACACGTACAGCAACAAATTGGTGGTATTTTCTGTGGTCAGAACGTATCCAGCTAAGCACAGTTCTTGAGTCTGACCAAAATATCCTTTTGTTTATAGTTATATCATGATTTTCAATTATGTACTTTACGAAACGTGATCCAATGACAGCTGCCATCAGTTCTAGCCTGGGTATGGTAGTTAATTTTAAAGGCGACACACGAGTTTTCGAGCCAATCAACGATACGACTATACTTTCACCTGATTTTATTCTTAGATATGACACAGCTGAATAAGCGGTTTCACTTGCGTCAACGAACGTGTGGAGATCTACAACTGCATGAGAATAATCTGGTATATATTTTAAATAACATCTGGGTATTTTTAGTTCTTTTATCTGCGGTAGAAATGATAGCCACTTTTCCCAATTTTTTACTTGGGAGTCCAAAATAGGCTCATCCCATCCTACGCCACTTCTCCATATATCTTGCAGCGTTATTTTGAGGTACATTAAAAAATGGCCTAACAACCCTAGGGGATCATAAACACTCATTAGTATTTTTAAAATTTGCCTTTTTGTAGGATGTTTTTTGCCCTCAAAAATATCGCTTTCTAAGATAGATGGTGAAATTTTAAATGTGATGTAATCATCCTTGGTTTGCCAAAAAATACCGAGAACCTTTTCAGAATCTTCATTTCCGATGTTGAGACATTTTGCTGATGATTGATGTGTGTTCATGCTTTCTAAGAAAATATTATTATTAGATACCCAGTTTCTAAGATTAAATCCCGCTAAGCTATGAATGTGGTGTACTTCCTTGGCCAATTTAACGGCTTGTTTTGTGGTGTCTGTAGAATAAAGAAAGTCATCGACATAATGGTTTTTTTCTACGGCATCTGCAGCTTCTGGATACGTATTTTTATATTTTCCAGCATTTAAGTTTTTAACATACTGAGAGATACAAGGGGAGCATGTAGCTCCGAATGTCATTACATTCATAATATATATGTCAGGTTCTTTTGTAGTGTCACAGCCACGCCATAAAAACCTCTGCGCATGGCGATCTTCCTCCCTGATGTAAATTCTGTGAAACATTTGCTCTATATCAGCGGAGAAAGCAACTTGCCTTTGACGAAATTTAAAAAGTATACCTGGAAGTGAAGTTAGTAAATCAGGACCTTTTAGGAGTGCTGAGTTTAAAGATACACCATGAGACCTGGCAGCAGCATCCCAAACTATTCGCGTTTTAGCTGGCTTGTTTTTATTGAAAACCGGAAAAACCGGTAAATACCATACGTGTCTCCCCTCTTCAATGCGATTATTAATTTTCAAAATATAATCTTTTTCTAAATAATCTTCTATAGTTTTTTCAAAAATTTTAAAAAATTCTGGATTTCTTTGTAGAGTTTTTTCCAACGATATTAGTCTTTTCATAGCCATAGTATAACTTTCGGGAAGGTGTAAATCATCATAACGCCATAGTAGTGCGGTCTCATATCGGCCGTTAGGTTTTTGTATAGTATGTTTGTCTAAAATATCAATAGCTCGCTGATCCTCAATACTAAGAACTTGACGTGCCTCACTTATACCGCTAGTTTCTAATGCATAAAATTGTTTAATCAGGTTATTTAAGTTCGAATCATTACATTCGCATACATGAACACAAGTAAAATTTTCACCACATTGTTCTCCACTCATATTTCCACATAGAACCCATCCTAAGCGGGTACGTATGGCTGTAGGTTCCCCTTTACGTCCTTCTTTAATACGGTTAGGAATGCATATATTTATGTTATTTAGACCTAGTAATACTTCAGGTACTGCATTTTTATAATTTTCAATAGGTAAACCCTTTAAATGCGGAAATAGTAGTCTATTTTTGTAGTCTATACTTTGAGATGGTAAAGATAAATATTTTACAGAACGAACTTCTACAAAATGATTCTTGTTGTTTGGCCCAGATAGTTTTATCGAAATTTTTTTGGAAGAATCTTCATTTCTTTGCATATTGTTAGTCCATTTCAAACAAAGGGGTTCTGGTTCACCATTTAAGTTCAGTTCATTTATTAGTTTTTCATTAATAAGACTCACAGAAGAGCCTTCATCAATAAAAGCAAAAGTTTTAATACATTTATTGTTCTGTCCAAATATTGTGATGGGTAAAATTTTAAAAAGTACTTGATTGAACATACTACGATGTGCATTAACATTGTGCGTTTGGTTAACATTATTTCTGTTGTGATTTAATGTTTCTACCTCTGCTGCCATTTCTTCATTTTTATGTAGAAGGGAATTGTGTTTTATTCGACAGTCATTAATACCACATACCACATTGCTTTTGCAAAGCCCATAATGTTTTCGTAAACACAATTTACAGAGTTTACACTCTCTTACTATGTTCCACCTCTCATTTCGATCTGCTGACAGAAATCTCTCACAATTAGAAACAGATTCACAGTCACTGTTACATACCAAACAATTGTTTTGATTTTGATCAGAATGTGTATGTACATATGCATTCCTTCCTTTACCTCGTGAGAACAGCTGCGTTGATGTGGAAGCTGCGCTGCTTTCGGCGATGTTAATACTACTCGCAGATACGCCGACGTTAAAGAGCCAGTCAGCAAATGCAGACAGATTTGTTTTCTTGTTTTCTTTTAACAACTGCATTTTAAACGTACCCCACATTAATTGCAAATCTGGTGACATTTTTGTTATTAAATCTTGTAAAAGCGAGGAATTGTTTAATTCTTCATATAAACCACAGGCCTCTATTATTGTTTTCAAGCCTTTTACTTCTACAGCAAAACAGGTAATTGATTCCAATTTATTGCTATATGCAGGGGAAACTAATTTTATTTTATTTCTTATAGCGTTCAATATTTTTTCAGGCTGACCAAACAGCAGTTTAAGGGTTGAAATCGCTTCTGGCACACACGTGGGATGAATGAGTATGTGTTGCACGGTTCTTAATGCATCTCCGTATAGAGCTCTTTGAAGTCTAACCAAGTTTTCGGCATCCGTCAATCCGCATACAGAGGTGGACCAATCATACGTGGAAATAAACAGAGGCCATTCTTCAGGATTGCCTGAAAAACGAGGAAGCTCTTTTGGCACAGTTTGCCTGGCATCAATTTGTTGTGATGTAAGATTTATTTGGGTGCTATTAGCAAAATGGCCGTTAATAAATGTTGGTGTCGAGTTAAATGCCTGTTGATTATATAAACTTTGGGGATACTGATTTGCATTTGCACTGCTAGTGATTTGAGGGCCGGTAGTGTAACTAGTAGAGTAAGTGGATGGATTATTGAGTGTAGAATTACTAAATGTAGGGTTTTCTGTTGATAAAAAAATAGTTGGTTGAATAAAAGTGTTGTTATTATTGCAAGATGAAGAACTTGTTGCCATGATTGGTTGGGTTAATGTAGAATAAACTATTGTTGAGGTTATGTTATCTTTGACTGTTGTGGCTGGCATATATTGATTTGATGGTTGCGGTAAGGCAAATGTTGTGGTACCTACGCTTTCAATTGTTTTACTTATGGTTGTGTTTGGTGCAGATTCTATTGTGTTTCTTAAATTTTGCCCCGTTAATGGTTGATGGATAGATTTATCTAAGACAATTGAAACGTACTCTTCATCCTGTGATTGCCCTAGTATTTCATACTTCTTCCGTAGGTATTCCCTTTCGAGGAGCCTTTCTTCTTCTAGTCGCTGTAATTTCAGACGTTTTTTGGCATTTACAATCACTGAGGAATCAGAAACGTGGCTGTTTTGACTGCAGTCTGAACCAGGTGACATTGGAGGGTCATTTATTGTGCAGTCTCTGCAGTACCAAATTTCACTGTCGCGTGTTATTTTTGCGCATTCAAGGTGGAATGGTGAGTGGCAGTTTTTGCATTTGACAATATGATTAGATGCATGTTGGTGACAAATTTGGCAAATTTCGGAGTTGCTGTCATCAGTAATATTATTGTCGCTTATGTTTGGTGGTTGACCCTGTGAAGTTGAAGAATCCATATTAAATAGTTTACTTACGTGTGGAATAGAAACTCGACCAGAAATCTTCGAAGTTCTTTCAGCAAGCAAATTTACACAGAGCAAGCGGAACCACGTTTAATTCAAGTTAAAGCACAATTAAAAAAGAATTTCAATGTTATTGGGTGAAGCAGCCCAAGCACCCTGTTCCAAAAGATTTTTAACATCAATTTACAGCTTTTAAGAAAGAGCTATTTATTGGTTTACAATTATTGATGTTGAAATTCCTACAGTAAAAAATTAACGTTTTATAAATAATTTTTAATAACACATACGAATACAAACTTTTTTAGTATGGAATGGGAGCAAGCTTCAGTGAATATTCACACACTAGTTCTTTTTTACGTTTTCTTTTAGGTAGTTACCTTCAATATAACCTTTTGCGCCTGGAAATTATTGCTTTAATTGTATAAAAGTACTTTTGCGCCTGGAAGTTATTGCTTTAATTTTATATAAAGCAAATAGACAAAAGTCAAACTGACATTTGTTTAAAGCTAGCTCCCTACAGCCAATTAGTATCGATAAATACACAATGAGAAATAATTGTTATTAAATTTACTTTATAATAGCAAAGCTGCATAACAGGTGGCGATAACAATACACTCATTTATTTATTTTTATTTTTGTTCTTGCTTAGACTTGTATAACTGATTTCTTCTGGACGTAGTCCTTAAAATGTTTGTTAATTCTATAAATTAAATATATTGTAACTAATATACAAGGTAGAATAAATGTATCGATTCTAATGGAACTGCCTAGTTCCATGTCTCGGCTGTTGCTGATGGTACCACCGTTGATGTTCTCGTTAATGGTTATTGTTTCTTGTTCTCTGGACTGTGTTTTGCCCATCGTTTCACTTAGCGGAGTTTCTTATATAGTTGTTGCTTCTTCTCGCCAGAAACTATGCCCATTAGGCGTCGGACGTCCCTTTTTTCGTTTTGTAAATGCAGCATTTTTCCACCTCTTTTGATTTTCTTTCGGTGTTAATTTCCTGTGGTGCTGGTTTTGATGATGTTCTCCTTTTATACTCCTTTATTCTTATTGGTTTAGGGCCGTAATTTGCCGGTGTTGGAGTATATTTGGGGTAGCCTCCTTCCTGTATGTACTGTTTCAAATAGTATTTAGCAATCTCCTCTTACGATGAAGTTGTTTCGAGCGACATCAAAATTTAGAAAATGTAAAAGTATTTTAAAGTGTAAAGAAATTGGTAGAATTCTAAATTATTCCAAAAAATTTTTTCAGACTTCGAAATTGGCAGGATCGTGATCTGCAGGATCGCCATATAATGTATTTATCAAATTGTGTTATGTATTTTTATTTGTCTTTGCTAGATTTGATTTTTTAAATGCTGCTTCTAGCTGCAGCACGTTTAATTTCTTCTAAGCACCTTTTGAGTGCTCGGCTAGAATATTGAGAAACACTATGTTATGATCAAATGTTATGAATTGAATCAATCTCGATTAGTAGGACTCAGTTCAAACACATGAATTTGAACTGTACCAATCTTTTTCTTGTGATAATCTTTAAGCACTTGTTACTTAAAGACAGCCGTCAATAATAAAACACAATTGTTATTATGATTATCAAAAAACGAATTAACTTACTTTATTTTTTACTTTCTTTTATATGCAAATAATTAATGGTAAAAATGCTTAGATTAATAAAACAAACAAAAATAATAAAATTGCTTAACTTAACATAAAATCAATGACCTAATGTATAAATAGTGTAACTGAACTTTATTAGTAAACAAATATTATGTGCAATGGTTAATGAACTTAAAATGCTGTGTATGCAGTTGACGAAATTAAACAGAAATTAAAATATTGGGTAATAAATTGGTATGAATGTGTGTTCTTAACAGTAAGCAGAAAATAAACAAATGAGTAAATGTATGAATGTATGTTCTTAACATTAAGTAAGTAAACAAATGGATAAGTGTATGGATGTATGTTCTTAACACACTAGTTAATTTGTTTAAACTAAAAAGTATTCTAATTTTATTAATATGGATTACTAGCTTATATACTAATTATGATAGACAATTCATACAATTTCTATCTTACTCTAATCTTACATTCTAACTCATAGCATGGCAAACTTGAATCATTCATGTACTTCCTACTGGTTAAATTCCATAGTTCAATTTCACTCAATACAATTTGAATTGAGCTTTACAGTCGTTAATGTCAATTTTCAGAATGTCAAGTAATTTTCTTAATCTGTTTGCATCAATATTACTCTTCTTAGGCTTATTTGCTTGCGTTACAAACGTGTAATTTTCTAATGGTTCTAATTCAAAGATAATATTTTCTAAATTAACATCGTTATCTGTAGTATTTAATATTTTCACATGACAATTTCCATTTCCTGGTACTACGGTATTACTTATAAATACGCCTGGTTGAATTTCCTTATTTAAAATAATACTATCTTCCTTTATATCCAAATTTATAGGATGAATGGGTTCTGATCTTTTTTCTACCTTTATGCAATAGTTTCTATTTATGCATGATTTCATAGGTATTGTAATTTCCTCGTTCTATATGGTAAGTGTTATTGTAAATGTCTCATAATCAATTTAACATAAGAATTTCGTAAAGAAATCTCTTCCTAAAAGCTGGTCTATTGTTATTATTCATTGGTCTACTAGAATTTATATTAGGATTATAATTGTTTCTCCTATTATTGTTGCTTTGGTAATTATTTCCATTAGTATTGTTTCTATAATTATTGTTTCCTATCATATTATTTTTATTTCCATTTTGCCTATTTCTGTTATGCGAAAAATAAAGTACCTGAGCCCTATTAGAAATTTATCTTTCTAACTCTAGGGCTAACTCAACTGCTTCATTCAGTTCTTTTGGTCTAAAAGCAAATATATTTGGTTTAAGTTCTTCATTAAGACCATTTTTAAAGATGTTTAAGGAGTAATTTTCATTTATCAGCTTAATGGTGTCCGATTAAGTTGTACAGCAATTTTGTGTTCTGTTGGTATTGGAAAATCTTCGTCGATAATATGAAATGAATGTTTTGTTGTCGTATTGTATATGTTAAAATTCAATTCTGATGTTCCTATAGATTTAATTTTTCTTTATCTATGTTTATTAAATTCTCATTTAATTTGTTTCACTTGCACAAGGAGATGTCTGCTCCTGTGTCTACTAAAAATGTAAGTATTAAATGTTTGCCTAAGTCCAAGTTTACAAAATTCGTGAAATTAATTAATATTTGGAAAACATTATTTAATCTTATTGTTGTTGTTCCGGAAAGTGGGCTTGTACAGTTTCTTGACTCACCTCCGGACTTTCGGAATTTTCCTGTACATAATATCCTTGTGAATATATAAACCTTACATCTAGTGATGACCCAGAATTTGTTGCCGTTAAAATTAAGCAGCATTCGACTTATTTTTACATTTCCTGTTCCTATATACCTCCAAACTCGCCAGCTGAAATTTACAAAAACCACATTTCTGCAATTAAACTTGTTCTTGGTCAGTCTAAACCTTCTGATTTGTTTATTGCCCTTGGTGACTTCAACCTTCCAAACATTGTATGGAGTAATCCTGTAGAAATAAACTATCTAATTCCATTACAATTAAATGAATTTATTCAGTCTCTGGTGTCATGTGGACTTTCTCAGATAAACTACGTCTCCAACGCATTTGGGAAACTTCTTGATCTTGCTTTTGTTAACCAGACATCAGACATACATGTGAGGAACACGCTACCTATTTCTCAACCTGAAGATTGTTACCATCCTACAATACAGCTAGATATTTGCCTTTCTACAAAAATCTTTCCCCAGGAATTAAGAGAAAATTTAAATAATTTGGTATTCTGTTTCTCCCGTACGGACTACACAAAATTTAATAGTTTATTATCGAAAGTCGATTGGGATACTCTTATTTCAGGAGATAATCTGGATAACGTCGTATCAAATTTGTATGCTGTATTGCATCACTGCATGTTGGAAGCTGTTCCCAAACAAATTATTCGCAGTAATAAAGGCCCTCCCTGGAATAATCGTTATTTATCTAAATTGAAAAATAGAAAAACCAAACTTTTTAAAAAATATAGGCTATCCGGCTCATCTGTTGATTTCACGAATTATTGCATTATACGATCTAATTACAACACGGCTAGCCAACTAGCGTATAAAAGCTATTTAAATCGAATGAAAATTAAAATTAAAACCAACCCCAGATCGTTCTACAATTTTATCAACAGTAAGCGTCGTGCAAGTGCGTATCCTAATTATTTGAAATTTGGATCTCGGAGTGCTGATGATGATGTTTCTATTAGCAACTTATTTGCTGATTTTTTTGAAACCACGTATTCAAAAAAGTCATTTGATAGTCAAACTTCTTATCCCTATAGCATACCTCATTCTACATGTATCAACTTTTCATTTATTGACACTGAAACAGTACTATTAAATTTAAAGTCTCTGCGGTGCTCTCTTAATCCAGGCCCGGATGGTATACCTAATTGTATTTTAAAAAATTGTGCAGAATCCTTATATGTTCCTCTTACAATTATCTTCAATAAATCTATTGAACTTGGTTACTTACCACCTGAATGGAAAAAATCTTATATTACTCCGTTGTTTAAAAGTTGAAGTAAACTGGAAATATCGAATTATAGAGGAATTGCAAAGCTGAATGCGATTCCCAAACTTTTAGAAAAAATATTAACTGATAGTTTATATCATCAAATCTCTTCCCTTTTATCACCTTGTCATCATGGTTTCAGGAAATAAAGTTCCACTGCTACTAACATTTTACAATTAATAACTATTGTAAATGAAGGTTTTGTTAATAATAAACAAACAGACGTTATTTACACGGATTTTAGCAAAGCATTTGATAAAGTTAACCACGATATTTTGCTTTACAAGTTATCACGTATGGGATTTAGCAACAACGCAATACAATGGCTTAAATCATATCTTTTAGATAGAACCCAACAAGTAAAATTTAAGAATGCTACATCAAAACTCATCGATGTTCTCTCTGGTGTGCCTCAAGGAAGTCATCTTGGTCCTGTTTTATTTACATTATTTATTAACGATCTGCCATCGGTTGTTCAGCACTCTAACATACTCATGTATGCTGATGATGTCAAAATTTTTAATTCTTTTAACGATATTATTGATCAATCCATTCAGACATTGAACTTTTCTCTCAATGGTGTAATTACAACTTATTGGATTTAAATATATAAAAATGTAAACACATGTCATTTTTCCGCTCATTTAAACTTGACACTAGCTATTTTCTAAATGGAACATTACTGGATAAAGTTCACACTATTGGTGATCTCGGTATTTTATTGGATCACAAACTAAAATACTGTGATCACATTTCATTAATGGTCAATAAAGCTAATGGAGTTCTTGGTTTTTTGAAACGTTGGTCAAAAGAATTTTCTGATCCATATGTCACTAAACACTTATATACGTCTCTGGTTCGCCCTATCCTGAAATATGGATCAATTGTATGGGATCCATACTTTAATATATATATCAACAGCATTGAATCTGTACAGAAACAGTTCCTTTTATTTTGTTTAAGAGGTCTTGGATGGAATTCGCTTGCACTACCTTCATATGAAAGCAGACTTGGTCTTATTAAGTTACCGACGTTAAAAAGCCGAATAACAATGCTTAGTGTTTCATTTTTAATGGGTCTAATACGTGGTGATGTCGGTTCCGGTTACTTGTTAAGCAAAATTAACTTTAATGTTCCAGTGAGACCTACACGAAATTTTCAGCCGTTAAATTTAACGTATTACCGTTCTGTTTACGCTAACAACGACTCCATTCGTCAAATTTGCTTGAAATTTAATAATCTATATAATCTAATTGACTTTTCTGATAGTAATGATGCCTTAAAAAGAAAAATTATTGTTTATTTAAATTCAAATTAGTTAATATCATTATTCTATATTTATTATATGTACTATAATTTAAGCACTTATGTCTGTAAGGATTTTTAATCTATAGACTGGAAAATTAAATAAATAAATAAATAACGTATATTTCCATTATTATTCCGATTGTTGTTTCTTTTACTGTTGCGATTATAGCGATTGTTGTAACTCCTATCATTGTTATTATTGTAATTATTATTATAATTATTGTTATTATTATTATTCGTTTGTCTGTTATTGTTGTTAGCTGGTCTATTGTTATTATTCATTGGTCTACTAGAATTTATATTAGGATTATAATTGTTTCTCCTATTATTGTTGCTTTGGTAATTATTTCCATTAGTATTGTTTCTATAATTATCGTTTCCTATCATATTATTTTTATTCCTATTTTGCCTATTTCTGTTATGCGAAAAATAAAGTACCTGATCCCTATTAAAAATGTATCTTTCTAACTCTAGGGCTAACTCAACTGCTTCATTCAGTTCTTTTGGTCTAAAAGCAAATATATTTGGTTTAAGTTCTTCATTAAGACCATTTTTAAAGATGTTTTAGGCATAATTTTCATTTATCAGCTTAATGGTGTCCGATTGAGTTGTACAGCAATTTTGTGTTTCTCTAATTTGTAGTTCTGCTATTAAATTCAATAGTTTTTCATGATAGGCATGTATATTCATACTTTTTTGAGAAAAATTACTTAGTGTGGATTGCACCTGAGCTATTGTTTTGGTATTTTTGTATCTATTTGTAAGGATGATTTTTAAATTAGTGAATGTTGTCGGTGTTGTTGTACCTAACGCAGTTCTTACTACTGTAGTTAATTTTACGTTGTACACGAAATTTAGTAATATTGCCTTCTGGTCTTCTGCCAAACCATTGTTGATCAATTAAATTATTGTAAGAAATGAATTAAGATCTTTGTAATTCCCTGTGAATTGTGGGATCACCTTTAGAGCAATTTCTAAGTTAAATTGTTGAGTTGTCAGGTTTGTTGAGTTATTTGATTGGTCATCTGCTATTACTTTCATTTCTTATGCTTCTTCTAAAAGTTTTTTGGCAGCGTTATAATATTTTTGAAAAGTGCTTTTACTTTTTGCTATTTATTCTGTATCAATTAATTTCCTTTCTATGTAATCTGAAAATTCTCCTTTCAGTAATTCTACTTCTTCTAGTTTCAGTTTTATAGTGGATACTAAATGTCCTCTTGAACCTCCTTTTTTGTGATTACTAATAATTATTTCTAACCTACCAATGATAGATTCCATAGAAAAATATGAATCTTATACACTCATTTATTTATTTTTATTTTTGTTCTTGCTTAGACTTGTATAGCTGATTTCTTCTGGACGTACTCCTTAAAATATTTGTTAATTCTATAAATTAAATATATTGTAACTAATATACAAGGTAGAATAAATGTATCGATTCTAATGGAACTGCCTAGTTCCATGTCTCGGCTGTTGCTGATGGTACCACCGTTGATGTTCTCGTTAATGGTTATTGTTTCTTGTTCTCTGGACTGTGTTTTGCCCATCGTTCCACTTGGCGGAGTTTCTTATATAGTTGTCGCTTCTCCTCGCCAGAAACTATGCCCATTGGGCGTCGGATGTCCCTTTTTTCGTTTTGTAAATGCAGCATTTTTCCACCTCTTTTGATTTTCTTTGGGTGTTTATTTCCTGTGGTGCTGGTTTTGATGATGTTCTCCTTTTATACTCCTTTATACTTATTGGTTTAGGGCCGTAATTTGCCGGTGTTGGAGTATATTTGGGGTAGCCTCCTTCCTGTATGTACTGTTTCAAATAGTATTTAGCAATCTCCTCTTGCGATGGAGTTGTTTCGAGCGACATCAAAATTTAGAAAATGTAAAAGTATTTTAAAGTGTAAAGAAATTGGTAGAATTCTAAATTATTCAAAAAAATTTTGACAGACTTCGAAATTGGCAGGATCGCCATATAATGTATTTATCAAATTGTGTTATGTATTTTTATTTGTCTTTGCTAGATTTGATTTTTTAAATGCTGCTTCTAGCTGCAGCACGTTTTAATTCTTCTAAGCACCTTTTGAGTGCTCGGCTAGAATATTGAGAAACACTAGTTAATTTATTTAAACTAAAAAGTATTCTAATTTTATTAATACCCCTATTGCGGTTCTCCACTTTTGTAACAGTTTGGTTGTCTTTGGTAAATTTGCATTGCCATTCTCAACTCGACTGGCAGTTGGCTTTTCAGTTGTGTATCTGTTTTTTTCGTGGTATTGCCGTTTTCAACTTTGTAAAAGTTTGGTCGACAGAAACGTTATAAATACACAACTGTTTATTAGTAGTTGAGTTGTTTTCAGTTTCAGTTGACTTTCATTTTTAAAAGCAAAAAAAAAAAATAACAATGGAAAAACCGTAAGTAGAAAGATTTGTTATACTGTATATTAGAATTTCACAGCATTTAATACATTCGTAGATCTTTGAAAATTCCAACTAAAGCACAATTTTAGAGGCTTGTTAATCTAATGGAAAAAAAACCCAGAGATTGCACGTGGAAAACCAAAATTTGGTATGACCAAAAACCAGTGTAAAGATATATGGGACTTTAACAAATTACTTTAATATAGGAGGAATAGCCACTACGCGAACAGGTGGTTTTTAAATGATCTTTGATTTCATCCAGCAAATAGCAAAACGCTTCCTTGTTTAGTCGGAAATAACTTTTAAATCTACAAATTTAAAATTATTATTGAGTTAAATTTTTTTATTTTTCGAATTTATTCTATGAGTTAAATTTAAATAATTGTAAATTTTTCTGTACATAAATATACTTCATTGCTATCCAACGGAAAGCTAAGGTAAAATGTAACAAGAAAATACAATATAATAGTCTGGTAGTGTATAAAGTCATTCCTAAAAAAATTTAAGGAATAGAGCTATTACAAAAAGCTTTATAAAATACATAACTAAAATTTAACTCATAGAATAAATTCGAAAAATAAAAAAATGTTGAATATAATAAAGTTGCTTATGAAAAAGAAATAATTCCCAATATCTATTATTTAGTTACGTTACTAATTATAAGTTCTTACTTGGCATTGGGTAGTTCAAGAGGGTTGGAATCAGCAGGAATTTTTCTTCTTATACGTAGCACATCTGTACAAGAGTTTTCATTTTCATCATCATAAAATAAATCGACACTAATATCCATTGTAAATACTTTTTATTCAATACACAATTAAAAATACTTTTAGTTTAAAAAATTATTAAATTTATAAAATTTTCACTTGTCAAACGTTATATTTAAAGTTGGAAAATCGATATTTTAAGTTGGCAACTTTATAGCAAACTCAACTAAAAACCGTTGGGTATCACAATACCTAAAATGAGTTTGGTTGTGCATAAGTTGGGTTGACTCTCACACGACCAAACTGAGTTGAGTGGAGAACCGCAATAGGGGCATAATATGGATTACTAGCTTATATACTAATTATGATAGACAATTCATACAATTTCTATCTCTAATCTTACATTCTAACTCATAGCATGGCAAACTTGAATCATTCATGTACTTCCTTCTGGTCAAATTCCATAGTTCAATTTCACTCAATACAATTTGAATTGAGTTACTTTTGTGTTGTTTAAAATAATGTATGTCTGTCATATGTCCTTAATTTAAAGCGCTTTGACTCTTTTTAATTGCAATTGCACATTGCACATATTTGTAATTTTGTGTGGTCTAAGTTGTTTCACGTTTCCTTACTTTCAAGTGTGTCATACTAAAGGAGTGTTGTATTACGTTAATAATTTTATAAATTTTTTAAGCTAAGTTGGTCGGTATGTAGTGTCTCATTCTATTCTCCAGAGTGACAAAACAAAAACACTACACTACCATGCAGTGGGCTGTGATAATTCCTACCCTACTCCTGTCCAGCAGCGACTCCGAATCGGAGTCGCTGCCACAGCCGTGCTACCCGGTAGTTCGCTCGGTTCCCCTAGGTCCGATTGGACTCGCCCAAAATTCATTCCCTCATCATTCCAAAAATAGAAGCCTATTTGAGGCCTAACCGTCTCCATACAGTTAGGATCCTCCATCTCTGATCCCTGTCTCGCTAATTCATCAGCCACCTCATTGTCGTTTATATTGCAATGACCCGGCACCCATGCTTATGTATAAAATAAACTTAAAGTCGGTTATACCAATTAAATAATAAATCTGCTAATTTTTCCTTTTCATAAGTTACTTTTTTTTGTAATATTAAACCTTTTTAGTTTTCGAATGTATTCTACATACGTGATAAATATTTATGAAATATAAAGCTTTTTTTTTTTTTGTAATAGTTCTAACCCAAAAATTCTTGCAAAAAACAAAGAAATTTGAATATCACTATGCAACAAGCAAAAATTCCTTGAACAACCACTATATTTTTTGATCCGCGATAGTCATCTAACTGCAAAAATCATCATTATTTCAAATTCTATGGTAAGGTTTTTTTTTAAATTTTTTTCTAAAAATTGAGATATTTGAAAAGGCTGCTCCTTCCATCTTATCGTAACTTTAGAACGACGTACCCAATTTTGTTATGCAATCCGTCAAAACATTTTAAATTACGCCAGATTTAAGTTTCTCTTATATCATTTTTAAATTTAGCCATTATGATTAAGGCCAAAGTAGCAAAAAAAATATTTTTTTTTTGTTTTTTTTTGTAACATTTTTGAATTCAAAAAATTCATAAGTAATTTTAATCAACAAATACTTACCAGTTTTAGTACTTATGCTCAAAGCTGCATGTATTAGAAGTAAAATAAATTTTATTTCATGAAAATCCATGGATAAATTCCCGTTTTATTCCCGATAAAGTGAAAGTACCTACTTTGACATTTTATTATAGTAAATTTGTGTAGAGCTAAAAGTTTTGTGATTTTTTAACGGGTTAACCCTGTTTATTGCACAGTATTTTGTTTAATCCTATATTTTTATTATTTTTCCATAAAGCTGCATATATTAGAAAAAAAAATTAATTTTATTTCATGGAAATCCATGGATAAATTCCTGTTTTATTCCCGATAAAGTGAAAGTACAAACAAAGCTATCAAGTAGTTATTTTTTTAGCAACAAGATTTACAAAGCATAATCTAAAAATAATTTCGACTTTTGTTTTAAGAAACCAAATAAAATCTCCTATCATATTTTCATTTCATAGGCCCAAATAACGTTGCTCCATCGTCTTAAGTTGTTGATGAAATCACCAAGGTTTTCCGGAAAACAGTCCAGATGCATGTATTTTACTTTTAATACATGCAGCTTTGAGCATAAGTACTAAAACTGGTAAGTATTTTTTGATTTAAATTTTTTATGAATTTTTTGAATTCAAAAATTTTACAAAAAAAATATATTTTTTTGCTACTTTGGCCTCAATAACTCCAAAAATAATGGCTAAATTAAAAAATTATATTAGAGAAACTTAAATCTGGCGTAATTTAAAATGTTTTGACGTATTGATAACAAAATCGGGTACGTCGTTCTAAAGTTACGATAAGATGTAAGGAGCAGCCTTTTCAAATATCTCAACTTTTAGAAAAAAAATTTAAAAAAAAACCTCACAATAGAATTTGAAATAATGATGATTTTTGCAATTAGATGACTATAGCGGATCAAAAAAATATAGTGGTTAGTCAAGGTAAAAAAAAAAACTTCCCATTTGTTGCATAGTGTAATAGTGCCTCCAATTTTCCCATTTTACTGCGAGTATAACGGAAATGAGGAGGGTAATCAACTTACATAGGTATCTTCCATTTACCCTGAATGACTTCCTTAATTTAAGTATAGAGCAATTCCATATGAAAGCGATCACCTTTTGGACGACCCCTCTCTGATTTTAAAATAAATAGTCTCAATTGATTGCCCAGCAAAAAATAATGTACCTACATATTTTTTTTTTTTTTTATAGTGACTGGTTTAGTGGTGGTGTACACCACTGTCATGTGACAAAATTGAAGAATTCTTCATAAGGGACCTCATTGAAAGTTGTTTTAAAAAACTACTAAAGCGATCGCAACGAGTGATAGCTCGTTGGAAAGGTATTGAATCAGGCTTTAATTGAAAAATAAAATTTTCCTAATTTTTCTTAGAAATTTACCTTTAAATTTTCCCAAGAAAATTAAATTTTCCGATTTTCCACAGAAGCTCCTAAATTTTCCGGCTAATTTTTTTTTTTTTGGATTCCTCATAATTTTTGCTTTAAGAATCAGCAATAAAAAAATGGGCCCCGACTCCTTATTTGGACAGGAGAAGAGCATTTAAAAGACCACCTTGTTAAAAATACATTTTAAAAATTATTTTACAGTTAAAAATACATTTATGAAGAAAAAATCAATTTTTTTTAAGAGCCCCAAGTTGAGTGTGTAGTGAATATGGTCTGCCTGCCTTCACAAGATCGGCCATAAATCCATGGATAATAGCAGCAGTGGCATGTAATGGCACACCAAACCCGACTGAGGCTACAGGTCATAAAATGTTTTGTACATTTTTTAAATTACCAGGTAATAAATATTTCGCCTAAAATGACACGTGCAGAAACAAGTCATAAAACACGGATTTTCCATAAATATGGCGAAATATTTATTACCTGGTAATTTAAAAAATTTGCAAAACATTTTATGACCTGTGGTCTTACTGCTTATTGGCAGTAACCAATTAAGTCCCTTTTAAAAAACATTTTATGACCAGTAGTTCACGCAAATTTTCCTATTAAAGAAAAGCAAATATCGCTTATTTTTTTTTACCTATTTTTTACCAAAAAATAAATATAAATACTTCACACACTCACAGTCAAATTTCAGTTGAATACTACACAGAAAAAATTATTAAATTTCTCCTATCACCAAATTTGTTCTAAATTCATAATATCAAGCAAACAAGTTGTTGATTTTGCACCTATTACCAAAATGATTATATTGATTACTAAAAATTTTAAAATTTTGAAAAAATATTTTCAATAAATGATATTTTTAATTTTAATTAAAAAAGTGATCAAAAAACTTTGAAATTTTAAACAATGTGTTAATTTATTTAAATAAATATTGACAATTCCCAACAACAATTCTACATGTTTAAATTATTTTATTTTAAACGAAAAAAGTCAATTAAGATTTTTTGTTATTTAATTAAAATTTTAATTGAAAATTTATTTCAAAACAACTAAAATGTTAATTAAAACAATATTAAATTTTTTAATTTTTTCAGCTAAAAAAATTATTGATTCAATTATCACATTTATTAAATTAAAATACTTTTTAAACCATTTTTTTAATTGATAAAACACTTTTTTCTGTGTAAACGTGAAAGTGTTAAAGTGTTTTTTTTTTTTGTAAAGTAAAGAGTGAAGCTGTAAAGACAATTTAAAGTAAAATGAATAAATTTTGCTGCAATCCGTTTAACAAGAGTGGACATCGTTCGAAAAAGATAAAAGTATTAAAATTAACTGGTGTTTCGAAGCGATACATGAATGAATTAAATATACAATACGGTGAAGAAGCAGAATTCATTTGCCCCAAGTGTAAAATCGATTTGTCTCAACAAGCAAATGCATTGAAACAAATGCAGCCACAATCCGAGAGTGAAATGACAAGTGAACAAAATGTTTCATCTGATAGTGAGGCAGACATTCCGAAGGTCAATATGTCTTTGAGTCCTTTGAATGAGGCTATTACCACTTTAGGTGAAACGCCTATTAGAAAAAGAAAGTTGCGAAGTGAAACATACAGGAAAGAGAAAAAAGGCAAGGTTATGAGTGCAATCGCGACAATATTTGATGAAGGCTCTGATAACGAATGCAGTCAAGCAGATGACGTTGATGACGGCAAACAAATGATTGAGCAGTTGAAAAGAAAATTCAATTAAGCGACCACTTTTCCGGAGAAATATCTCATTTTATCTGTGCTGCCTCAATCATGGTCTATACGCAAGATTTCTGAACAGTTTCAAACATCTTTTTACATCGCGAGAAGAAGCAAAGAATTAGTTCGACAGAAGGGCATATTGGCGACTCCCACCAAGAAATTTGGCTCAAGGACCCTCAGCGAAGAAACGGTGAAATTGATTCAAGATTTTTACTGCAATGATGACAACAGCCGCGCCTGCCCAGGTACACGTGACTATGTTATCACACGTGAAGATGGAGAAAAAGTACACAAGCAGCGCAGATTATTATTATGTAATCTATCCGAAGCATACCATCAGTTCAATGAGAAATACCCAGCAGAAAAAGTGGGATTTTCTAAGTTTGCCATCCTACGACCAAAAGAATGCGTGCTGGCATTAGACAGGCACGGAACGCATTCAGTCTGCGTTTGCATGTTTCATCAAAACATCAAATTAATTTTCTTTCCATGCAAGAAATTGAAAGTATTTCACGGTGAAATTGAAACATATAGGGACCTCCTGTCGAAGTCGTTGTGCGCATACCCCACGTAAAATTGTCATATGTCCAAATGCGACAATTGTCCGAAGATTGACGAGCTAGAGCAATATTTGGCGGAAAAGTTTGAACAGCTGTTAATTCAGGAGGTGCATTTCAAACAGTGGATAATTAGCAGCGGCAGATGTTCCCTTGAGACCGTGGTAAAGCAGATTCCGGAATTCATCAAGGAATTCGGATTCAAGTTGAATGAACTGAAGGCGCACCATTTCATATCCGAGATGCAATCGAAATTTCTAAAGGAAAGTAAGGAGAAATTAGCCCAAAATGAATTCATTGTGATAAGCGACTTTGCCGAGAATTACACTTTTCTCGTTCAGGATGAAATTCAGGCTTATCACTGGGCAAACGACCAGTGCACGGTGCATCCTTTTTGCATTTATTTCAAAAACGAAGATAACGAACTACAGACCGTAAGCCTTGTTGTTGTCGCGGAGAGTTTAGCTCATAATTATGTGTCCGTTTATTTATTTCAAATGAAACTGTTTGAATTCTTAAGATCAAAATTCGATGCAATCGACAAAGTAACGTTTTTCTCAGACGGCGCGGCTTCTCAGTACAAGAATAAAAAAAATGTTTACAATCTTTGCATTATTGAAGAAGAACAAAACTGCAAGGTCGAGTGGCACTTTTTCGCGACGTCCCACGGTAAGGGCCCATGCGATGCGTTAGGGGGAACCCTAAAACGCATGGCGACTAAGGCAAGTTTGCAAAGGCCATATACTGACCAGATCTTAAATGTACAACATTTGTTTTCGTGGATTCAAAGCAAGGAAATTGCCATTAACACAGTTTTATGCACTCAAAAAAACACGATGCCATGGAGCGACGAATTCAAAACAGATATAATAATGTCAAAACTATAACTGGAACGCAAAAGTTTCATTGCTTCATACCAAATATTTCTGATATGTCAATTAATGTAAAGCGGTACTCTTCGTCTGCCGACGTGCTAAATTTAAAGTTACTTTAATTTTATAATGATGCCAAGACAATTGAAATTTTTAATAAATATTGTAATTAAGTATAAGCAGCAAAATAAGAAAGATTTTTTCTTCATAAATGTATTTTTAACTGTAAAATAATTTTTAAAATGTATTTTTAACAAGGTGGTCTCTTAAATGCTCTTCTCCTGTCCAAACAAGGAGTCGGGGCCCATTTTTTTATTGCTGATTCTTAAAGCAAAAATTATGAGGAATCCAAAAAAAAAAAAATTAGCCGAAAAATTTAGGAGCTTCTGTGGAAAATCGGAAAATTTAATTTTCTTGGGAAAATTTAAAGGTAAATTTCTAAGAAAAATTAGGAAAATTTTATTTTTCAATTAAAGCCTGATTCAATACCTTTCCAACGAGCTATCACTCGTTGCGATCGCTTAAGTAGTTTTAAAACAACTTTCAATGAGGTCCCTTATGAAGAATTCTTCAATTTTGTCACATGACAGTGGTGTACACCACCACTAAACCAGTCACTATAAAAAAAAAAAAAAATATGTAGGTACATTATTTTTTGCTGGGCAATCGATTGAGACTATTTATTTTAAAATCGGAGAGGGGTCGTCCAAAAATTTGCCAATTTTGATCGTTTTCATATGGAATTGCTCTATATATCGATTAGAACATTGAACAATAGTTCCCCTGATACCTTGAAGAACAAAATTATATATATTAATATCAGTCAACAACTCCAATTCTATTTCAGTTGTTTTCAACATTGCATCCCAGGATAAAACTGGGGTAGTAAAACACTGACATGGATCTAAATTATAAATGTTTGCACAAACTTTACGAAAATTTTCAAATATATCACAAAGTAAAAGAATATCTATTTTTAAATATAAAAGTAAATAATCTTTCAATGTTGTTCATTTAAATGTTTTCCATACTTTTTGGGTATGTTCATAATTCGCTACACTACACGAATCATTATTTAATTTATTGAAAAACACTGAACGAGGTGGTAATTGAATTTCTTCAAGACGATTCATTGAATCTAAATAGTCATACGGGAAGACACCTTAACGTTTCATCAAATTGAATTCTTCATCATTTGGATAGCTTGATTTTACTACCGTTAAATATTTTTTATTTCATATAATCTAAAGCTGCAGCATCAGCTCAACTATTACTCAAATTTCTTTGTTTTTTCCAAGAATTCTAAGCATCTGCAAATGCATAACGGATAGTCTTTTTACCAAGAACTCTAAACATCTGCATATGCATGCCGCATTTTTTCCAGGAATTCTGGATGTTAAAGGATTTTGTGGGAATATAAACATAGATATAAATATACAACTATGTAGTTATAAAAAAAAATTAAAATCATGATACTCTTTATATTCTAAAATCCGTTCGCCTATAAAATTATAGTATAAATAGCTGATACAAAAACACAGTTTCATCAGAAGTATTTGAAAAATTGTCAACTAAATAAGTAAACTTTCTCCTCCTCTTCCAACCAACCAAAAAAATTTTGGAAAATGAATAATATATTGAATTATATAAACAATGTTAACAACAACAAAAAGTATTTAAAGGAAATAATACCTTTAAAGCTATAAACGAGAAAATTCAAATTTTAAAATGTTTAAAAAAATTTACAAAGTTTGGCCAGAAAACAATGTTAGATAATTTTTCTACGGGAGAAATACACAAACCTGCCAGAGGAAGTTATAAACGACTTATCATCCGGAAATTTTTATTTAAAAAAAAGTTGTGGATGCAGTTTATTATAAATTCATTTTTGAACAAAAAAATAATTAAAAACTATAAATAGAATATGTTTTATTTACATTTATATTAGTTTTGAAAGAGGTGAGAATGGAACAACCAGATAATTTTATATTTGTCGATGTACAAGGATTTTTCATTGATAATAAATTTTATGCCAAAGAAGTCTGTGTTTCAATCAGTGATTTCGAAAACCAAACTTTTCACATTGAATCAACAATAAAATATTCCGAATTAAGTAATAAGGACAGAATTACAAATAAATGGTTATATTTCATTGGGATACTGGAGAGTCTACACTGAAAGAGCTAATAGAATACTTAATACTAACTATGGAAAAAAGAAGAGGAATATCCTGTTTTATATGTTAAAGGTTTTGAAAAAGTTAGATGGTTAAAGGAACTACTTGGAGGAGAAATAGTTATATATATAATTAATTTAGATTATTTGAATTGTCCAAATATAAAAACTTTGTATAAAAATAATCCTAACATAAATATTTGTAAAAAACATACTAATTTTAATTAAATATGCGCTGAAAAGAATGTAATTCTACTTAGAAATTATGTTAATTTATATTTAAATAAAGAAACCCTAATTAATCGATAAAACATTTGAAGTTGATAATTTTATTTTTAGTGGATTCTTTGTCTTTATACAGAGTACATCACGTCTACGATTTAACACAAAATGATATCATCAGCTGAATTGAAAGAATTAATGGCAAAACATAGTAGCCAGATTGATAAAGAACATATAGATTTTTTAATGAAACTTATAGATGAATTAATAACTTATAATTATGTAAATAAATTGCTAGACAAGATTAAAATATTGTTAAAAAAACACCGTATTTTTTTTTTTTTTTAATTATAGTTTTATTTATTTATTTTAAATATTTTAAAAGCTATTTAAAGTTATATAATTTTGGTTTTAATGCTTATTAATAATTATATACATATATATTATTCCTCTAAAATCGACTTAAGGGGATTTGCTTAAAACAAAATCTATTACCTTTCTTTTCTATACCAGTTAACCATTGGATACGATCTCTGCATATTGCACAGTTCGTTCGATCGTGTGTACAGTTCACAAAAATCATGTTTTTGCCTCGAACATTTACGAGGCAAACTGCACACTCGAATTCTGTGATATATATATTTTCCAGTGGATTAACTGGTTTTTATTTATTTTTTAAATTTTTTGAATATATTTGTTTAAATCCCTTAATTCGCGTTTTGTTTGGCGAAATAAGGATTTATACAGTTTTTGCTTCCTTCTTATATATTTCAACCTCTCCTCTCACAGCTACCTTCATCTGATATAATGATTGGTGTTGTACTTGGAGCTTGATCTGGTGTTGGAATACGTATTGGTTGTGATGATTATGAAGGTAATTACAATTGAGTTTCTTCATCATCATCGATGAAGTGAAACATATTATTATTATTAAATTGTTGCCTTCTCACGGGGGGAGAAGAAGGTTAAAAAGGCAGCTCCTGTCCTTTATTACCCCGATATATTCTTATAATAAAGAAGTCGTTCGGGGTAAATGGAAGATATCTAAGTTGATTACTCTCCTCATTTCCATTATACTCGCAGTAAAATGGGAAAATTGGAGGAGGAGGTGGTGTCTCTTCATTTATCATTTTTTTAAAAGTGTAATAATTTATAATGAAAAAATATTATTTTAGCTACTCTATTTATACTAAATTTTTATAAAATCATATTCCCATACAAACAAAAAACTTATTCTTTAAGAATTTTTGATAATAAAATCATATTTCAATATGTAGAACACATTCGAAAAATAAAAAAATTTTTAATATTACAAAAAAGATAATTTATCAAAAGGGACAATTGAAGCACAGCCGCGAATAACGTTGTAAGTTACAAAATAAATATTTTTCAGGAGAGCAAAAAAACGTTTTTAGAAGGCAGGATTATAAATTTTTTAATTTTTTTGTTAGATTATCATAAATAATGACAATAAAAACATTTATGCAAAATATCAAGTAAATCGAATTTTAAATAACATGCTTAGTTACAGTTTGTATTCTTTTTTTTAGTAGAAAAACGTTTCATATCCACAATCGCGATGTCATTTAAAACGTTTTTCCACTACGCAAGCGGCTTTTAGAACATTATTCCACCTTGAAAAACCAGTTCTTTTGTATGATTTTGTTAGTAACTTACAACGTTCTTCCACTGGCTGACTCTTTGTATGGCATTTTGATGTCGTTAAGTTGCATAATTTTGGGTGAATTGACGTTTAAACTGTGTAAGAGAGTAATGTTAACGCTGATCTGCAAAAAAACTGTTTTTGCAAACAGTGGCTTTTACAACGTTATTCGCGGCTTTGCTTCAATTAGCAGATTCTATAAAATATTTAGTTATTTATTTTTTCTTGATGTAAGTTCCTACATTATTTCATATAATTAAAAGTCGCAGTATCAGCTCAACTATAACTCAAATTTCTTTGTTTTTTCCAAGAATTCTAAACACTTGCAAATGTAAAACTCATAGTTTAATTTTTGGATAAGGACTGTTACAATATTTCATAAATATTTATCACGTATGTAGAATACATTAGAAAAATAAAAAGGTTTAATATTACAAAAAAGAAAGTAACTTATGAAAAGGAACAATAAGCAGATTCTATAAAAGAGTTAAAACACGTCAAACCATCACGAAAAAATGGAATTTTCGGCATCATCACCTTTGATTTTAATGAAATTCAACACAAATATCATACACTATAAGAGTATAATTAAACAAAAAAAAATTTGACCCCAGATTCTTTCGGGTTCCAAAATATGACGTCATAAAAGTTGTAAAAAATGTTAAAAAATCACAAAAGTCTCTTTACATAAGGGGAAAAAACTTTTGATCTATGCAAGATAATTTAGATTTTTTTTTTTGTTTGGCATCGTTTTAAAGGTTAAAGTGCACGCTTTAAAATTATATACATATTGTGTTTTTTTTTTTTTTTTTTTTTAAAAATATATGTCAAGTATATATACCCTCTTCTATATTTGCAGAAAATTCAATTCATATTCAATTGATTGTTTGTTTTGTACAAGCTGAAGTATTGATTGTTTTTTTTTTTTTTTTTTTTTTTTAATTAATCAAAAATTTTGTGAATTTGTGCTATCATAACCCTCGCGAATTGGTAGTCATCTTGCCGCGTTGCGAGGGCTTAAGTGCAAGGACGTTTAGAGTCATGCTGGCGGTAGTGACGTTAGTCAAGACCGGTAGGGCCTCCCATGCCAGAAGGCTCTAAACCGAGTACGAACCAAGAACTACCCCCCCTGTCTATTAGCGTCTGTTTCTCCTAGTTGGAGCGGCTAATGACTAGGTCCGCTGGCCTTTTACGGTCAATTGTTTGCCTTCTGAAGGCTTTCGGTCCGCAATAAAATCCATCAGCGTCTGTTCTCATAGTGAGCGGCTGATGGTCTGCGTCCGTCTCCAGAGGAGCGGCAGGTATAATTTCGCCTGGCAGTAGGCATAAAATGCAACCCCACCACACCCCTTACGAAATGTCCGAAAATTCACGCCCTACGTATCCGGTAAAGGGCTTCATAATCTCCGGAGACCCTACTACTACAGCGTCGGTATCAGGCTGTAGTATGTCGAATGCTACTGAAACCTCGTCTAGCAAGGTGGTTGCGCCAGGCTCTGCAAGACGATTAGCTACTAGTGCGCAAAAACTCACGACTAAGCCTTCAGGCGGTCGTAAACCAAGCTTGGTACAGGGTTCTTCGAAACCAGGTACCTCCAAGGCTTCCCAGGTCCGGACGGGAGAAAAACCCGTCAAAACCCCTTCCTCGGGTGCTGGCTTGACGGTGCAGACTCAGTCTACCGGAAATCCAGTTTCCCATGTGCCGAAACCTGTGCAAAGAGAGCATACGAAGAAAGATTCGATGCCCTCTGATGTACCTCCCCAGCCTCTACGGCAATTATTAAAAAACCCCAAAGGCACATAAACCCATCCAAACGGGCCTTCATAACCAGGCGCTCCGCCTACAAAATCATCGGCCGACTTGGTGAAAAACCGGTTGGTGAGCTCACGGAGCAGGAGAAAACCTCTCTCCAGTGGGCAAAAACCCATATTGAGGGTTTAAAACGTGCACCTCCCTCTGCAGAGGAAGGCAATCCTGAACGGAAGCCAACCGAAGCAGCGCCTAAACGGCAACGGTCTGGGGAGGACACGCTTCCTGGGACTAAAAGGTCTAAACACACGCCTCAACGGCCGCAAAACAGGTCGTACAAAGATGTGGCTAAAGACCACCTCATTTGGGCGATCATTGACCGCAACGCAAGTGACGGCACCATTTCATCCAAAAACTTGAAGCTGGTTGTCGTCGCACTTAGTAGGGCGTTCTTGAGTGTTCTAAGGGGTAACCCTGGACCACCACCACAATGTGAAGATGCCGGTTGGTATCAAGGGCACATTAAATTGATAGCGTGTGCAGATGAGCGTTCAGCGCTGCTGTACAAGGATGCCGTGGAGTCCCTGGGGGAAGTTTGGCAGGGCGCTAAGATTGAGGCAATACCTCTGGCCGATGTACCGCAAAGGCACAGATCTATTGCCAAGATCCCCGCTGAGCCATCCGACCCCAAGGAGATCCTGGAAATAATACAGCTCAGTAACGCCCAGCTACCCACACAGGACTGGAAAGTAGTAAGGATTTCTGAATCTGTTGAAGAGTCCAGGAAGGCCACTGTTGTAATAAACAGTGACTCTCTGCCGTCACTTCGGAAGACACAGGGGAAGATTTTCTATGGATTTGGAACTATCTTCCTCCGAGTCTATAAAGGTGACGACAAAGGGAAGCCTCAAGCTCCGGCGACTACCACCACCACAACAACAGCATCAACGGAGCATATGGAAGACGATTCTGCTACGTCGTCGGCCAATGAAGACACCCAATCGGTCAGTGGACTTGTGGGTGACTTCTTTGGTAAGATGGGGGTGGCGGATGATGATGACATCCTTCTGGAATCGGACGACGATCCAGAGGATGCCAACGTCACAGTCGTCCATAGTGATGAGCTATGATGAAGGTGACACAAATCAACCTTCATCATTCTAAAGCGGCGTCAGCTGCCCTTCTCCTCCGATTACCTTTAGGCACGGAGGAGCTTATATGCATCCAAGAACCATTGTTGTATAGAGACAGGGTTTGCGGACTCAGTTTAGACGGTTACAGTACTCTGTACGCAGCCGATCAAGGTAAGACCAGGGCTTGTGTTATGGTCAAAAACATCCTTAAAGCTTTCATTCTTTCTGATTTGAGCGATAAGGACACATGCACTGTCGCAGTAGAATGCAAAACCAGTACAGTCTGGTTTATGAGCTGCTACATGGCACACGACCAGGGTGCTAATCCTCCAAACTCCACAACCAGGAAGGCGATGTCGTATGCTAAAAGGCGCAACATCCCCCTAGTAATATGTGCTGATGCTAATGCACACCATACCGTCTGGGGAAGCTCGGATGTCAATCCACGAGGTGAGTCGCTTTTGGACTTCATAGTAGAAAACGAACTAACAGTAGTTAATAGGGGTAGTGAGCCCACCTTTATTGTGACTAACAGAAGGGAGGTTCTTGATATTACGCTTATTAGTGATAAGTTCGCGGATATGATTAGCGATTGGAACGTGTCTAAGGACTGTTCCTTCTCTGATCACATGAATGTTGATTTCAATTTTTCCTTTAGAGTTGATTCAGTTAAACCCTACACGAACAGAAGAAGGACCAACTGGTCTATCTATGCGAGTGTACTCGGGGACAAGCTGCCTATGTGCCCAGTTCTCATAGACAGTGTGTCCATGCTCGACTCCGCAGTGGAGTCATTGACCAGTGCCTTAATGGAGGCAACAAACGAAGCCTGTAAAGCTAAGCCCATATGGTGGAATGCGGAAATTGCTGAAAAACGCAAGGAAAGCAGGAAGCTCTTTAATGAGGCAAAACGTTATGGTGTTTGGAACAATTACAAGTCCTCAGTTAATGGATTCAATAATCTTATTAGGAAGGCCAAGAGACAGTCATGGAGGAAATTCTGCAGTGACGTGGAAAACTCCTCGGAGACAAGTCGGCTTCGTAAGATTTTATCCTCTAATCCAGCTATTCCATCATATATACGGAAGATGGATGGATCCTGGACCACAAACAGTCGGGACACCCTTGAGGTCCTGATGAATACACACTTCCCAGGTTGCACTGATGATGTGCCTAGGGAGGAAACTTTTAGTGGCGCTCGGGATATCTCTAATATTCCGATAACTCGCCATCGTGTGGAATGGGCGGTCAAAAGCTTCCATCCCTTTAAATCACTAGGCCCGGATGGCATTATCCCAGCGGCCCTACAAAATAACCTGGGAATGTTGATGCCATGGCTCTTGGCAATATTTAGAGCGTGCCTGAGTCTCTCACATGTCACATCAACGTGGACATCATATAAGATCGTCTTCATCCCCAAGAGTGGGAAGGCATCTCACACTATGGCTAAAGACTTTAGACCAATTAGTCTATCCTCCTTTCTACTGAAAACACTGCAGAAGATTTTGGATATTCACATTAGATCATCACTAGGACCCAATTCCCTGTCACCGGCTCAGCACGCCTACACGAAGGGAAGGTCCACTGAAACTGCGCTTCACTCATTGGTGGGCCACATAGAGAGATTCCTGCATTACAAGGATTTTGCTTTAGTTGCATTCCTGGATATTGAGGGCGCTTTCAACAACGTTAAACCTGAATCGGTTATTAACGCTATGAGACATTTGGAGATCGACCCAGCGATCATTCAATTTGTCAGCAGTATCTTGCACTTCAGGCGTATCGAATCCAACTTGGGCGCCACGAACATTTCAAAGGTTGCGACTAGGGGCACCCCGCAAGGTGGTGTACGGTCACCTTTACTTTGGAATCTGAATATAAATACCCTACTCAGAGCCATGGAAAGAACGTGCAGCAGAACGGTTGCATATGCGGATGACGTTGCAGTTGTGGCTATGGGTAAAGATCCCAGACTTTTGTCTGAACTAATGGAGTCCGCATTGGACGTCCTAACAAAATGGTGCCAGGGATGTGGACTGGATGTAAATCCCGCCAAAACAGAACTGGTACTTTTCACAAGGAGATACAAAATTTCCAAATTTAATACCCCGAGGATAAAAGGGGTGTCACTGGAACTGTCTGACAGCGCCAAGTATCTTGGGCTAATATTGGACAGTAAACTGAACTGGATGATGAACACCAGCTCCAGGACTAATAAAGCGGCTACTGCATTATATTGCTGCAAAAGGGCCATTGGCCTAAACTGGGGAATTAACCCGAGGAATGTATACTGGCTATACGAATGTGTTATTAAACCCATTCTCTTCTACGGGGCAGCTGTTTGGTGGCCGGCGCTCAAGGCGAAGAGTCATCAAACCAGGTTTGAACGTAAAATGAGAATGGTGGCGATAGCGGTAACAGGTGCCATTAGAACAACCCCCTCTAAGGCATTGTTTACGATTCTAAACTGGTTACCACCAGACATTTTGGCGAAAAGGTTAGCTGCGAACGCGGCGGTAAGACTTAGGGCCACCGGAGCATGGAGGGATTATAATATCGGACATGCTAACATTCTGAATGATATTAATTGGCACATGGATGTTGATTATGTCACACCCGAGCCAATCTTTGATCCTGACTTCACGGTAAGCATTGTGGATAACGTGGTCCACTATGATGACCTGCAAATCCCCGCGAATGCGATTCGAATCTTCACGGACGGGTCTAAAACACTGTATGGTGTCGGTTCTGGCATATACTCCGAGCAGCTAAACTGGAGCATTCCTATAAGGCTGCCGGACCACTGCAATGTCATCCAGGCCGAGATAATGGCCATCCACACAGCCGCGAAACGCATCCGGTACGGTGAAATATCTGGAAGGGATATTCACATTATTACCGATAGCAAGGCGGCCATAAGATCCCTGGAGAATGTGTTCATCACATCGAGAATTGTCCGAGAATGCCGGATGTCTCTGGAGGAGATAGCGAGACATTCACTGGTCACCCTTAATTGGGTCCCCGGACACGGGGACATATATGAGAACTGCATGGCGGATTCGTTGGCGCATGCAGGTACCACCTTGAATCGGGACGGTTCCACATATGTAGGTGCTTCACTCGCCAGTCAGAGGTGGCACGATGAAACCACCTGTGGGGAAACCAGGAAAATCTGGCCCATCATAGATGAAAAAAGGACACGGCGGGCATTACAGCTGTCCAGACATCATCTAAGAAACCTAACTGCGGTTATAACTGGCCACTGGCCAATTGGGAGGCACGCCCAGAGGCTGGGGCTCCCTTATAACGACTTGTGCAGAAGTTGCGGCGATGAGGAGGAGGAAGAGTCAACGGAACATCTTCTCTGTAACTGCCCGGCTTTCGGAGACTTAAGACTCAAAATGTTTGGTCGAAGAACTCTTGGGGACAAAACTTGTCTCTCTGATGTTGATGTAAACAGGATCCACTCCTTTATTGAATCGACCGGTTGGCTGCATGGGAATACTAGCAGCCAGATTTCATAGGACCCATGGGAGACGGCGTGATGGTAACACAACGGGAACTAAGTAATGGACCCACGTGAGCTGTGCTTGATCACGGCTGCCAATGGAACCTAACCTAACCTAACCTGCTATCATAAGGAAGATTTTTGATGCGATGCTGAAAGGCACTAAGTATGTTTTGTGTTTATGCAAGACTTTCCTTTTATGTTGGATTTTTAATATGACATTAAGGCTTATTATTCTAAATGTATTTCCCATGCGAATTATTTATATTGTTTTATTGAAAAAGACATTATAATTTTTATTTATTGTTTTATTACACAATATTGAACAAAATATTAAAATAATTCAAATAATTTTTTTTAAATAATACTGTTTAAAGCTTTCAATTGAAATTTAATAGCAAGTATTGAACAAAACAATAATATAATTCAGGTAATTTTTTTGTATTAAATTTATTATATATAATACTATTTAAAGATTTTAATTGATAATTTGTGTTTTCAATTTTTAAAATTTATTACAAAAATTGTTTTGAAACCTTTTAAAGGTTGAGTTAAATATAACATTTATTCAGACAGTAAAACATAAATAAGTAACGAACATTTTCAATTAAAAATTCGGTATCATTTGAAAAAAAATTTTATGTTTAAAAGCGTCACTTGGGCCTTTTCCATGGCTAGTAGCGAAAAAGTGCCATTCAGAATCGCATCCAAAATCTTCCTTATGATAGCTCAAATTCACAAAATTTTTTGATTTATAAAAAAAAAACTACAAAAACAATCGAAACAGAAAGTGTGCACATACATACTTCAGATTGTACAAAACGAACAATCAATTGGATATGAACACAAAACATACTTAGGATCACGTTTTGGTCTATAACTCTGACACCAATTGAGACTCCACATTTAAATTTTTTTAAGAATTTTAAAAAATATACTTTTTCAGATATGGACCTTTAAACTCAAGACCGCAAAAAATGACCTTTGACATTTTCTTAAAAAAACACAATATGTATATAATTTTAAATAGTGCACTTTCCCCTTTAAAACGATGCCAACAAAACTAAATTATCTTGCATAGTTCAGAAGTTCTATCCCCTTTTGTAAGGAGACTTTTGTGATTTTTTAAGATTTTTCTCATCTTTTATGACGTCATATTTCGGAAGCCGAAAGAATCTGGGGACTGAAAATTTATGTTTTGTTAAAGCCCAATAACAAAGAACAGTTGTAATAAATTTCATTGAAATCAGAGGTGTTGTATCCGAACGGCATGATGGTTTGACATGTTTTCACTCAAAATATTTATTTTTTCTTAATTTAAATTTCTACATTATTTTATTTCATATAATCAAAAACCGCAAAAATTAACAAAAATTATGGATTTAAATAGATTAATATACTAGTTTTAATATCAGTGGAACTATAGGAAAAGTCAATTAATTTATAAAACTTGTTGAACTCGTTACATATCCTTCTTAACGGGTCAACATTAGCATAATTAGCTCTAAAAAATTTATAACGGAACATTAAATGTTATATTATTGATTAAGTATCCAGAGCAAACGTCGTTGAAAATAAACAAGATGTTAAGCACAGTTCTACGGCTCTTTAGAGTTGGTAGCTTGATGAGGGATAGTCTAGCAGAATAAGGCGTCAGATTCCATTGGTTAAAGTTCAACCCACGTAGGCAAAAGGTCAGAAACTGTTTTTGGACTGATTCAATTTGGTCGGAATGTTTTTTATATATAGGCATCGTTTTACAAAATCGATCATACCTCTGCCTTTATTAGCTGTCATTGTTATATGTGCAATGAAATTTAGTTTCGAGTGAAGCAGAATTCCAAGATCTACGAAGCTATCAACCGACTCCTACTGATAACTTTCAAAAAAGTAGAAAGCAGGTATTGGACTCTTTCTAACAAAATGCATGTATCTACATTTTTTTAGATTAAGTTGCATAAGATTTACATTGCACCACATGTAAAAAGAATTTAAGTCGTTTTGAAGAAGTTGTTGATCAGATATATGACGATAGCTAAGAAAAACTTTGACGTCGTCCGCATACATCAGAATATTGGATGAATAAATCACCTCAGGTAGGTCATTAATAAATAATGTAAAAAGAAGTGGCCCAAGGTGGTTTCCCTGAGAACATCTATGCTTCTAGAAATTGCGTTATTAATGTTAATGGATTGTGATCTGTTGCTTAGGTATGAATATATCCATTTTATACTAATATCAGTAAAAACCCAGTAAATGAAGTTTAACCTTCAAAAGTCTATGGTTAACTTTATCAAAGGCCTTGGTAAATTCAGTGTATATCACGTCAGTTTGTTGTTGTCGTATAAATGCTCGATATATGGCAGTTGTAAGATGAAGGAGATTCGTTGTAGTAGAGCATCTTTTTTGAAACCCATGCTGGTAAGGTGTTATCAAATTTGATATTTGGTAACAAAGGAATTCGGTAATAATTTTTTCGAATAGTTTAGGTATAATACTCAATTTTGCAATACCACGGTAGTTTTCAACATCCGATTTATTTTCCGATTTAAACAAAGGAATAATAAACGAGTTCTTCCATAGATACGGAAAGTGACCATGCTCGATAGATACATTAAATAAGATTTCTAGAGGGATAGCAATACTGTCAGCACAGTTAATTAAAATGTTACTTGGAATGTTATCAGGACCATAATTGAATGAAAATTTTAGAATTTTTAATTCCTTAGCGATTGTTGCGATGTTAATAAATGGAATGTGGGTTGTTTGGTTCGCATTTATCTTGAATGGATAATTAACTGATTCGTCATAAAAAGCATTCGAATAAGTTATGGAGAAGAAAACGACAAACCAATTACTTATTGTGTTATTATCGCTGGATTCCATATGTTGGAACATCATGGATGAAGGGAAGCCAGTTGTACCAGTTAGCCAGGTGGACCAGTTATTTGCCTATATGCTTTTTTTGGAATAGCCAAATCCATAAAACGGTAAACTTTATTGTAAAATGCGTTACACATCTGAACAACGTCAGTAAAGCACGATAAAGTATTGTACCAATTTGTATTAGAAAATAGCTCAATTTACATATTATAATTAGTATGTTTGAACGAAAATACCTTTTCATTTCTAATATACGAGGACACAGGCTTACATGGAATTGAGAAGAGTAGTTCAATTGTCGGATGGTAAATATCTTCAGGAGTTGAAATAGGTGATGAGCGCCTAATGAAGCAATCAGCTATATCACTGAAGAACACTAAGTCTAAAATTCGATTACAGTTGTTGGTAATGCCATTAATTTGGTATAGGCTTAGATCATACAGGACATCAAAACATTCGTCATAGGTTGAGCTATGCTTGGTTTGAACGAAGTATTTATCTTCTGGAAGATATTTCCATATTACCGAAGGTATATTAAAGTCACCAAAAACGATAACAGAATCCCCATCTAAAGAGGAACGCGCAATATGAGCAATAGACTCGGCATGTTTAGTGTACACACTCTGCGGGGACGTTGAAGGAACATAAGAACAAGTTAGATATACTCTTTTATAATCAAGTTTTATCACCACTGATATAAATTCTATATCACACGTTGAATCACCAGTAACCAATTCTGCGGAAAAGTTGCTAGAAACTGCAATAAGAACGCCACCAGCAGTAGATTTATTACCACGATCTCGGCGAAAAATATTGAAATTGTTGCAAAGTATTTCGGTATTTAAAAAGCTGTCATTTAACCATGTTTCTGTAAACACTTGGACGTGATGATCGATATTAAAGCTTTCCATATATAAAGCTGAAAGTTTTGTTCTCAGGCCACGGACATTTTGGTAAACAATCAATGTAATCAGTAGTTTTAATTAGTTTTTTGACACATTAGGTTCACGTTGTGGGAGAAAACCAACATTTTGTGATCTATTTCTATATACATATTCACGTACCAGAGTATTTATTGGCACGAAACTCGGCTTAATTAACATTTCATAAAGATCAGCAGACACTATAATCTTGAAAGAGGATATAGATCTTAACTGTTGAAAATTGAATTTCTTTATTGAGATAGCAGATTCCTTTGCAATTTTATTATTGACATAATATTTAAATGAATCAACAGAAGGATCACTTGCTAGACGAGAAACAAAAATAGTTTTCCTTGGGGCAACAGCTCTTAACGGGTTATATACAACAGCATCAGTATTTAATATTAATGGAACATTATTAGCTAGAACATTTTCATTGACTGTATTTAGAACAGCTTCGGCATAACTTATTTGCGAGTTATTACTAATTGCTTCAGTGTTTACACCAGGATATGTATTGAAAACATTTGTTCCAGATGATTTCGGATCGCATTAAACAGCAGGATTTACATCAAGTTTATCTTTAGCTCCCTGTTTATTATTATTGTTATTATAATTGTTTCTTGGTGAATTACGACGTTTTGGGGAAGGTTGAATAGGACATTTTAAATCATCTACCGATTTATAATCATTAAACACTTTCCCGTAAGCAGATATACGCTCGTTTAACTGAGCAATTTCATTTTGAATTTCATTAAATTTTGATTTTTGACTTTGAAAAAAGCGGTAAAAGTCAACTCCCAAGTTTTCACAACACCAGTGCAGTCCATTATTCTTGGTGGGGGCTTCTGCAACTAACCCAGATAATCCACTGCATTAAAAATTACAACATTCATGACACAGCCAACAGAAGATCATTCGGTCATCAACACCTTTGATGCTACAGTTTTTTACTAAACAGGCCATAATAGTAGAGCACAAATGTTCGCTGGGATACGATAAAAAGCTACTAACCAACATATGGCACCACTATAATTTTTTTTATCAAATACACAAACCAATAATGTTGTAATAAAACGTATTGATTTGACATGCAATCAGCTGTTATCACAGAAGTATTAAATGTTACTTATTATCAATTGTATGTAATAAAGCTTGTTCAGAATCTTATTAACAAAAGTAAATAAAAAGAAAGTTTGTGACTGAATTAACAGACGAACGAGACTGCACAAATAAAAACAGTTTTATAAGCGTGTACAATTCTAGAAATTTTAAACCGATTATAAGAATTTTATCATGACAACAACACTATAAATCTTTAAACTTTCACAGAGCGACAAACAAACACGACCGAAACAGCACACTTGTCCTGCAGTTTTTAATTATTTCAAATAATTAAAAACCGCAGCATCAGCACAACTATTACTCAAATTTCCTTGTTTTTTTCAAGAATTCTAAACATCTGCAAATGCATAACTGATAGTTTTTTCCAAGAATTTTTTGATTAGGCTTTATATTTCATAAATATTTATCACGTATGTAGAATACATTTGAAAAATAAAAAGGTTTAATATTACAAAAAAAAAGTAATTTATGAAAAGGAACAATTAGCAGATATGTTATTTAATTGGTATAACCGACTTTAAGTTTATGTTATACATAAGCATGGGTGCCGGGTCATTGCAATATAAACGACAATGAGGTTGCTGATGCATTAGCGAGACAGGGATCAGAGATGGAGGATCCAAACTGGCTTCTATTTTTGGAAGGATCAGGGAATGAATTCTGGGCGAGACCAATCGGACATAGGGGAACGGAACGGACTACCGGGTAGCACGGACGCTGTGGCCGGTACTTAAGAAGTCGGATTCGGAGTCGCTGCTGGGCAGGAGTAGGGTCTGCGTTAGAACCATGATAGGAATTTTCACAGCCAACTGCATGGTAGGCAGGATGGCGATGAGGATGGGATCCGGCTTTTCGGATATGTGCGGGTTGTGTGAGGACCCGGAGGAGTTAGAGACACTTGAGCACATTCTGTGTCACTGTCCGATGCTACAGTGCAGCAGGCTGAGGTGGCTGGGCAGCAGATTCCTAGGCGAATAAGGACATGTATCGGGCTGTGGACTCGAGAGTCTGATAGGATTCGTAATGGAGATGGACAGGCTGCGCGGCAGGAGACGGTGTGTTAGCCGTACGTAGGCCGAATTTGTGTTGAGTAGAGTTTCTCTCGGGTTAGGTCCGATATCGCCTTTTTCTTATCTTGCATTTTTATCTTTTCTTATGCTTTCACTTTTTATTTCACCTACTTTCCATCTATCTATATCTAAACAAGGCGTCACAATGGACCAATTTGGTCTCTGGGTGAAGGTGAGACTTTACACCAGCCTTTCCACCTATCTACCTACCTATGCATAAGCATTTAAGGCTGGAAGCTAACGCTTAAGGTTTAAAAACCATATACATATACACTATATAAATAAAACTTGAACTTTCAAAATCAGCTGATAATGTTAACGATTTGTGAATAAAACTTTGTAAGGGTTTAAGAAATATATATACATACTGCAATATCTCTCCAATGTAGCGAACTTTACGAAAATATTATCAAGTAAACCAACCAACTGTAGCGAAACATATTCTAAATAAACAAAAGGCTTTAAACAAAGCATCCAGGGATGAAAACACTGTGTAGTCAGATTTATTTTATTTTTTTAATTTTTTACATATCAAACAATTTTTTAACGATGCAAACACAAACTATTTTATTTTCAAACCAGCCATGCAGACGGATGGACTGACGGACGGAGAAAAATAAATATTTTTCATATACAATTATAATTACTTACTTCCAGCCAGGCATGAATCATATTTTGTTTGGATTAAATTACATCATATTTATACCACTTCTTATATGAAATGACCACATACTCCCATCCAGGCATGATCCCAAATTTGTGTGGAAAAAAATTGCCCGGACCGGCATAAACATACTACTTAGTAGACTCTCCTATCATTAAAATTTCCGCTAATTTAGCTAATTTACCGAATTTTTGCCATTCCTTATAGTTTTAAGGACTTTAAATCAATTTTATGGCTTGTTTGAAATATTAAAAATTTTTATTTTTATTCTCGCTATTTTGCCATATTTTTTTGCTTTTTTCCGACATTTTGTTTTTTAACCCATTTAGCGATTTCAAATATATTTTAGAGTTTGTTAACAAGTTGGCAATTTTTCTCGATTGTTAGCCATAATCGCGATGGAAGCGATTTTTTCCTGTGATTCTTTACAGCTTTTACGATTTTTAATAAATATAAGACGTTGCTATCATGCCGCTGTTAGCAAATTAGCTATCTTTAATTCAACTTAAAAACAAGCCTGAAATCACAACAGAAGTCACAAAATAAAATATGATTTTTGTAGTGTCGTCGAATTTTATTTATTTTAAATGATCTGTTGTAGATAAAACAGCTTATTGCATAAAGAATTAATAAAGAACACATTAAAAATTTTTATTGAAGTAATTTAGTATGACGGCCATCTTATAATAGTCGCAAAAATAACAAAGTTATTTCACGAAGTTGTTTACGTAATTAAACGTTTTAAAATCGCAAAATAATATGCCCAGAACACCTTTCTTGCGATTAAAAATTACTTTGATAAAATGTGATTTTCAGAACAGGCCTGTATATGTATATATTCTTAATGATTCAAATCTTGTTTGTAAATTTTCTCGAATATGCATTCCATAAGCTTTTGATTTTTGTGAGACCGAACGTTGTGTAGAATGTAAAAATAAAACAACTAATGACTTATGTTGTAAGTTTTTTTTTTAGTTTTTTTAAGGATATTTTCTTCGCTTTTAATTGTATTGATCCTTGGAAACATGTCATATGTATCAGTTAAATAGAGAGAAAAAAATTATATTAAATTATACGAAGCATTAAGTTTTTGTTACGTTTTTTTGTAAAAGGACATTTTTGTGTTAAGTGTATCCTTAATCCAAATAGAGCAAAATTTGGTAGGGATATGAGGCTCAATATATATAATGCACACACAAATTTGCAAAGAATGGGTGCATTTTTTCTGTCCCATATTACATTTTTTAGTTTCAGCATATATGGGAAGGACTCGAATTCTTGCCCCGACATTGTGAAAATGTTAAGTATTTTTTTCTTTTATGAATATAAGTTACTGTGCAAAATTTCATCGTTGTCCAATGACTCCTTCTATTTATGGCCGCTCGTTATATGAAATGACGACACTGTGCGTCGCCGACTTCTACGAGCCTGACGACTCTCACGTTCAGCCACTGCTGAGGAGGGCGATTGTCCTCGTGGACGACGACCACCTGAGGTTTGGAAGTTTTTGGTGCCACTGAGCCGTCGTCTGGTACCCCATTATGTAGGCTTGGAACCAAGCTTGACAGAATGTCGGCGTGATACCTCAAATCATTCGTCAACGCTTCCATAACTTCACCTCTTTGTCGTTCAAGTTTTATGCGGATTCTGGTGGCAGCGAACGCAAAGCAGAAAGTGAGTTGTTGTCAACGCTTCTCGGTTGTTCGGGTTTGTAGACAGCGGTGCTATTGGACTTCTGTTGAGCACCGCCTCTACCTTTGCAAGTATCCTTGCCATTTCTTCTTGTGTGAGCGACGCGTAAATATTTGACAGCAAGACTTAAGATTTTTATATTTTTGCAATTTCTTCAGACAACTTTAATAGGTGTGCAGCGCACAACTCAAGTCTCGGAAAAGATTTTGTCTTGAGTGGAGAAATTCTTGACTTGCCGCAAGAAGTCCCGATATAATATTATCTGAATCGGAGCTTCTTATATATGTATATGCAACAACCATAAGCTAGAATCGAAGCATCAGCAAAAACACGAATTTGAATTTTTGTCGTTGATGTTGTGTTACCAAATCTTGGGATTGATATTGAATAAAATTCCATTAAATTAGATTTTTAATTTTGACATGACATATTAAGTCTCATTTGAATTTATTCATCCCAGTCAAGCTTTTGTATCCAAAGTTCGTGCAACAACATTTTGCGTTTGATCAATATTGGGCATAAAAAACCGAGGGGACGAATAATCGAAAAGGAACAGACAAAATTTGTCTTTTCGTTGCTTTCAAATCACGAAATTTGTTTTCTGAAACTTTAATGAATCATTCTTCCGAACCGAATATTTGCCAAGAGCATTTGCAGAATCGGAAACACTATGCAATAGTTTCTCCTTTTGAAGATAATTATATATAAATTTCGGGATAATTTGAAACCAATTTTGAAGGTTTAAAGTCAGCTAAACTTTAAATTTCATTAACCTGGTTACGAATAGTTTCTAGGTCTTAGTAGCTCTCAGCCCCAGTTAGTAAATCATCAACATATGTAAAGTCTCTTTGAATAGAATCAAACATCTATCTATATATATCAAAAGTAATAGGGAAATGGGGAGGCAGCAAAAATATACCACAGAGGGAGCATTTTGCTTTTTATTTAAAGCAGCAACAATTCTGCCTCCCCATTCCATATACCACAGAGGAAGCATTTTGCTTTTTATTTAAATCAGCAAAAATTCTGCCTCCCCATTCCATATACCACAGAGGGAGCATTTTGCTTTTTATTTTAAGCAGCAAAAATTCTGCCTACCCATTAGTTTTTTTCCCATATACCACAGAGGGAGCATTTTGCTTTTTATTTAAAGCAGCAAAAATTCTGCCTACCAATTAGTTTTTTTTCCCCAATATATTTTTCCATAAGGAGGAGTTTTGAATATAAATAAAATAAAGAATTTTTTGAGTAGTTTTAAATATAAAATAAAGTAGTTTTAAATATAAAATAGAGTGTATCATATTTATATTTTCTTCAATGAAGAGAAATTTAAAAATTCTGTAATATGTTTAAATGTATTGTTAAATTTAAAAAATTATGTAATATGTATAAATGTATTGTTTGCTTAATGTTAATCAAAGAATATTTTGAAAAATTATATATGGTTATTGAACTTTTTAGAACCTTCCGTTCAATAGGGTAAAAAATGCAATCGTATGCATTTTTAAAGTTTAAAAATTAACCTTGAATATTTGTAAAATATATTTATTTTATTAGTCTATAGACTACTTTCAAAGTGTGTAAACATTTATTAAAAAGAAAATTCTGTAAATCGGTTTTCGAGGAAAAGGATATGCTCGACACTCATGAAGACCATCACAGCCGTGAATGCTTCAAATTTTTCTCCAAAGTAAATCATCTAAGGGAGCATGATAAGTCGCATGCTACTACATCTCTGATATGTAATAGTGGAGAACAGGTGATTGAAATGTCCAATTTAAAAAAACTTAAATGTGTGAAAAGGTATTAAAGGATAGAATCGTCACATACCTTTATGAAAATCTAAAGGAAGAGATTCTACATCCACAATAGTTTTTCAATGGAATTCTTGTGGATCTTTTGAAAATTCTCAATGGAAGCCTGAAAAAACACGTAACTTTAAAGTACAATCTAGAGCTGGAATGTGAATACATACAAATCAAAAATGAAGATATATACATTCGGTCTATTACACACAGATCTAAAATGCAATTCGTGACTTTAAGCGACGACGTAGAGGACTCCCTCAAAAATAAATTTTTTAATATATGTACAAAATTATCCGAATTTCAGGAGAGGCATAGCGGGTGGTCTCTATTAAAAATAAAAATACTGGAAATTAATGTAAATAAATCATCGTTTAAGAGAGGTTCCAAATATATTCCAACACCACAGTGGATTAATAAAAAACAGGGAGTTTTTAATTTTCAAAATTATGATGACTACTGCTTTAAATGGAGTATTATTGCTTCATTTTTAGGCAATAATCAAAATTTACTGAAAGAAGTAAATTTATTAGAGGAAAAGATACCAATAAAGGATAGTCTGATCAATTTTCAAACATTGGAGTTCCCTCTAAAATTGAAGGATATTAAGATATTTAAGCAAATGAATTCAAATATAAGTATTAATGTATTTGGTTGTGAGGGAAGTCAAATTGTGGGACCATATTACCTTATTAGTGAAATGAAAGATCATCATATAAATCTAATTCTTTTAACGGATGAAGAATGGACCCATTATGTATTAATAACAGATATTTCAAGGTAACAAATATAAATTACAAAAATTTAATTCAAAAATATTAATTTTATTTTATTGTATACATATTTAACTTCAATTCTCTTCAAATGCGACAATTATGAAAGATCATGAAGAAGGTTGTAAGAAAGTCGTCTCAAAAATGCCGAAGGCGGACGTATGTGTGTTACAGTTTAAAAACTACCATAAACTTTTAGATGTACCATTCGTCATATATGTAGATTATGAGGCTTACTTAGAGAAAATTGATGGCAGTGATGAGCATGGTAATATTCAAAAACACGTAGCTTGTGCCTTTAGTTATTATATTAAGTGTAGTTTTGATAATAATTTAGATAGATTTAACATATATTTTGGCGAAGATGCTCCAAACGTATTTATTGACAATTTAATTAAGGACACTAAAGAAATTTTCACGAACTACTTATATAAACATCAAACCATGACGGCACTTTCTCTAATGTTGAGATAACTTCATTCTGTCTGTAGCGCTCGTTGAAGATAGAAGTGTTTTCTAAGCTCGGCATACGGTTTTTTTTTTTTTTTTTTTTTTTTATATAAAAACGTGAACAAATAAAGTATACAAAAAAAATGTAAATAAAAGAAAAGAAAAAAATACATGTCTTGACATACATACACAAAAATACACATTTTTTATTCTCGGTGTTGATAAACAATAACAAATAAGAAGAGCACAACTGTAAACAGCAAAAAAAAACTCTTATGAGTGCAAACAGTGCAATACACTCACTGTGATATATGATAGAAATGCATATATCACAGTGAGTGTTAACGAAACAAATGCAGAAATAAAAAAAGAGTCGATGATAGCAAATACCTAACGGCTAAACCTATTACTCGTACGCGATCCCTCTCACCTTCTGTATTTAATAATACGGTTGATACACTAACAAATATAAAACCTTCAAGCATTGCCTCAACGGCAAAAACAATTTTAATAAGTGATAAAAATATTAACCCTCAATCAGGCACAATTGAAAACTCTGTATCACCTTCGGTGTCTAATAATACGGTTCATTTTAATACGATAAAAAATATAAAACCTGCAAGCGATGCCTCAGCGGCAAAAACTATTTTAACAAGTGATGAAAAGAAAAGAAAGAAAGGCATGATGGAAAACTCAGTATCACAGGTGAAAAGCGGTCAAAAGCCTCAAGTACCAGTTGGAATGGATAGGTACATAGCAGTGCTAAAACGGGTTCGCAGCCCAACCTCTTCTGCAGTTGCTTCTGTCCCAAAAGTTTTAAAAGAGGGTACAGCTGATAGAATAAGTTCTCAAAATCGGTTTGCAATTTTGGAAGAGGAATCACCGGAAGCACAAAACGTTACAAAATCTTCTAAGCCACCCCCGATATATCTTAGAGAGCAAAACTCAAGTGATTTAATAAAGAATTTGATCTCGGTAATAGGTGAAAATTCTTTTAATGTAGCTGCAATAAAACGTGGTAGTATAAATAAAACTAAAATACAAGTTAATCGTGAAGATGATTTTCGTAAAGTAATAACTTAATTAGAAGCACTAAAAAAAAACTTTTATACATACCAACTGAAGAGCAGTAAAGGTCTTCAGGTAGTGATAAAGGGCATTGATTCATGCGTAGACCCAGGTACGATAAAAACGTTTTTAGAAGAGAAGGGCTTTAAAAATGTAGTTAATATTAAAAATAGAGAAAAAAATCCCCAGCCACTATTTAGAGTGGAGTTAGAACCCGACGACGTTAAGCTTAAAAAAACCGAAACTCATCCCATTTACAGTCTGAAATATATCCTGTATAGGAAAATAATGATAGAGGAGCCGCATAAAAGGAACGGTGCCGTGCAATGTTTAAACTGCCAAGAAGTTGGTCACACTAAGGCATACTGCCATTTAACCCCTGTTTGCGTTGTATGTGGAGAATTGCATGGTACAGCTCTCTGCGATAAGTCTAAAAACGACCCTAATGTATAAAAAAAGCAGCAACTGTGGTGGTAATCACACTGCCAACTATAGAGGATGCCCTGTATACTCTATCGTCAAGCGCTCGGTTGGACCGAAACCTAATCCACCTCAAATTCAGGAAACACATCAAGATAATACTAATGACATTCAGGTACCGCAGCCTAGTAATAACAGAACATCCTACGCTAACGTCCTAAAATCAAACCATATGCTAATGCAAGGTGATTTGCCAAATAATGATTAGACCCCAGTTTCTAATTTAAGTCGTCTAGAAAAAACCATGGAAACACTAGTACAAACAGTAACAAACTTTACGAATACAATGGGTAATATGATGCAGGAAATGTTAAGAATGCAATCGATGTTATTGCAAGCTGTACTTAACAAGCCATGAATTGTTAAAAAATTTGGTTTTGGAACGCAAACGGCATTCGCCAACATAAAAATGAACTAGAATACTTTCTTAAAAGTAAACAAATTGATGTAATGATGGTTTCTGAAACTCATTTGACCTCAAGAAATACGTTTAAAATTAATGGTTATATATTATATGATACCAAGGACCGTCGAGATAGAGCTTGTGGAGGTTCTGCTATTTTAATAAAAACCCGAATCAAACACTACTTAATGTGTGATCAGCGTGAAGATTATCTGCAACCAACGAACATTTGTGTTGAAGAGCTAAATCGAAACTTTGTGCTTTCATATTTATACTCTCCACCTAGATTTTCAATATCAGAAAGCCAATATCATAAATATTTTAAATCATTAGGATCCTGTTTCCCAGCCGCTGGCGATTACAACACTAAGCATACCTTCTGGGGGTCACGGCTCATTACACCAAAGGGTCGTGTTTTCCACGTAAATATATAAAATAAAAAATTAAAATTCGTAATATTTTCGTTTTTTATATTTTTATTATTTTCCCAATATTTCGGTAAGCATCGCTAACCATCTTCAGGGGTATGTAAACAATTAAAAAAATATAATAAACACAAAACTTCACAATAACACTTTTGCCACCTCTTATTAGATTTTATTAACATTTTTTGTATAATACAATGTCTAAAATTGTTTTAAATGTGGTCGCGAGTGGACAACCAACTTATTGGCCTACTGATCAGCAAAAAATTCCAGATGTCATCGATTTTGGCGTGGTTAAAAACATCCCCGCAGAAACGATTCATGTTGAAGCTTCTTTAGAATTATCTTCTGATCACACACCTACACTTCTAACTATAGCAAACGCTAATAGAATTGTATCTCCGTCTGGTTACTTAGTGACGTCATTTTTTGGTTGAAATATAAAAAATATCTCAGTACCCACTGCACTGAAAATATTCCGCTTAGAACACCGGAGAATGTGAATCTTTCAATTGTAAATTTTGACAATTATCTCAAACTAGCTGTTCAACATTGTAGCATAGCCCGAAAAAATATCAAAAATAGTAAAATATATTCTACTGATGTCGAGCGTCTCTTGACTGAAAAAAGGAGAGTTCGAGGAGAGTGGCAATTGCACAGATCCCCTCAACTTAAAAATTTACTAAAAGAGTGCACAAAAAGGCTAAGAAACTTACTGCAGTCTCAAAAAACGGCTTCTCTGGAAAAATATCTTAAGGAACTTTATGCAACTCCTCAATCTGATTACTCATTATGGCGTGCAGCTAGAAATCTTAAAAGACCAGTTATCACTAAACCGCCATTAAGAAACTTAAATGGAAGTTGGGCACGATATGACATAGAAAAAGGAAATATTTTTGTTAATCATTTGAAAACCGTATTTACCCCTCATACATCTTTCGATACTGCGGTCGAGTTACCACCTGTTGCTGTTAGATCAGCTGTTCCACTAAGATTTGAAGTAAGAGAAATCGAGAAGGCTATTCATGATTTAAACCCCAAGAAAGCCCCTGGTTTTGATAAGATCAGTAACAAAATGCTTTTGGAGCTACCCAGCATAGCAAAGCAAATTATTCTACTAATTTTTAATGCTATTTTACGCCTTGAATACTACCCACAAGAGTGGAAAGTATCCTTAGTTACCATGCTACCTAAACCAGGAAAGGAAAAGAAAGTTGAGTCATATCGACCTATAAGCTTATTGTCTAATATATCAAAGCTTTTTGAGAAACTTTTAGTGTCAAAATTAACGCCGATTTTAAATGACAACAGATGTATTCCCAATCATCAATTCGGTTTTAGAAGAAAACACAGCACAGTTGAACAAACTCATCGAATAGTAAATGTCATAAGAAAAGCCTTTGAAGAAAAAAAATATTGCTCAGCACTCTTCATCGATGTGTCTCAAGCTTTTGATAAAGTCTGGCATGAAGGTTTACTACTGAAATTGCAACAAGACTAACCAGCAAATATACACAAGCTGTTAGAAAGCTACTTAGTCGGTCGTCAATTTATTATTAAAGAAGGCGAATTTTTAAGTTCTCCACAGCCAATTAACGCTGGAGTCCCACAAGGCAGCATCCTGGGCCCTCTATTATACTTTATTTATACTTCGGACTTGCCAACAAACAGCTACACCCATACCTCAACATTTTCGGACGACACAGCTTTTCTAAGCGTATACGCAAACTGTCAAGAAGCATCTCGTTACCTACAGGATCATATATTTGAACTAGAAAGGTGGTTAAAAAATGGAGGATAAAGATCAATGAGCAAAAATGCGCAATAACATTCACATTGCGTCGGGAAACATGCCCCCCCTATTAAAATAAATAATCAAATAATACCCCAACACTCGCATGTAAAATACCTCGGTATACATCGAGATCGGCGTTTAACGTGGGAATGGCATATAGAAGCTAAATTAACTCAAATGAAACTAAAAGCAATCCAAATTAATTGGCTTATTGGAAGAAATTCTGTTCTTAGTCTCGATTGCAAACTTCTACTTTACAACTCTATCTTAAAGCCAATTTGGTGCTACGGTATTCAGTTATGGGGCACTGCCTCGGCTTCTAACATCGAAAAAATTCAAAGGCGCCAAAATAAACTTCTTTGAATAATCACAGCCGCCCCCTGGTACGTCAAAAACTGAAATATCCACAAGGATCTCAATGTGCCATTAGTAAAAACTATGATAACGAAATATGTAGTAAAATATTTAAAAGAGCTGGAACTGCACCCAAATCCATTAGCTAGAAATATTTTAAATTATGGCGGCCACACTCGCTTAAGAAGAAGAGACACTGCAGAACTCACCCAATCAGATGAGCGATAAACACCTACATATGTGAACAGATACCGTGATGACGAAATCTTTTTTGTTTGGCACTGGCAGGACATAAAGCAGATATTAGGAAAAGATTTGATTAATTATTGTTAGTTCATATTTAATATATGAAGATTCAATAAACAAATACTGAAAAAAAGGTAACTTTCTATAATCTCGCAAAAAATTGTCATATTTGTGATAAAAGCTTAGGAAGTGACAAAGTAAAATATAACTGTCATTTGACTGGTAAATCAGAGGAGCAGCGCATAACTCTTGTAATCTTCTATACCAAATTGCTAAGTTTATACCGGTATTCTTTCATAATTTTTCTTCCTACGATTGCCACTTATTTGTAAACGAATTATCAGAATATGAGGGTAATATAATAGCTTTGAAATTCGGTTTTTAGATTTTTTTCGATTTATGGCATCTTGTTTAGAATCTCTTGCAAACAATTTAAATGACAATGATTTTCAAATTCTCAAAAAAGTGTTTCAGAAAAATGAATTTGATTTAATAAGAAGGAAGGGAGTATTTCCTTACTCTTACATTGATTCAATGGAACGCTTTAATGAAACAAATCTTCCCACTAAAGAAAAATTTTACAATATTTGAAAAAATACTAACTGCACTTATGAAGACTATGAGCATGCTCAAGCTGTTTGGAGAACTTTTAAATGTACTAAGTTATTAGATTACACAAAATTATATTTTAAAACAGACTTTCTTTTGTTAACTGACATTTTTCAAAATTTTCGACACATCTGTAAAAGTATTTATTAACTTGACCCATGTCAATATTATACTGCCCCAGGACTATCATGGGATGCTATGTTAAGAACAAGTAAAATAGAGTTAGAACTGCTAAGTGATGTCAATATGTACAATTTTATGCAAGATGGTATTAGGGGAGGCTGAGTTCAATGCTCAAAGAGATATTCTAAAGCAAATAACAAATATTTAGAAGACTTTGACAGTAGTAAGCCTTCAGAGTATTTAATGTACCTCGACGCTAATAACTTGTATGGATGGGCAATGTCAGAATATCTTCCGTATGGAGAATACGAATGGAATTATGAAGAAGACATTTTAAATATGTTGGATGTTGCTAATATATCAGATACGTCTGAAATTTGTTATTTCTTGGAGGTAGATTTAGAATACCCCGAATACTTAAATGAAACACATAATGATTTACCATTTTGTCCAGAAAATAAAATAGTTTGTGAATCTAAATATAGAAAGCTAATTGCAGACTTAACATCAAAAACAAAATATAAAATTCATTATAGGGTTCTTAAACAGTGTTTGAAAAATGGATTAAAATTATGGAAAGTTTAAACAATCTCCATGGCTATAAAAGTATATAGATTTAAACACATACCATAGAACATTAGCAAAAAATTCGTTTGAAAAAGATTTTTTCAAACTTCTTAACAATGCTGTTTATGGGAAAACCATGGAAAACGCTCTTTATCGTACAGATGTTAAAATAGTTAGTGATTGGGAAACTACAAATCGTAATCATTAAGGAGCTAGAGCACTAATTTCTAAGCCAAATTTCTCGAGTATTACACAATTTTCCAAAAATATGTTTGCAATTCAATTAAAACTTATGCAAATAACTTACAACAAACCAATTTATTTAGGCTTTGCTGTTCTAGAACACTCTAAATGGAAAATGTACGATTTTCATTATCAGTACATGAAGCCAAAATTGCAATCCAATTTAGCCTTAAATTATATGGATACAGATTCGTTTATCTACACAATAAAAACAGAGGATTTTTATGCTGATATTTATGATGACATTGCTTCAAGGTTTGACACATCTGAGTATCATCCGAATAATATTTTTAACCTGCCATTATTAAATAAAAAAGTTTTAGATAAAAAAGTATGATGAAGGATGAAAATAGTGGAAAAATTATGAAAGAGTTTGTTGGACTTCGATCAAAAATATATTAATTTAAAATAGTTGGTATGAATGAAATAAAAAAGTCTAAAGGTGTTAAAAAGTCGTGCATAAAAAACCTTTCAATGGCAGACTATAAAAAATCATTGTTTGAAAAAGTAATACTCTCTGACACAATGAATACATTTAGATCTAAGTTTCATCAGCTGTATACTCAAAAATTACACAAGATTGTCTTGAGTTATGCGGATGACAAAAGAATTATCGCTTCAGACCAAATAAATACTTATGTGCATTTTAGACTTCAATCTAACTTTGACAACTTGTTTACAGAAATAGACAATTTTTTAAATGACTCATCTGACGATGAATATTTAATGAACATAGATATTTAAATTAATATTTAATAATTATGATACCATATAAATTTATAAAATTTATATTACATATTTAGCGATTATTGAAGTCAAATAAAACTAATTTAGCTCAAGCACTAAATTCCAATTAATAAAAGATAATAATTTTTTTTTACAAAAATAAAATGATTTTATTAATTCAAAAATTTTAACGAGAATGAAAAAAATATCTTAAAAATCAAAGAAAAATTAAACTTGAAAATCAATGCTTATATGATGAAAATATTTTAAAACAACAAAGTAGTTTTTTACAAAGTAAGTATTTTAAGTAATTAATTTATAATATGTACTACGAAATAAGTTCACCACAGTACCCCTCCCCTAGTGAGAACGATAATTTAAGGTAGAGCGAATGTAACCCTACGACCAGAACGAAGCTTGGTTACCTTACTATTATGCCCATCATATTCAGAAGCTTCTTTAGGACGAGTGTTTGATAATCCTTTTGTCCCTTCCTGAAAAATGTAAGCTGGCTTGAGACGGTCAATTGATATTACTTTCTCTTTTCCAGTTATCAAAATTTTAAAAATTTTCTCGTTACGGCTAATCACTTGGTAGGGACCATCATAAGGGCGCTGTAAAGGTTTTCTAACAGCGTCATGTCTTACAAAAACATGGGTGCAATTTTTTAACGAATTTGGTACAAAATTGTTCTCTGTACAATGACGCAGCGCAGGTGTAGCCTTAAGCGTTTCCATATTTTCACAAAATTGTTTTACCCATTCATTACTAGTACCTGATACTTCATAACCATCAAAAAATTCGCCAGGCAAACGCAAATTCGCCCCATATACCATTTCTGCAGGAGAAAATCCAATTTCTTGAATAACTGTTGTCCGTAAGCTCATTAGGACTAAAGGCAAATTATCAACCCAGTTTTGGTTTTCACAACATTTCAGCGCTGCCTTCAAAGAACGATGCCATCTTTCTATAAGGCCATTTGCTTGTGGGTGATATGGAGTTGTATGACACGTTTTAATTCCAAGAACCTTTGTAAATTCGCGAAATAGTGAGCATTCAAACTGCCTTCCCTGATCAGTTGTAATCCGTATAGGAACGCCATAACGGGAAATCCAACCATGTAGGAAAGCTGTGGCAACTGATTCTGCCGTTATGTCCTCAAGTGGTATTGCTTCTGTCCATCTAGTAAATCTGTCAATACAAGTCAGAACATACCTATAACTTTTACACAACGGCAGAGGACCAACAATGTCAATACTTATACTCTTGAGGCGTTGACTAGGCAACTCAAAATTACCAATAGGACTTTTAACATGGCGTTGAACTTTTGATGATTGGCACGAAATACAACATCTAGTCCAGTTACGAACATCTTTTGAAATTGAGGACCACACAAAGCGATTTTTTACAAGCTCCAATGTTTTGTTCACTCCTGGATGCGAAAGGCCATGCAAATAATCAAACAGCGGTCTTCGAAAAGTTGGGGTAACGTAAGGTCGAACATTTGTGGATGACACATCACAATAAATGTGCCCATCAGCCTCGGGTAACTTCATTTGCTTTAACAACAATCCTCTAGGAGACTTTAATAACGACTGCAGTTCTTCATCGTTCTGCTGTTCTTTTGAAAGCAATTCATAATTTAGAGGTGATGGTATTGAGACAGCATTAAGGCGGGATAATACATCGGCGACTACATTATACTTTCCAGGGACATACCGAATGTCGACGGTATATTGACTTATAAAGTCTAAATGTCTCAGTTGCCGAGGAGAAGCTTTTTCTGGTTTTTGCTTAAATGCAAAAATCAATGGTTTGTGATCAGTATATATTGTGAACTCACGTCCTTCCAAAAAATATTGAAAATGTTTTAAGGCAGAATATGCCGCTAAGAGCTCTCGGTCATAAGCACAATACTTAGTTTGAGCTTTGTTCAACGATTTCGAGTAAAATGCAATTGGCTTCCACTCACCATTATTTTGTTGCTGAAGTACACCTCCCATGCCGGTATCAGAAGCATCTACCCAAAGCGATGTGGGAGCATCTATCGATGGATATGACAAAAGGGTGGCCTCTGCAAGTTGTTGTTTGCATTTCTGAAAAGCTTCTTCTAGGTCATCAGTCCAATCAATCTTTCGATTGTCACTTTTCTTGCACCCAGAATGTAACTCATGAAGAACAGCTTGTTGTTGTGCTGCATCGGGCATGAAACGTCTATAAAAATTTATCATACCCAAAAACCGTCTCATCTCTTTGACAGTGATTGGCTTCTTATAGTTGGCAATAGCCTCTACACGTTCAGGTAGAGGTTTCAATCCCTCACGTGTAACCAGGTAACCAAGAAACTTGAGTTCTGAAACACCAAAAACAGATTTAGATGCATTAACTTTTATACCGTAGTTACGAAGTCTTTCGAATAAAATATTCATGTGCTGCCTATGTTCCTCTAGTGTTGTTGATGCAATGAGTATGTCATCAATGTACGCGTAGCAAAAGTCCAGGCCCTTTAACACCTCATTGATAAACCGTTGAAAAGTTTGCGCAGCATTACACAGGCCAAACGTCATGCATGGAAATTCAAACAAACCTATCGGCGTTATAATAGCGGTCTTCTCAACATCACTACTTTCAACAGGTATCTGATGGTAAGCTTTAACCAGGTCAACCTTGCTGAACATAACCTTACCACTACACATATAACCAAAGTCATGGATATGAGGGACGGGATAACGATCAGGAACAGTTACCGAATTTAATCGGCGATAATCCCCACATGGACGCCACTCTCCATTTGATTTCATTACCAGATGTAGAGGACTCGCCCAAGAACTTCTTGACGGTCTACATATACCTTGCTTAACCATTTTTTCAAATTCTCTTTTAACTATTTCCAATTTTTCCGGCGATAACCTGCGAGCTTTAGAAAATACTGGAGGTCCTTTTGTTTGGATATGATGCTTGACTGAATGTTTAACACCTTCCGTAAAAGATGGAGGTTCTGTCAAATCAGAAAATTTACGTATCAATGAAGAAAAATATGAGTCCCCTTGGATAGATTTTATTGTAACAGGAACGACTTCTGTGCATAAAGAACCCTTGCATTGAGACTGAGTATAATTATCAATTAGTCGATTATGTTTAACGTCTACCAATAATCCAAAATGGCTCAAGAAATCGGAACCGATTATTGGCTTTGAAACATCAGCCAGAATAAAAGTCCACCGAAAGTTTCTCTTCAGGCCTAAATTTAATGTAATAGTTTTCTCTCCACAGGTTTTAATTGGCGATTGGTTTGCAGCAAATAGTTTCAATGGTGATATTTTTTGTTTAAGTTGAGACGAACTGGCAGGAAATACAGAAACGTCAGCGCCTGTATCGACAAGAAACTTTAAATTGGAAAAATTGTCCTGAAGAAAAAGGCGACAAATTTCTTGGCCATCCCCGTCTGTCACCCTGGACGAGGAGCCTAGTGGTTTCCCGAATTTGTATTGGGGAATGTACATGGCTTAACACATTTCATGGCTTTGTCCCCAAATTTATAATGGTACCAGCAATATGGCTTATCCTTGTTACTAGAGGATGGATCTTCTCTACGCGACTGTTGAACGTTACGCGCACGGCTTTTTGAACGAAATCGCCCTCGAGATAAAGCTTCAACTTGTTTAGTAAGAGCATCCACTCTTTTTTCCAATGAACTATTCGTTGGCAATGCGGAAACTGCATTTACTTCCCATGATTCCGATGTGTTAGCAATCTTGTCTGCCATAAGCGACAATTTACTAAGCGACTCACTACTTACTGACAAAATAGCCTGCATTTGCGTTGGTAAACGTTGCATCCATAGATTTTTTAGTAGTTCCTCTGACACTTTACCCGAAGATAGAGAAGACATCTCACGAAGAAGTGTTGACGGCTTCTTGTCTCCTAACTCAATATCGCGCAAGAGCCTTTTTAATTGTTTTTCCTCAGAATCGGTGAAGCGTTCTTGTAAACGTTGCTTAAGAGTAACATACATGTTGTTTTCCGGAGGTTGCAAAATTATATCGCTCACCTCACATAGAATATTAGCCTCAATTGAACCGACAATCGTATGGAATTTTGTTGAATCTGACGTAATCCCAGCAGTGATGAATTGACTCTCAACTTGCTTGAACCATAAAGCTGGATTCATCTTCCAAAACGGGGGAACCTTTACGGAAACTCGTGCTATTTCGTTGTTTTGTGGCGAAAGTGATGCGAAATCATCTACAGAGCTGTTCACAGACATGGTTTCAATTCTCGGGGTCACCAATTTTTAGCGATTATTGAAGTCAAATAAAACTAATTTAGCTCAAGCACTAAATTCCAATTAATAAAAGATAATAATTTTTTTTTACAAAAATAAAATGATTTTATTAATTCAAAAATTTTAACGAGAATGAAAAAAATATCTTAAAAATCAAAGAAAAATTAAACTTGAAAATCAATGCTTATATGATGAAAATATTTTAAAACAACAAAGTAGTTTTTTACAAAGTAAGTATTTTAAGTAATTAATTTATAATATGTACTACGAAATAAGTTCACCACACATACATATATAAAATAATTTTTGAATATAAAAAAAAAAAAAAAAAATATTTTATTTCTAAAATAAATTTTTAAATATTTTACCATATTACATTTTCAGTATCGTAATCTTATTTCTTTCGATTTCTTGTTACACGAGGAGAGTATTGATAAGGTAAAGTGGATTGTTTCATATTTGAATAGTTATCAGTTTTGGATAATATTCTAATTTTTGGAGTTCCTTTTTCCGAAAAGCTTTTAAGACGCTTAGCTACGGAAGATGCAGAATAAGGATTTAATTTTTGTATTGTTGTATCCATATCGTTCTGGCCATCATTATTTGTGTAAATATCTTCAGGCAAATTCAAATCTGTTTGCAGTGCTATACTACTCGATTGAGGTTTAATTGTTTGAGTTTCAATATGCTTTTTATACACCTTTCTAGTTTGAGATTCATTATCGCGCAAATTATGCATTGTTGATAGTTTATTCTGATTAGATGATCGTTGGGATCAAATTAAATATTTAGCAAGTTCTTGTTTAATGTAATACCATTTGTTTATATCCTTTAGTGTATGTGAACCATATGTTCGTAAGAGTTTCCGATGTAAAAAATCTGAATCAGTATATTTAACTTTAAATTTTTCGTAAGTTGATGAATGAAGAACTATAAGTTTTGATAATTTTTTTGACATTTTCTAAAATTTTTCCAATGACTCCACTTAATATTGATGTAATAATAATGGGTAAAAATCCTGCCTTTTGAATAAGATGTTTCCTCTATTGACGCATAGAGGTTTGTGATGAGCAAACTTTCCTCAAAGTATTTTTATATGGTCTTAGTTTTTCAAACACATTTTTGTTTATTTTATGATTTCTGTTTATAATATTTAAAATAATTTCTTTTAAAGTTTTGATAACAACATTGTCAACATTTTTTAAAATTGCATTTCGTAGGTTGTGGTCCGCTTTTTTAAGAACATATAGAATATGTTTGTTCTCCTTCAGTAACTTCAGATTTGAAGTCATTGTTTATATTCGCATATATGTATATAGTAATCTGTATTAAAAATATTTGATCTAAATCTTAAAGCGTTAGGTATTTCTTGAGTAAGATCAACTATTAAATAACCATGAGCCTGTTGTGTACAATGATTATATACATCTACTAAAGATTTTGAGTTTTCTGGATAAACTTGACGAGCTAAATGTTGGAATTGTGTCTTATCTCTTGGATTTTTAAACATAACTATATATTTGGAGTTAAATGAAATATCTCTCGAATAAGTCCCCTTATGAAAAATATTTTGTGTAACTAAAATTACACTTAAGTTTCTATGATGAGATCCTTTTGTAAATAGTTCACAAACTTTCTTATTTGATGATTCAAGCATTAAATCATCCAATATAATTAAAGTAGATTCTTCGTCATTCGTATTGAAAGTCTCTGGAATTCCTTTAACAAACTCTAAATTTTCTATATTTGGAAGTGAATTTTTTTCAGAATAACACCATATGATTGGGCGATTACAACGCTAAACATACCTTCTGGGGGTCACGGCTCATTACACCAAAGGGTCGTGTTTTGTATAATACAATGTCTAAAATGGATTTAAATGTGGTCGCGAGTGGACAACCAACTTATTGGCCTACTGATCAGCAAAAAATTGCAGATGTCATCGATTTTGGCGTGGTTAAAAACATCCCCGCAGAAAAGATTCACGTTGAAGCTTCTTTAGAATTATCTTCTGATCACACACCTACAATTCTTACCATATCAAACTCTTATAGAATTGTATCTAACTGGTTACTTAGTGACGTCAGCCACACAAATAAATTGGTTAAAATATAAAAAATATCTCAGTACCCACTGCACTGAAAATATTCCGCTTAGAACACCGGAGAATGTGAATCTTTCTATTGTAAATTTTGAAAATTATCTCAAACTAGCTGTTCAACATTCTAGCATAGCCCGCAAAAATATCAAAAATAGTAAAATATATTCTACTGATGTCGAGCGTCTCTTGACTGAAAAAAAGGAGAGTTCGAAGAGAGTGGCAATTGCACAGATCCCCTCAACTTCAAAATTTACTAAAAGAGTGCACAAAAAGGCTAAGAAACTTACTGCAGTCTCAAAAAACGGCTTCTCTGGAAAAATATCTTAAGGAACTTGATGCAACTCCTCAATCTGATTACTCATTATGGCGTGCAGCTAGAAATCTTAAAAGACCAGTTATCACTAAACCGCCATTTAGAAACTTAAATGGAAGTTGGGCACGAAATGACATAGAAAAAGGAAATATTTTTGTTAATCATTTGAAAACCGTATTTACCTGTTGGGGTTGAGTTGACAACACCGATGGTAATAGTATGTAGATGGCAACCCGGCATGGGAAATTATTATTGTTTTTGGCTAGAAACCTCGTGAAAGAATAAAGATTTTATTTGTGTTGAATTATTCTTAAATAATTGTTTTATTCTTAAACTTAACAACTGGCGACGAGGATGGCGAACAAAATAAAGTTATAAGGAAAGGAGATGTTTAGAAGCGGAAAATAAATTTGTTAGAGTACAAAATTACACGGAAAATAAAAAAAACAAAAAAAAAAGAAACCAATTACAATTGATAGCAAAATGGCGACAGCCGCGAATTCACACATACAATCTACAGGCTTCAGTGTGGAAGCATTCGATCCAAAGGCGTCAACATGGTCTCGTTGGGTGACTCGCCTTGAGACGGCATTGGAGATCTTTGATTACGACTCAACAAAGAAAAAGAATTACTTACTTCATTACATGGGAATAAACACATACAATTTGTTGTGCGATCAATTGCTACCCGAAGTGCCAGAAAACAAAACTTATGCAGAAATAAAAAATATCTTAAGTGAGTACTATGACCCCAAGCCAAATGAAATTTTGGAAAACTATAGATTCCACTTGCGTAAGCAAAGAGAAGAGGAGACGTGTGAACAATACTTGATGGGTTTGAGGAAAATGGCTATACACTGCAATTTCGGGGCGTACTTAAATACGGCCCTGCGGAATCAATTTGTATTTGGGCTTAAAAATCAGAAAATACAAAGTCGCTTGCTGGAAAAGAGCAATTTAACGTTAGAAACAGCACTTACCTCGGCAAAGGCATTTGAATGCGCTGAGAAGGGAGGAGAAGAGTTACAGCAACCGCTACTTAATGAAGCCACAGTCGATTTAGTATCTGACGGTTACAAAACGAAAGGAAAAAAAATCGTAACAACACCAAGGGCAACGGCTACTAAAAGAACGTGCTATCGTTGTGGAAATAGTCAACATTTGGCAAATGAATGTAGACATAAGGAGACCGTGTGCAATTATTGTAAGCTTAAAGGTCATCTAAGACGAGTATGCTTAAAAGAGAAACGACAGATAAATCAAATCGATGAGGAAGATGTGGGTGGATCGGTGGATGAGATGCTTCAAATTTATGAGGGGGAGGTAAAGAAGGTTTATGGTAAATTGTATTCTGATCGATCTAAATTATTTTATAGTCTTAAGGTAGATGAAGCATTGATTAATTTTGAGATTGATACAGGTTGCCCCGTGACTATTGTGAATGTGGAGGATGCGAAGAAATACTTTGGCAGCGCAAAACTTTACGCGAACGATACAAATTTTTTTTAGTTATTGTGATAGTCGTTTAAATGTGGTTGGCTACATCCTAGTTTCGGTTCAGATCTCTCCCCATGCGGTGTCACCCCCGTTGAAATTATATGTCGTAAAATCTGACAGAGGACCATTACTCGGCCGGGAATGGTTACGAAAGATAAAACTGAACTGGAAGAATATTTTCAATGAAACTTTGAACAAGGTAAACAATATCGACATGCAGATGGATACGAAGGCTAAATTAAAGTGTATATTAAACAAATATGCTGTGCTACAACACCCGACCGCGGGTAAGATAAAAGGGCACCAGTCCAGAATAAATTTAAAACCAGAAATAGCGCCCAAGTTTGTGAAAGCTCGAAGAGTTCCCTTCGCCTTGATGGATGCGGTGGAAAGAGAATTAGAGAGACAAGTTGCGGAAGGGGTACTTACAAAGGTGGATTCATGTGAGTGGGCCACCCCAATAGTAGTTGTGCCAAAGAAAAATATGCGCGTACGGATATGCGGGGACTACAAGATAACCATTAACCCTGCTATGATTATTGACGAACACCCATTACCTACTATTGAGGAACTGTTCAGTGCAATGTCGGGAGGGGAAAAATTCACAAAGATAGATCTGTCCCAAGCTTATTTGCAATTGGAGGTGCATCCTGAGGATCGCAAGTTCTTAACAATAAACACACATAAAGGACTTTTCACACCTACTCGAATGATGTTTGGCGTCGCTTGCGCGCCCGCGAAATGGCAACGTTTTATGGAAAATCTTCATCGCGACATTCCAGGAGTATCGGTATTTCTCGACGATATCAAGATCACAGGGGAAAGCGATGAGTTACACCTAAAGAGAGTCGAGGAAGTGTTAAAGCGGTTGGCGGAGCACAATATGCGTATCAATGTGGAAAAGTCTGAGTGGATGAAGGAGGAAATGGAATACTGCGGGTATGTGATTAATAAGTACGGAATCAAGAAGATGAAGCATAAAATGACGGCTATACAAAACATGAAGAGGCCCAAGAACACAGATGAAGTACGGGCTTTCGTGGGCATGATTAATTACTATGGGCGTTTCATTAAAGATTTAAGCACAATATTATACCCAATCAACAATCTTGTAAAAAAAAGTGTGCCGTTTGTCTGGAGTAAGGCCTGCGAAAATTCATTTATAGAGATTAAACGACAAATGCAATCCGACATGGTCCTAGTACACTACAACCCCAAGATGCCATTGGTTTTGGCGGTGGACGCTAGTCCCTATGGAGTAGGGGCCGTACTAAGCCATAGATACCCAGATGGCTCCGAACGTCCCATACAATTTGCCTCTCAAACGTTATCAACTACGCAACAGAAATACAGTCAAATTGACAAAGAAGCTTACGCCATAATATTTGGGGTCACCAAATTTTACCAATACCTTTTTGGCCGTAAGTTCGTATTAATAACAGACAACAAACCTATATCACAAATATTTTCCCCAACAAAAGGATTGCCAACGCTATCAGCTACTAGAATGCAACATTACGCGATATACTTACAATCATTTGATTACGAAATCGAAGTAAAAGGGTCAAAGGATAATGCCAATGCCGATGCTATGTCTAGATTGCCAGAGAAAATAACTAATAACAACCAGGATGAAGTTAATATAATCGAAATTGAAAAAATTCAAAACTTGCCAGTGACGGTTAATGAGTTAAGTAAAGAGACGTCGAAGGAAAAAGAAATTCGCTTACTTATTGATTGTTTAAAATATGGTCGACATTGCCCGGATAGAGATCGGTTTGGGATCCAACAAACAGAATTCAGTCTGCAACAAGGATGTCTTCTCCGAGGAATACGAGTTTACATTCCCACATCCTTACGCAAGAGAGTATTACAAGAACTTCATTCTGCACATTTTGGAATTAATAAAATGAAGGGTTTAGCTCGTGGATACTGTTGGTGGCCTAAGTTAGACGGGGAAATAGAAAATTTGGTAAAGGGGTGTATGCAATGCCAAACAACAAGAGCGGAGCCAATAAGGCAGAGGCCAATACATTCTTGGAACCCCGCCAGTAAGCCATTTGAAAGGGTGCATGTGGATTTCGCTGGCCCGGTCTTGGGAAAATACTTATTCGTACTAGTAGATGCTTTTACAAAGTGGCCGGAAGTGTGTGTTATACCAAATATAACTGCCGAAACAACTATTGAAGTTTGCCGTGAAATTTTTTCAAGAATGGGTATTCCAAATATACTGGTTAGTGACCATGGCACACAGTTCCACTCGGGACAGTTTCAAAAATTTCTAAAAGATAACGGTATTAGGCACAAACAGGGGGCACCATATCATCCGGCGACAAATGGTTTGGCCGAAAGATTCGTACAAACAATTAAAAACAAATTAAAAGCATTAAAATGTACACCACAGAATTTAAAAACCGAAGTAAGCAAAATTTTATTGGCCTACCGTCGTTCCATCCATTTGCAAACGGGATGTTCACCAGCAATGCTGATGCTAGGTAGGCAAATTCAGAACCGATTAGATTTACTATTACCACAAGATGGAAAGAATATAACCGATGAAAAAGAAATAAACGTTAAGAAAGTTTTCGAGCAGGATGAAAGGGTGGCGGCGCGTGACTATCTATCAAATCACAAGTGGCAGTTTGGAAGAATTACGAAGAGAATTGGACAGTTAAATTATGAAATTTTACTTGATGATGGGCGTTCCTGGCAGAGGCATGTGGACCAAATAAGAAAAGTAGGCGATAATTTGGAAACCGAAAACTACGAACGAATAGAGAAAGAGAATACCAATGCGGAGAGACTTGAACACGAAACAAGGGAGGGAGAAATAGAACCTGTGAATGTAACGGAGGAAAAAGTTTTGGATGTGCCACGGTCTTCTTCGGCATCGCCATCATGTAAGGGATTGGGCAACTCTGAAGGGGGTGAAGTTATTGAGGTGGGGGTAGAACGCCCTGTAAGGGTTAGGCGTAGACCCAGATATTTAGAGGATTTTGAGTTGGAAGGGGAGGAGGAGTGATTTAGTTTTTTATTATCATTGTTCAATGAACATCCACAATGCTAATTATTTTCTTATTACTATATTTTTATTAATTTTTTATGGGGAATCATTATTTTGTTATTTCTTATATGAGCCGTTTATTTTGAAAGTGGCATAAGTCACTTTCTTTTTAAGTCGAGATATTTAAGAGTTTGCGTTTTAATACGTTTTAAAATATGGATGCTAACTTTCGAGAAGATTTGTTATGATATAACAAATACAAGTAAATCTTCTCGAAAGTTAGCATCCATATTTTTAAACGTATTAAAACGCAAACTCTTAAATATCTCGACTTAAAAAGAAAGTGACTTATGCCACTTTCAAAATAAACGGCTCATATATATGTATGTATTAAGATATCTTCGAAATATGGTTATGTAAATTTAGAATTTAAGGGGGGAAGACTGTTGGGGTTGAGTTGACAACACCGATGGTAATAGTATGTAGATGGCAACCCGGCATGGGAAATTATTATTGTTTTTGGCTAGAAACCTCGTGAAAGAATAAAGATTTTATTTGTGTTGAATTATTCTTAAATAATTGTTTTATTCTTAAACTTAACATTTAACAGTTACCACCTGTTGCTGTTAGATCAGCTGTTCCACTAAGATTTGAAGTAAGAGACATCGAGAAGGCTATTCATGATTTAAACCCCAAGAAAGCCCCTGGTTTTGATAAGATCAGTATCAAAGTTGTTTTTGGGAATACAAATATTTATTAAAAGATTTTGTTTGTTGTGCTTAATTCCCTTTTTTAATAATTGATAAAAATACTGAAATTTATTGTTGGAGGATAAGCTGTTCCTAAAAAAAAAAAAAATTTTTTGCAAGTGCACTTGCATAAAAAACTGAACGGACAAATTGTTTTTATTTTGTTTTCTTACGAAAACAATAAAAGTACTTTGTTTTTGTTTTTTATATGTTTTTTCTTTACCCACTTACAGCTACAATTAATGTTGGGAGAATTCTAACTAATTGTAGTGGGAAATGTAAGAAAAGATAAAAACTCATCACTGTTTTATTGTTTGGTATTTTGTTTAAGCTTTGATATCGTTGCAAATAAAACTTTTTGAGGGTATTGTAGGTAATTCTCATTCCTTCTGTAGTTTTGTTTGCTGATAGCTTTGGCTTTTCTAAAATTATTTAGGAGAACGTTTCCTGACGATCTGGCCTAAGCAACCAGTGAAATGCGCATAGGAACAGCTTATCCTCCAACAATAAATTTCAGTATTTTTGTCAATTATTAAAAAAGGGAATTAAGCACAACAAACAAAATCTTTTAATAAAATAAAAATTTTTATTTAAATAGACCTCAAGCTTATGTACGTATAAAATATGTATTTTACCCATGAACTTAATGTTTTTTTTTTTTTTTTTTTTTTTTTTTTTTTTTTTTTTTTAATTATGTGTTTATATGATAAAAATTTGTGATTATATGATAAAAATCGAACAAAATTCGTCAAAATTAATTTTAAATTGTCCGAAAAAAATAGACGATTTTTTTATTTTGTCTTAGGATATTGACGTTTTTTTTCACAAATTTATCTGGCAGCCCTGCATAAAACAAACACAATGAAAGGCCAAAAAAAATTAAATAACAAAATATAACAATTGTGTTTTATATACTTATTTTCATCATTTAAATTCTTTCTTTTAAAATAAAATAAAATAATACACATTCTTGTGTACATACATACATAATTTGGGCTCCATTTTTTTAAATTTTGTTTTCTCGCATCAATTTCAAATATGACTTATTTTGACAGTTCTTGTGAGAAACTTTTTGCAAAATATTGTTACAGAAACACTTGTTCTCACATCCTTCCAATAATTGCTGGAAAATTATTTAAATGACAGATAATTCTCGCAAAGTAAAAGTACAGAAACACTTATGTGAGAACAACCATTTTTTGTTTCATATTGCACTGTTTTTGTCATAATTCACTTGTTTCATGCGGGAAATTTTACGATGCGAGAAATACAGAAACGGGCTACTGAAGGTAACATTAAATATGGAAAAACCAGAATTTTACATTTTAGAAGGTGGCGGTAAAAATGAATCTTATATTAAAATACACGAAGCTAATTTATATATAGACCATCTTACTATTCTAATGGCTCATCATAATGTATTACAATCAAGAAATGCAATTTATCCTTATAAAAGAGTGGAAATAAAAACGTTTACAATACACCCTGGAAATCACTCATTAAGTTTAGATAACGTTATACTAGGACAATTACCAATTTTTTTAATTTTTGGAATGGTGTCTAATAAAGCATATACTGGTAAGAAAAAGAAAATCCATTTAACTTCCAACGTTTTAATTTACAAAGATTTAATTTGGTTGTAAATGGAGTACAATCTCCTGCACAATCAATTGAACTTAACTACAATAACGGATGAATAATAAGTACTCGTGGTTATCAAACACTATTTAAAAGAACTGGAATTCATCATTTCGATAAAGGTCATCAAATAACTAATGAACTTTTTGATAATGGATATTTTTTACTGGCTTTCGACTTGACACCAGATCATAATAATAATTCTAATTGCGGTAATTTAATAAACCAAGGAACTATTCGTATTGAAGGGCGTTTTGGCAAACCAATTATTGAAGCAATAACCTGCTTAGTATACTGTGAATTTGATAGTGTTATAGAAATTGATAAAACGCGTAATATTATTCAAACACTATGAATTCAATAAATATTAAAAATACTTTGAAGTCCAATAATATAACAAAATATAAATTTAAAGGTGTATTTGCATGTAATAAATTACCAACACAACCAATTTTAAAACCATCATTTTACGTTGCTAAGACCCAATTTACACTAGGGACATTTCTTGACGGACAGACGAAGTTTGATGGCGAGGGGTCGAAAAGGTAGAGTGTGTAGTACATGACTATCTGTACTGGACATTTTTTCATTTCTCTTTCTTACTTTTCGTAGTTTACATCTTGTTGCTTTATATTATTTTTCTCAATTTGTCGTCAGTTTGGCTTGTATTGTGTTATGTTTGTGGTGTTGTTAACTTGCCTTGTGCTTTCTAAATAAATATACTAATAAATTAAAGTGAAAACAAAAAATTAATTAATAAAAATACATTTTTGTAGTAAATGAATATAATACTCAGGTTTTGCTTTATAAAATTTAGTCAACTTTTTTGTGTAAGCGTGAAAATTGTTTGAGTAATTATTTAGCGCGAAAAAGTTTAATAAGTTTCGGCTTAAATCTAGTTTACCAACCCCAAATAAAAAAAAATTAAATAAGTTTATAGAAAATTGAAACATATGATGACAATATTAAACGGAAAAAGTCTCGGAAACGCATAGTTTTCGAGTTTTGAACCTTTGAAGCTTATACATATATATATATGTATGCAAATGCAATTATGCGATTTTCCCCTACATTACTGAACATCAAAATGTTACGGAAGTGCACTAGGTAAATGCCGTTTATTCAATAAAAAGTGAACAAATTTCCTTCAGTAACAAACACCGTCTTCGCTAACTAAAGCTATTCCGGATAGCCGGCATATGGCCGGGCGCAAATACTTTCTTCACCATGGTATAACAAACACCGGCTTCGCTTCTTCCTAGAAACTCTTGTATTTTCGCAAAACTTAACCCCAATTCTTAACGGGTTTAGACTTTTTAAGTAAATTTTGCATATACAGAAAGATATACTTCAGAGGTCCTTAATTTACTTGAAAACTACGCGTTTCCAAGACATTTTCAATTCAATGTTTTCTTTTTATTTTTAAATTTTCTATCGCCCAAGGTAATTTTTGTTGTTTGGAGTTACGTTGGTAAACTGCATTTGATTCTGTGTTTCTGTGTAAAACAAAGTAAAATATTATTTTAAATAAAATTTCTAATTTCAGCAAAATGGAATTTACGTGGACTAGATATAATGCTCAAGCATTAATAGAACTCTATGAACAACACGAATGTTTGTATAACGTGCGTTGTAAAAATTATATTAATAGAGATATTAAGGTAGCTGCCTTAAACTCTATTTTAGAAATCATGAGACAAAGGTGTCCTTCGATTTCCTTAGAGGGTATTAAAAAGAAGTTTAAGGGACTTCGACTACTTCAAAGTCGAAGAAAGTCTGGTATGGGAGCAGAAGAGGAGTATGTGCCAAAGCTGTGGTGTTTTAAACAGCTATCATTTTTAAAAACCTTTTTGAAAATGAGAGAAAGCGTTTCCAATACGGTAAATTAATTTTAAATACATGTACTTAAATAGCTATTCTGTAAATGTAAATTTATTTTAATAGTTTCAGGATGGTATGACGGATAGCTTTATCGAAGACTCCTCCGAATCCGAAACTCCAATCAAAAAGAAGCCAAACAAACGGACTTTTGAAGATGGCCTTAATGAACTACAAGTAGTCCTAGAAAAAAAAGAGAAAGGAAATGCACATATGATTGGTTGGGGAAAAAGGTAGTGTCGGTGTTGGAAGAAATAGAGAGTGATGAAAAATCAAAGGTCGTATGGGAAATTGAAGGCGTACTTAACAAGTACTGGAAAAAGTCATACAATAAAAAGCAAGTAGGCAACTCTTCTGAGATATTAAGTCAGGCTTCTACATCGACAATGCCTGCTTACACCTTGTCATCCACGACAACCAGCCCTACTGATATACTCCAGCTCTCAATGGAAGGGGTTTTTGAGGACGAAAATAATCTCTTCTAACATTTATTTATTTATTTCTTACATTACTTATAACCTAGTCACTTTAAAATGTGTACCTTAACAGTATATTTTCACTTTTTTATGCAACGAATGTACAAATTACATAATTAATTATATTTTTTGTCGGAAAATGTATATACATACATACTACATAAATACATATGGATTTTAAATGAATTGCTTTAATTTTAAAAATGTTTTATCAGATTCTGTCTCTCGCGCTCGTTGAAGATAGACGTGTTTTCTAAGCTCGGCATACGGTTTATTTTTTAATTTTTAAAACGTGATTATTGATTTGTGTATTTAAAAAGTAAATACAAGAAAAAGAAAAAAAAAAATACATGTATGTACATACATACATAAACACACATTTTTTTATTCTCGGTGTTGATAAACAATAACAACATAATAATAAGAGCACAACTGTAAACAGTAAAAAAAAAAAAAAAAACTCTTATGAGTGCAAACAGTAGAAATGCATATATCACAGTGAGTGTTAATGAAACAAATGCAGAAATAAAAAAAAGAATCCATGATAGCAAATACCTAACGGCTAAACCTATTACTCGCACGCGATCCCTCTCGCCGTCTGTATTTGGTAACACGTTTGATACAATAACAAATATAAAACCTGCTAGCGTTGCCTCAACAACAAAAACAATTTTAATAAGTGATGTAAATATTAACCCCCAATCAGGCATAATAGAAAACTCAGTATCACCTTCGGTGTCTAATAATACGGTTGATATTAATACAATAAAAAATATAAAACCTGAAAGCGGTGCCTCAGCGGCAAAAACGATTGTAATAAGTGATGAAAATATTACCCCCAAATCAGGCATGATGGAAAACTCAGCTCTACAAGTAAAAAGTGGTCAAAAGCCTCCAGTACAAGTAGGTATTGATAGGTACATAACAGTGATTAAACGGGGTCGCAGCCCAACCTCTTCAGCAGTTGCTTCGGTCTCAAAAGTCTTAAAAGATGGTACAGCTGATAAAACAAGTTCTCAAAATCGATTTGCAATTCTGGATGAGGAATCTCCGGAAGCACAAAACGTTATCAAATCTTCTAAGCCACCGCCGATATATCTTAGAGAGCAAAACTCAAATGAACTAATAAAGAATTTGATCTCGGTAATAGGTGAAAATTCTTTTTATGTAGTTGCAATTAAGCGGGGTAGTATAAATGAGACAAAAATTCAAGTTAATCGTGAAGATGACTTTCGTAAGGTAATTACGAAATTAGAGGCACTAAAAAAAAACTTTTATACATACCAACTGAAGAGCAGTAAAGGTCTCCAGGTAGTGATAAAGGGCATTGATTCATGCGTAGACCCAAGTGAGATAAAAACGTTTTTAGAAGAGAAGGGCTTCAAAATAAAAAACGTAATAAATATTAAAAATGGAGAAAAATATCCCCAGCCACTATTTCGAGTGGAGTTAGAACCCGGCGACGTTAAGCTTAAAAAAAACGAAACGCATCCCATTTACAGTCTGAAATATATCCTGTATAGGAAAATAACGATAGAGGAGCCGCACAAAAGGAACGGTCCCGTGCAATGTTTAAACTGCCAAGAATTTGGTCACACTAAGGCATACTGCCATTTAACCCCTGTTTGCGTTGTATGTGGAGAGTTGCATGGTACAGCTCTCTGCGATAAGTCTAAAAACGACCCCAATGTAAAAAAATGCAGCAACTGTGGTGGTAATCACACTGCCAACTATAGAGGATGCCCTGTATACTCTATAGTCAAGCGCTCGGTTGGACCGAAACCTAATCCCCCTCAAATGCAGGTATCACATCAAGTTAACACTAATGACATTCAAGTGCCGCAGCCTAGTAATAACAGAACATCCTATGCAAACGTCCTAAAATCAAACCATATTCCAATTCAAGGTGATTTGCCAACTAATGATGAGACTCCAGTTTCTAATTTAAGTCGTCTAGAAAAAACCATGGAAACACTAGTGCAAACAGTAACTAACTTTACGAACACAATGGGTAATATGATGCAGGAAATGTTAAGAATGCAATCGCTGTTATTGCAGGCTGTACTAAACAAGCCATGAATTGTTTAAAAATTTGTTTTTGGAACGCAAACGGCATTCGCCAACATAAAAATGAACTAGAATACTTTCTTAAAAGTAAACAAATTGATGTAATGATGGTTTCTGAAACTCATTTGACCTCAAGAAATACGTTTAAAATTAATGGTTATATATTATATGATACCAAGGACCCTCGAGATAAAGCTTGTGGAGGCTCTGCTATTTTGATAAAAGCCCGAATCAAACACTACTTAATGTGTGATTATCGTGAAGATTATCTGCAAGCAACGAACATTTGTGTTGAAGAGCTAAATCGAAACTTAGTACTTCCACCTAGATTTTCAATATCAGAAAGCCAATATTATAAATATTTTAAATCATTAGGACCCTGTTTCCTAGCCGCTGGCGATTACAACGCTAAACATACCTTCTGGGGGTCACGGCTCATAACACCAAAGGGTCGTGTTTTGTACAATACAATGTCTAAAATGGATTTAAATGTGGTCGCGAGTGGTCAACCAACTCATTGGCCTACTGATCAGCAAAAAATTCTAGATGTCATCGATTTTGGCGTGGTTAAAAACATCCCCGCAGAAACGATTCATGTTGAAGCTTCTTTAGAATTATCTTCTGATCACACACCTACACTTCTAACTATAGCAAACCCTAATAGAATTGTATCTCCGTGTGGATACTTAGTGACGTCAGCAACACAAATAAATTGGTTAAAATATAAAAAATATCTCAGTACCCACTGCACTGAAAATATTCCGCTTAGAACACCGGAGAATGTGAATCTTTCTATTGTAAATTTTGACAATTATCTCAAACTAGCTGTTCAACATTCTAGCATAGCCCGCAAAAACATCAAAAATAGTAAAATATATTCTACAGATGTCGAGCGTCTCTTGACTGAAAAAAGGAGAGCTCGAAGGGAGTGGCAATTGCACAGATCCCCTCAACTTAAAAATTTACTAAAAGAGTGTACAAAAAGGCTAAGAATCTTACTGCAGTCTCAAAAAACGGCTTCTCTGGAAAAATATCTTAAGGAACTTGATGCAACTCCTCAATCTGACTACTCATTATGGCGTGCAGCTAGAAATCTAAAAAGACCAGTTATCACTAAACCGCCATTAAGAAACTTAAATGGAAGTTGGGCACGAAATGACATAGAAAAAGGAAATATTTTTGTTAATCATTTGAAAACCGTATTTACCCCTCATACATCTTTCGATACTGCGGTCGAGTTACCACCTGTTGCTGTTAGATCAGCTGTTCCACTAAGATTTGAAGTAAGAGACATCGAGAAGGCTATTCATGATTTAAACCCCAAGAAAGCCCCTGGTTTTGATAAGATCAGTATCAAAGTTGTTTTTGGGAATACAAATATTTATTAAAAGATTTTGTTTGTTGTGCTTAATTCCCTTTTTTAATAATTGATAAAAATACTGAAATTTATTGTTGGAGGATAAGCTGTTCCTAAAAAAAAAAAAAAATTTTTTGCAAGTGCACTTGCATAAAAAACTGAACGGACAAATTGTTTTTATTTTGTTTTCTTACGAAAACAATTAAAGTACTTTGTTTTTGTTTTTTATATGTTTTTTCTTTACCCACTTACAGCTACAATTAATGTTGGGAGAATTCTAACTAATTGTAGTGGGAAATGTAAGAAAAGATAAAAACTCATCACTGTTTTATTGTTTGGTATTTTGTTTAAGCTTTGATATCGTTGCAAATAAAACTTTTTGAGGGTATTGTAGGTAATTCTCATTCCTTCTGTAGTTTTGTTTGCTGATAGCTTTGGCTTTTCTAAAATTGTTTAGGAGAACGTTTCCTGACGATCAGCTTATCCTCCAACAATAAATTTCAGTATTTTTATCAATTATTAAAAAAGGGAATTAAGCACAACAAACAAAATCTTTTAATAAAATAAAAATTTTTATTTAAATAGACCTCAAGCTTATGTACGTATAAAATATGTATTTTACCCATGAACTTAATGTTTTTTTTTTTTTTTTTTTTTTTAATTATGTGTTTATATGATAAAAATTTGTGATTATATGATAAAAATCGAACAAAATTCGTCAAAATTAATTTTAAATTGTCCGAAAAAAATAGACGATTTTTTTATTTTGTCTTAGGATATTGACGTTTTTTTTTCACAAATTTATCTGGCAGCCCTGCATAAAACAAACACAATGAAAGGCCAAAAAAAATTAAATAACAAAATATAACAATTGTGTTTTATATACTTATTTTCATCATTTAAATTCTTTCTTTTAAAATAAAATAAAATAATACACATTCTTGTGTACATAAATACATAATTTGGGCTCCATTTTTTTAAATTTTGTTTTCTCGCATCCATTTCAAATATGACTTATTTTGACAGTTCTTGTGAGAAACTTTTTGCAAAATATTGTTACAGAAACACTTGTTCTCACATCCTTCCAATAATTGCTGGAAAATTATTTAAATGACAGATAATTCTCGCAAAGTAAAAGTACAGAAACACTTATGTGAGAACAAACATTTTTTGTTTCATATTGCACTGTTTTTGTCATAATTCACTTGTTTCATGCGGGAAATTTTACGATGCGAGAAATACAGAAACGGGCTACTGAAGGTAACATTAAATATGGAAAAACCAGAATTTTACATTTTAGAAGGTGGCGGTAAAAATGAATCTTATATTAAAATACACGAAGCTAATTTATATATAGACCATCTTACTATTCTAATGGCTCATCATAATGTATTACAATCAAGAAATGCAATTTATCCTTATAAAAGAGTGGAAATAAAAACGTTTACAATACACCCTGGAAATCACTCATTAAGTTTAGATAACGTTATACTAGGACAATTACCAATTTTTTTAATTTTTGGAATGGTGTCTAATAAAGCATATACTGGTAAGAAAAAGAAAATCCATTTAACTTCCAACGTTTTAATTTACAAAGATTTAATTTGGTTGTAAATGGAGTACAATCTCCTGCACAATCAATTGAACTTAACTACAATAACGGATGAATAATAAGTACTCGTGGTTATCAAACACTATTTAAAAGAACTGGAATTCATCATTTCGATTAAGGTCATCAAATAACTAATGAACTTTTTGATAATGGATATTTTTTACTGGCTTTCGACTTGACACCAGATCATAATAATAATTCTAATTGCGGTAATTTAATAAACCAAGGAACTATTCGTATTGAAGGGCGTTTTGGCAAACCAATTATTGAAGCAATAACCTGCTTAGTATACTGTGAATTTGATAGTGTTATAGAAATTGATAAAACGCGTAATATTATTCAAACACTATGAATTCAATAAATATTAAAAATACTTTGAAGTCCAATAATATAACAAAATATAAATTTAAAGGTGTATTTGCATTTAATAAATTACCAACACAACCAATTTTAAAACCATCATTTTACGTTGCTAAGACCCAATTTACACTAGGGACATTTCTTGACGGACAGACGAAGTTTGATGGCGAGGGGTCGAAAAGGTAGAGTGTGTAGTACATGACTATCTGTACTGGACATTTTTTCATTTCTCTTTCTTACTTTTCGTAGTTTACATCTTGTTGCTTTATATTATTTTTCTCAATTTGTCGTCAGTTTGGCTTGTATTGTGTTATGTTTGTGGTGTTGTTAACTTGCCTTGTGCTTTCTAAATAAATATACTAATAAATTAAAGTGAAAACAAAAAATTAATTAATAAAAATACATTTTTGTAGTAAATGAATATAATACTCAGGTTTTGCTTTATAAAATTTAGTCAACTTTTTTGTGTAAGCGTGAAAATTGTTTGAGTAATTATTTAGCGCGAAAAAGTTTAATAAGTTTCGGCTTAAATCTAGTTTACCAACCCCAAATAAAAAAAAATTAAATAAGTTTATAGAAAATTGAAACATATGATGACAATATTAAACGGAAAAAGTCTCGGAAACGCATAGTTTTCGAGTTTTGAACCTTTGAAGCTTATACATATATATATATGTATGCAAATGCAAATATGCGATTTTCCCCTACATTACTGAACATCAAAATGTTACGGAAGTGCACTAGGTAAATGCCGTTTATTCAATAAAAAGTGAACAAATTTCCTTCAGTAACAAACACCGTCTTCGCTAACTAAAGCTATTCCGGATAGCCGGCATATGGCCGGGCGCAAATACTTTCTTCACCATGGTATAACAAACACCGGCTTCGCTTCTTCCTAGAAACTCTTGTATTTTCGCAAAACTTAACCCCAATTCTTAACGGGTTTAGACTTTTTAAGTAAATTTTGCATATACAGAAAGATATACTTCAGAGGTCCTTAATTTACTTGAAAACTACGTGTTTCCAAGACATTTTCAATTCAATGTTTTCTTTTTATTTTTAAATTTTCTATCGCCCTAGGTAATTTTTGTTGTTTGGAGTTACGTTGGTAAACTGCATTTGATTCTGTGTTTCTGTGTAAAACAAAGTAAAATATTATTTTAAATAAAATTTCTAATTTCAGCAAAATGGAATTTACGTGGACTAGAGATAATGCTCAAGCATTAATAGAACTCTATGAACAACAATAATGTTTGTATAACGTGCGTTGTAAAAATTATATTAATAGAGATATTAAGGTAGCTGCCTTAAACTCTATTTTAGAAATCATGAGACAAAGGTGTCCTTCGATTTCCTTAGAGGGTATTAAAAAGAAGTTTAAGGGACTTCGTTCTCAGTATGCAGCAGAGTTAAAAATACTTCAAAGTCGAAGAAAGTCTGGTATGGGAGCAGAAGAGGAGTATGTGCCAAAGCTGTGGTGTTTTAAACAGCTATCATTTTTAAAAACCTTTTTGAAAATGAGAGAAGGCGTTTCCAATACGGTAAATTAATTTTAAATACATGTACTTAAATAGCTATTCTGTAAATGTAAATTTATTTTAATAGTTTCAGGATGGTATGACGGATAGCTTTATCGAAGACTCCTCCGAATCCGAAACTCCAATCAAAAAGAAGCCAAACAAACGGACTTTTGAAGATGGCCTTAATGAACTACAAGTAGTCCTAGAAAAAAAAAGAGAAAGGAAATGCACATATGATTGGTTGGAAAAAGTCATACAATAAAAAGCAAGTAGGCAACTCTTCTGAGATATTAAGTCAGGCTTCTACATCGACAATGCCTGCTTACACCTTGTCATCCACGACAACCAGCCCTACTGATATACTCCAGCTCTCAATGGAAGGGGTTTTTGAGGACGAAAATGATCTCTTCTAACATTTATTTATTTATTTCTTACATTACTTATAACCTAGTCTCTTTAAAATGTGTACCTTAACAGTATATTTTCACTTTTTTATGCAACGAATGTACAAATTACATACATACTAATGTATATTTTTTATTAATTAATTATATTTTTTGTCGGAAAATGTATATACATACATACTACATAAATACATATGGATTTTAAATGAATTGCTTTAATTTTAAAAATGTTTTATCAGATTCTGTCTCTCGCGCTCGTTGAAGATAGACGTGTTTTCTAAGCTCGGCATACGGTTTATTTTTTAATTTTTAAAACGTGATTATTGATTTGTGTATTTAAAAAGTAAATACAAGAAAAAGAAAAAAAAAAAATACATGTATGTACATACATACATAAACACACATTTTTTTATTCTCGGTGTTGATAAACAATAACAACATAATAATAAGAGCACAACTGTAAACAGTAAAAAAAAAAAAAAACTCTTATGAGTGCAAACAGTAGAAATGCATATATCACAGTGAGTGTTAATGAAACAAATGCAGAAATAAAAAAAAGAATCGATGATAGCAAATACCTAACGGCTAAACCTATTACTCGCACGCGATCCCTCTCGCCGTCTGTATTTGGTAACACGTTTGATACAATAACAAATATAAAACCTGCTAGCGTTGCCTCAACAACAAAAACAATTTTAATAAGTGATGTAAATATTAACCCCCAATCAGGCATAATAGAAAACTCAGTATCACCTTCGGTGTCTAATAATACGGTTGATATTAATACAATAAAAAATATAAAACCTGCAAGCGGTGCCTCAGCGGCAAAAACGATTGTAATAAGTGATGAAAATATTACCCCCAAATCAGGCATGATGGAAAACTCAGCTCCACAAGTAAAAAGTGGTCAAAAGCCTCCAGTACAAGTAGGTATTGATAGGTACATAACAGTGATTAAACTGGGTCGCAGCCCAACCTCTTCAGCAGTTGCTTCGGTCTCAAAAGTCTTAAAAGATGGTACAGCTGATAAAACAAGTTCTCAAAATCGATTTGCAATTCTGGATGAGGAATCTCCGGAAGCACAAAACGTTATCAAATCTTCTAAGCCACCGCCGATATATCTTAGAGAGCAAAACTCAAATGAACTAATAAAGAATTTGATCTCGGTAATAGGTGAAAATTCTTTTTATGTAGTTGCAATTAAGCGGGGTAGTAAAAATGAGACAAAAATTCAAGTTAATCGTGAAGATGACTTTCGTAAGGTAATTACGAAATTAGAGGCACTAAAAAAAAACTTTTATACATACCAACTGAAGAGCAGTAAAGGTCTCCAGGTAGTGATAAAGGGCATTGATTCATGCGTAGACCCAAGTGAGATAAAAACGTTTTTAGAAGAGAAGGGCTTCAAAATAAAAAACGTAATAAATATTAAAAATAGAGAAAAAAATCCCCAGCCACTATTTCGAGTGGAGTTAGAACCCGGCGACGTTAAGCTTAAAAAAAACGAAACGCATCCCATTTACAGTCTGAAATATATCCTGTATAGGAAAATAACGATAGAGGAGCCGCACAAAAGGAACGGTCCCGTGCAATGTTTAAACTGCCAAGAATTTGGTCACACTAAGGCATACTGCCATTTAACCCCTGTTTGCGTTGTATGTGGAGAGTTGCATGGTACAGCTCTCTGCGATAAGTCTAAAAACGACCCCAATGTAAAAAAATGCAGCAACTGTGGTGGTAATCACACTGCCAACTATAGAGGATGCCCTGTATACTCTATAGTCAAGCGCTCGGTTGGACCGAAACCTAATCCCCCTCAAATGCAGGTATCACATCAAGTTAACACTAATGACATTCAAGTGCCGCAGCCTAGTAATAACAGAACATCCTATGCAAACGTCCTAAAATCAAACCATATTCCAATTCAAGGTGATTTGCCAAATAATGATGAGACTCCAGTTTCTAATTTAAGTCGTCTAGAAAAAACCATGGAAACACTAGTGCAAACAGTAACTAACTTTACGAACACAATGGGTAATATGATGCAGGAAATATTAAGAATGCAATCGATGTTATTGCAGGCTGTACTAAACATGCCATGAATTGTTTAAAAATTTGTTTTTGGAACGCAAACGGCATTCGCCAACATAAAAATGAACTAGAATACTTTCTTAAAAGTAAACAAATTGATGTAATGATGGTTTCTGAAACTCATTTGACCTCAAGAAATACGTTTAAAATTAATGGTTATATATTATATGATACCAAGGACCCTCGAGATAGAGCTTGTGGAGGCTCTGCTATTTTGATAAAAGCCCGAATCAAACACTACTTAATGTGTGATTATCGTGAAGATTATCTGCAAGCAACGAACATTTGTGTTGAAGAGCTAAATCGAAACTTAGTACTTTCATCATTATACTCTCCACCTAGATTTTCAATATCAGAAAGCCAATATTATAAATATTTTAAATCATTAGGACCCTGTTTCCTAGCCGCTGGCGATTACAACGCTAAACATACCTTCTGGGGGTCACGGCTCATAACACCAAAGGGTCGTGTTTTGTACAATACAATGTCTAAAATGGATTTAAATGTGGTCGCGAGTGGTCAACCAACTTATTGGCCTACTGATCAGCAAAAAATTCCAGATGTCATCGATTTTGGCGTGGTTAAAAACATCCCCGCAGAAACGATTCATGTTGAAGCTTCTTTAGAATTATCTTCTGATCACACACCTACACTTCTAACTATAGCAAACCCTAATAGAATTGTATCTCCGTGTGGATACTTAGTGACGTCAGCAACACAAATAAATTGGTTAAAATATAAAAAATATCTCAGTACCCACTGCACTGAAAATATTCCGCTTAGAACACCGGAGAATGTGAATCTTTCTATTGTAAATTTTGACAATTATCTCAAACTAGCTGTTCAACATTCTAGCATAGCCCGCAAAAACATCAAAAATAGTAAAATATATTCTTCTGATGTCGAGCGTCTCTTGACTGAAAAAAGGAGAGCTCGAAGGGAGTGGCAATTGCACAGATCCCCTCAACTTAAAAATTTACTAAAAGAGTGTACAAAAAGGCTAAGAATCTTACTGCAGTCTCAAAAAACGGCTTCTCTGGAAAAATATCTTAAGGAACTTGATGCAACTCCTCAATCTGACTACTCATTATGGCGTGCAGCTAGAAATCTAAAAAGACCAGTTATCACTAAACCGCCATTAAGAAACTTAAATGGAAGTTGGGCACGAAATGATATAGAAAAAGGAAATATTTTTGTTAATCATTTGAAAACCGTATTTACCCCTCATACATCTTTCGATACTGCGGTCGAGTTACCACCTGTTGTTGTTAGATCAGCTGTTCCACTAAGATTTGAGATAAGAGAAATCGAAAAGGCTATTCATGATTTAAACCCCAAGAAAGCCCCTGGTTTTGATAACATCAGTAACAAAATGCTTTTGGAGCTACCCCGCATAGCAAAGAAAATTATTCTACTAATTTTTAATGCTATTTTACGCCTTGAATACTATCCACAAGAGTGGAAAGTATCTTTAGTTACCATGATACCTAAACCAGGAAAGGATCCCACAAAAGTTGAGTCATATAGACCTATAAGCCTATTGTCTAATATATCAAAGCTATTTGAGAAACTACTAGTGTCAAAATTAACGCCGATTTTAAATGAAAACAGATGTATTCCCAATCATCAATTCGGTTTTAGAAGAAAACACAGCACAATTGAACAAACTCATCGAATAGTAAATGTCATAAGAAAAGCCTTTGAAGAAAAAAAATATTGCTCTGCACTCTTCATCGATGTGTCTCAAGCTTTTGATAAAGTCTGGCATAAAGGGTTACTACTGAAGTTGCAGCAAAACTTACCAGCAAACATACACAAGCTGTTAGAAAGCTACTTAGTCGGTCGTCAATTTATTATTAAAGAAGGCGATTTTTTAAGTTCTCCTCAGCCAATTAACGCCGGAGTCCCACAAGGCAGCATCCTGGGCCCTCTATTATACTTAATTTATACTTCGGACTTGCCAACAAACAGCTACACCCATACCTCAACATTTGCGGACGATACAGCTTTTCTAAGCGTACACGCAAACTGTCAAGAAGCATCTCGTTACTTACAGGATCACATATTTGAACTGGAAAGGTGGTTAAAACAATGGAGGATAAAGATCAATGAGCAAAAATGCGTACATATAACATTCACATTGCGTCGGGAAACATGCCCCCCTATTAAAATCAATAATCAAATAATACCCCAACACTCGCATGTAAAATACCTCGGTATACATCTAGATCGGCGTTTAACGTGGAAATGGCATATAGAAGCTAAATTAACTCAAATGAAACTAAAAGCAATTCAAATAAATTGGCTTATTGGAAGAAATTCTGTTCTCAGCCTCGATTGCAAACTTCTACTTTACAACTCTATCTTAAAGCCAATTTGGTGCTACGGTATTCAGTTATGGGGCACTGCCTCGGCTTCTAACATCGAAAAAATTCAAAGGCGCCAAAATAAACTTCTTCGAATAATCACAGCCGCCCCCTGGTACGTCAAAAACTCAAATATCCACAAGGATCTCAATGTGCCATTAGTAAAAACTATGATAACGAAATATGCAGTAAAATATTTAAAAAGGCTGGAACTGCACCCAAACCCATTAGCACGAAATATTTTAAATTATGGCGGCCACACTCGATTAAGAAGAAGAGACACTGCAGCACTCACCCAATCAGATGAGCGGTAAACATCTACATATGTGAACAGAAACCGTGATGACGAAATCTTTTTTGTCCGGCACTGGCAGGACATAAATCAAATATTAGGTTAAGATTTGATTAATTATTGTTAGTTCATATTTAGTATATGAAGATTCAATAAATAAATACTGAGAAAAAAAAAAGAAAAAAAAAAAATATTAAAACTTATGAAGTGCCTTTTCGTTTTACTTTTTTTTTAAGTTAAATAAAAAATGTAAATAAATATATGTAGTTTAATTTTTTAATTGTCAGAGGTATGGATAGGGTAAACATAGCTGTTAATAGAATTGTCTGCTTCTAAATTTGTATACCCACATTACAATAGAAATACTAGAGAAATTAAATTAAGGTTTTTATAGTGGGTAGTAAACTTCTGCACAAATGCATTTAAAAGCCGTTTGAAGACATTCGATTGTTTTTTAAATACTGATTGATAAGTATGAATTATCTTGTTTTTTTTTCAATTATTAGGTATGACTAGCTAGATTTGTATGAAGCAAAAAACAATTAAAGATGAAAAATATTTTTATAGAATATTTAAGTTTTTATTTTAAATTATTTTATTATTACAAAAACATATTATCAAATATTTAATTAAAAGTAAAAAAAAAAAATAAAAGGTAATTCTATTATTTGCAAAATTAATATAAAAATAATACATACAACGATCAAAATCTGAGAAACAATCGGCAATAAACATCAAGATCACACATTGTGAATTGAAAAGTTTACCGTACATAACTGTATTATAGACACACAATTGTTGTGTGTTGTTTTTTCGTTCAAATAAAATTATGGATCGAGTTGGTTTATTTAAATCAGTGATGCTCATTCAGGCAAACAATTGTTTAGAAGCCCCACCCCTTTGTTTTTTACGCTCATTATTTTTGTCGTACGTGTGAGAGCAACAAGCGCACATGTACGATAGATGCATTGATATTTGTTCAAATACAGTGTGTAAAATAAATAATAATGAAATTAATTTAGTTGTTCGTCAGACAGCGACGAATGCACATGCGCGGAAGCTACGCTAGTTTGTTGTTAAAAAATATTAAAATGCAAAACTATTTTATGATTAAAAATGCCTTTGGTAATGCCCAATGTCTTTTATGTTATCAAACATTTAAAGGACATTGGGAAAATGTTATTAAGAAGCATTATGATTCTTTTCATAGCAATATGACTGGATATACCGATGAAGAAAAAAAAACCTTTTTATTAGAAATAAAAAGATTTTTTTGGAAAAATTGAAGGAATGGCTATCAGGGGAAGAAAATATTGAAAATAAATCAGATTTTATTTTAAAAAAAGCCATTTCAGACGTAGTCGCCTTAAATATTGTCAGGCAGGGCAGACCGTTTATCGATGGAGTTTTTATTAAACAGTTGTTTAGTAAACTTCTTCATATGATAAATTATAATGTTAATTTAATAGAATCTGTGCCTTTGTCCCGCAGTACTATTGCGCGACGCGCTGCGCAGTTAGGAACATCGGTAGAGTTGGCAATTAAGGAAAAATTAAGAAATTGTGTATTTTTTTCCTTTTGCTTAGATGAAAGTACTGACATGAAATGGCTTTTTTTAAAATAATATCTGATTTATTTTCAAGATTTTCTTCCCCAGATAGCCATTCCTTAAATTAAAAAAAAAAAATTTATTTCTAATAAAAAGGTTTTTTTTCCTCATCGGTATACCTAGTCATATAGCTATGAAAAGAATCATAATTTTCTTAATTAATCCCTAATCACCAACTCTACAGAAAACCCTCATCGACGGAAGTTTATCATATCACATACACTTAGTTCAGTGTGAACAGCATTATTATAAATTTTATATAACCAAAAAAAAAATCTTGTGATATAATATTAATAAAAATTGTGCGTTTAATTTTGTGTGTCACTGTACTTAAGCAATTCTCTCAGAATACATATGCAAAACATTTTTGAACACCAATGATTTAAATCCAACTACTGCTTTAGACTGATTTGTTTGAAACGAACTACTGTTTTAACATTGATTTGATTTTTTATAATGGATCATTCGAGCTGATTTAAAAAAAAAATTACAGTAGTTGACACAACAATAATTTGGTGTTGACAACTGTGTACAAGAAACAAATGCATTCGTGCAGGGGTTTAGTGGGTAGTAGGGAATGGTAAATGGATACCAAAATCGATTTTCGATTTTTCGATCGACTTTTTTATTACGGTTTTTGAAATCGATTAATCGAACCTCAAAATCGATTTAAAAATCGTTTAATATCACAAAATGTATACACCAGCATTTTTTTTTGGAAAACTACTAGATAAATTGAACTGAGATTTTGACAGTGTGTAGATGTGACTACTTTTTATAATTTCCTGCAAAAAGTGAAAATGTGTAAATTTTTAGATCGCCTTTAGAGGAAAAAGTGCATGTTCATTTTACATATTAAAATTATGTTCTTATGTAGTCAATCAGGCCTGTCACATAAATTAATTCCGATCGAAAGTGGAAGTGATTTCGTATCTTGCTTCACATTAAACGAAATCTGTGACAAGCCTGAATTTCAAAGGCTTATGACAGTAGTTCCTGATCGGTGGCGAATGTTTCTTTGCTCAGTTACTATTAAGTTAGTTAACAAAAACACGTTTGCATCAGGGTTCAGAAATATTCATACATGAATTCTAAAATTCCAACATTCATGATAAATTGTCATGAATAATGCTTGCAAAATTTTTTGTTTTATTCTCACACTGTAAAATGAAAAGCTAAGATTTTTTTTTATTTTTAAGCACATGAATAGTTTTGTTTTTTTTTCCAGTTTGTACATATGCACGTATGTGAATAAAGAAAAGTACAAAATTGTAAAAACTAAAATATGAGAGGCTAATCGTTGCTGTCATTTATGTTTATAATAAAAAGAGTTCCTCTCTGTTGTGTTTTGCTTTATTCGTGTTTAAAAACACAAAATATCGCTTGCTTCATTTGTTCTTGTTTAATAGTATTTGTAGACTTGATTTGTACATGATAAAAATGCTTTTTTAAGCGTCGTTTATTCGTGGTTTTTTCATACATTAAGAAAATAAAAACACTTGCAACTTTATTTTGAACAATTGTATATATAACAACAGTACAAATTTTCAATGAATTACTTATTTTAAAAGTGTTGTGGTATGTTTTTTTTAAAACTTTAATAAAAAAAAATATAAAATAAATCATACCTATTTTTTTGTTTTTTTTATGAGCAGTATTTTCACTTAAAAAATTTTTTTTCTCTAAATTTGCACTTCAAAAAAAAAGACAAAAAAAACTAATCGTGCCACTAATTGTTGAAAATTTGTTTTTTTTTTCAACGTTCATAAATATTTATGTATGAATAGTAAAATTCAAACATTTATAATAAATAATTTGTCTATCTCATGTTTTTTGTAGAAACAACACAAGATTGATATAAACACAGATTACGCATTGCGCATGTTTTTTATTATTTACGAAATTTAACTGGGTAATATTAAGTCACATCAGCACATTATACACATGTTTGTTTACTTGTGTTTCTACATTTCATTTTTAAAAGCTGAATGAGCTATTTTGGTGTCTTTGTATCATGGAAACAAAAAACAATACAAATATAAGAACAAATAAAGCAAGAGTTTTTTTGTGTTTTAAAACACGAATAAAGCAAAACACAACAGAGATAATGATGTGAATAGCAAGTGTATATTTGGAAGTATGTATAAGAATGCAAGATGAGCAAAAGAAGTTAAAAAAAAAATTCTCTCATGTACAAATGTAAGAAAAAATAAATCTCTATTATTATCTCATGTGTTTTGTAGAAGCGAAAAATAATGAAAATACTTGTATACAAGAACGAATAAAGCAAAATTTTTTTTGTGTTTTTAAGCAGGAATAAAACAGCACACAACAGTGTATAAAATTTTTTATTCCTACCCATGAGTGAATAGTGAGTGAATATTTGGAACTCTGGTTTGCATGTCATTAATGCCAGAAAGATGAAGAGACATTTCCTTTTAATTTCGTATTTGTTAGGATAAATTACATACTTTTTGTTATTTCACCCTGCTTATAACTAGATTTAAATATCGCTCACAGAGCCCTTATACTAAACTTGGAAGTATATCAAGGATACTAATAGGTAAATAAGTAAAATTAAAACTTTAAACTGGGAAAACTGCATAAGCATACAGTATGTACGCACAAATTTATCGATTTAATTAAGATTCAAATGAAAAATTGCCACAATTTTGATAAAAATAAAAAAATCGATTTCAGTATAAAATCGCATGCGTAAATTCGATTGCAAAAAATCGATTTTTTTTACCACAAAATCGATTTTCGATTGGAATCGAAATCGATTTACCATTCCCTAGCATGGTGAAATTACTAGAAGGTGGCAGCACTACGGACTCTAATATTTTTTGCTTATCCATGGTGAAAGAGTTATTGTGTCAAAATTATTTGTTTATTCATAGCAAGTGTCAAAATATTGATTGATAACGTTAATTTATTTAAAAAAATAATTTGCGAGATAAAAAAAACAATTTGTTCGGTACTATTGTGTTTAAAATAAATAGTTAAAACAATTGAAATAAAACATAAAAAAAGATGTATTGTAGTTATAATAAAAAAAACTTGTGAGTTGTATTAAAACTAATCGTTTGTAAAAGATACATTCTGTTGTGAAAGTTTTGCAAATAGTTTGAAATATAACTTAAATTAAATACGTATTGTATTATAAAAGTGGTTTTTATTTGTTGCGAAAAGCAACCAGTGTTTTAAATTACAAATTACAGCCAATCGTTTATAACGTAGCTTTTTGCATCGTGGTGGAGGACCAGCAAAAAAACTCATTTGCAAAAGAAGACTTTTATTTAAATAAAAAATCAAACCTTTTTTAATTGTGAAGCCTTTGTGCGTGCTTTTCAAAAATGCGTAAGTGTTTATTATGCGGTAAGGAATAACTGCCTGGCAACGGTACGTTTTTTAAACCTCCGCCGGTCGCAAAGACTCAAGATTTCCTGTATAGCCGGAAATCGGCCGGGCGCAAGGATTTTCTCCCCTATGGGATAACTAATACCGGTTTCGCTAACTAAAGATGCTCTGCATAGACGGCCTTTGCCCATGGGCAAGGATTCTCTCCTCATTAGTATAACATAAACATAAAGAAGGTTTTACTTGTATTTTGATTAAAATTCTTAAACAAATAAGTATATAGTATATACATACATTAAAGAATTAAAAAAAAAGAATAAAATGCCAAAACCATCAAATTCCACCAGTTTTTTATCGACTTCTGTTTGAATTTTAATGTGTACAAGCGTCAAAACCAGGGTCAGATCATCTACAATATTACCTAAAAAAGTAAACTATATTATTATAGGTGACAATTTGCTAGCCTCGTAACTTACTTCCATGATTAATGCTGGCAACTAAAACTTGTCTATTCTTGTTTTTATCCAATATGTATTCACTGACATCTAAAATTGACTGGCTGATATTGATATGCACTTTGATTGCACTTTACACTTTGCAGCAAGTTGACTTGTACTGCTGCATTTATGTATGTAAGTAATTTAACTTGCTATTTCTAATATAAAACATAATAATTATGTTTTTTTACTTTGTATAAATTTGTTTTACTAAGTATGTGTTTATATGGCTTTTATTTTGTGAGGAATTGACGTTTCAATAAGAATAATATTTTGGTTTGGTGAAAATTCATATTTTTGACACACTTAACTTTTTTACACAAACAAATTTGCCTGTTTTTGTTGTATTGTTGTACAACAAATCCTAGTGCTGCCACCTTGTAGATATGACTGACCACTGTTTATCATTTTCCTGCAAAAAGTAACTCGATTTTCAATTGGAATAGAAATCGATTAACCATTCTCTAATTGGCACAAGTACTAAGATTATTGAAAATGGGGCGAATCGGCCCATAATGACCACAAAGCATAATAATGACTGACTACACTTTCTTACTTGTTTTTATATGGAAACCTTCAATTTAATTGCCACTAGTTTAAATACAAATTAATAAAAAAAACACAATTACATATGTATGTAGATGTTTGCATATTTAATTATTTATTACTTTATAATATCGAATTTTTATCAATATCCGACTACAAATAATTGAAAAATTAAACTTTAAAATAATCTAGTTTAAGGTATGACAATGGCCTCAACTTTTCACTTGGTGTTTACAATAAAGCAAATATTTTTTTAAATTGTTGCTCTGATTGTAAACGAAGCTTTAATTTTTTCAACAAAAATTTAACTTTAGTTTTTTAAGAAATTGAGTCTACATCTACTTTAGCAACAATTCGTATGAAAGTATTTTATTAAGTTTTCTTTAAGTTGCCCGCGATATTCTGCTGTTGAACATCTTTTTTTTGTTGCAAGAAGTATGATAGGGGTAAGGCTTCATAATATGCTTATTTAAAGGAAAAGCATCGTCTGCTACCACCACGTAAGGTAGATTACTTTGTCTTCCCACCATTGAGTCCTTAGGTAAACTTACTTCGTCCTCTAAAGTCTTCTTGAGATGACTGCGCTGAAAACCTGCTGCGTCGTTATTTCTACCATTACTTCCGACAGCAACATATACAAATTTACAACGGGCGTCAATTCGACAATTCGAAAACTGCCACTGAAGGGCGAACTCCTTGGCAATGCATTCCCATTCTTCGGGACTGGATGGAAATTGTAAATATAAAATGTTAATACCTGCAAGCCAAAAAAATCTAATTGCATACCTTTAAGTAATCTTCTCGTAAATTTCGATACAGTGCTTCGCAAACAATAGGCACTATTTTACAAAAAGATGATGGAGAAATCATTGACGAGTAGTTCATACTCCTATAGGATTCACCAGTTGCAAGAAATCGCAGGGTTATTGCTAATTTTTCTGCCACAGAAATCGACTCTCTAAAACTGCTATCAGCTTTATATATTTCTGGCGTTATTAGCTCTGCAAGTTTAGTAAAATGTTCATCATCCATCCTAAGAAAATTTCGATAGGAGTTACTATCCGTCAAAAGGAGCTCTTTAGTTAAAAAAGCAAAGGAGCCATTTACTTTTCGATTTCTTCGCCATGAATGAATCTATAATTTTTTAGATTTTTCTTTCTTTTTTGTTGCAAGAATGCGCATAATACTTACAAGATCTGATAAAAAAATTAAGTTTGAAAATGTATATTTGTTTTATATCGCATATTTGTTTATTAGTTACCCAAAGCCATTTCTTCACCTTCGTCGGATTCAGAATCTTCGAATGCTAATTTTGCGCAATATAATAATTTTTCTATTTTTTTATCTAAATTCATCTTTTTTAATTTTACAAAAATGTTTGGCAATTTAAATTTGCAAAATAACACCACAGCCTATTATAATAAACACTACAAGAAAAAGCCGCCAAGCTTTACGAATGAAGAAAAGAAAGAAACAAGTATAAAATTTCTGTCTGACTTCTAATGTTTCATATGTAAACGCTACAGGTAAGATTAAAAGAGAATTCAAAAAATGTCCTAGTGTAAATTGGGACTAACACTGATCCATCACATATGCCTCAACAGCATTGGGTTGCTTTTTATTTTCCTAAAAACGAAACTGCCGAGTACTTTTGTTCTGCTGGCCAATCTCCAAACAAATCTTTAAGGTTATTTTTAAATAAAAATTGTAAAACTTTTACTTATAATAGTCTTCGAATTCAGAGTAAAACTTCAACTTTATGTGGCGTTTATTGTTGTGTATTTATTTATTTAAGATGTAAAAACATAAGTTTCAATAAAATTTTAAAATTGTTTAATTATTTCAATTTAAATTATAATGATATTTTAGTTGTAAGTTTATTTAAGAATATATTTAAGAATTTTTAAAAATATAATAAAAAATTAAAATATATAATTGTTGTTTTCTTCTACATCCCTTATCGCCTCAAAAAACATTTTATCCATTTCGTCATATAGATACCATATCGGTGGAATTGATCGTAAAACATCATCCTGCCCGTCATAAAGCGCTTGGAATATTGGTAAATCTATTGGCGGTAATATAAGCACTTCTATTACATTAATTCTTTCTTTTCTGTTGTTTTGGTTTTCTTCATTTATTTGATTGTTCATTGCGGCTTTGCTAATAGATAGTTGCCAAATAAGAGATTTTTGACTAGTGAAAAGTTTATTAACTCATAATTTAATATGAAGCAAACAGTCAAGGTTAATTTTTAAACTTAAAAAATGCTACGATTGCATTTTTTAGCCTAACGCAAAGTTTATTGACTTTTAATTTCGACAATAACAAAACTGTATTTATTTTTTAACATAATGTTCTAAAAAGTTTTTATATGTAGCCAAATCTATTTGTAAATCGATGGTCTCAAGTAGAAAGGCCCTAACTCGTATTTTTTTACGAAATTGAGTTTTTCAGTGATTCGAATAAATTTTACACAACTACACCTCGTCACAAAAATTTATTGCAATATAGTAAAGAATAATGGGTATACAAGCAATTGTATGAGCATGTTTACATTATGATACATACAGTTTCTATTATGTTTTTACCTTCTCCTATACAGTTACTATTATTTGAGTTAGGGCCTTTCTACTTGAGACCAACGAAATACATTATTTGGCTTAAAAACAATAAAAAGGTGTATCAAATATTCAAGGTTAATTTTTAAACTTTAAAATTGCATATGATTGCATTTTTTACCCTAACGAAAAGTTTATTAACTCATAATTTAATATGAAGCAAACAGTCAAGGTTAATTTTCAAACTTTAAAATTGCATATGATTGCATTTTTTACCCTAACGAAAAGTTTATTAACTCATAATTTAATATGAAGCAAACAGTCAAAGTTAATTTTTAAACTTAAAAAATGCAATCGTAGCATTTTTTAGCCTAACGAAAAGTTTATTGACTTTTAATTTCGACAATAATAAAATTGTATTTATTTTTTAACAGAATGTTCTAAGAAGTTCTTATATGTACCCCAATTTATTTGTAAATACATTATTTGGCTTAAAAAAATGAAAATGTGCAGCAAATATTCAAGGTAAAAATTAACCTTTAAAATTGAATATTGCATTTTTTATCCTAACGAAAAGTTTTATTGACTTATAATTCAATGCGAAGCAAATATTCAAGGTTAATTTTTAAATTAAAAATGCATACGATTGCATTTTTTACCCTATTGAACGGAAGGTTCTAAAAAGTTCAATAACCATAGATCATTTTTCAAAATATGTTCTGATTAACATTAAATATATAGAAAAAAAAGAATATATATATATAAATTGAAAATAATATCTAATAATTATTAAAAATGAATACATCAATGTTAAAGTGTGAATTTTGTCAACACGTAACGTTCAAAACGAAATTTAATAAGAAAAGGCATTTTATGCGAGTGTATAATTTCCGCCCGTCTAAATCAAAATTCTATAAAACTCCAAGAGCCGTTTATGATGGAAAGCGGGAGGAGAAGGAGCAATATCCTGCAAATGTTAGTGAGGAGATGCCTGACTATGTTAAGGAATTTATAGAGGAAGAGGATTCCTTACTATTACAAATCAAATTTTAAAATGTAAATTATTTTTAAAAAAAAATTAATTAAAAATATCTTGTTTTTGTTTTATTATAATTATCTTTATTGTAAGGATTTCTTTTTCAGAGTTTAGATATAATTTAAATCGAATATTGCAGGTCCTTTTGGTAATTGACGCCCCTTGTAAATAATTGTCCAAACTTTATCATTCATTTGAGTTAAGTATGGATCCTCCTTGTTTAAAAATTTCATCATTCTATGGGGAAGATAAAACCATTTATTATCATCTAAATTGGCAATGACTTTTAAACCAAATTGTGTTTCTTTCCATTCAAAATTCACAATTTTCAAAGATTGGTTTAAAGGTATATCATCTATTCTAATATAGTCGGACTTAATACCTTGGGCAATATTTACAATTTTTTTATACATCTAAAAACAAACAAGAAAAAATAATAAAAATAAATAATTAAATATAACATTATTATATAGGAATTACTTACCATTTTTATTAAGTTTCCTTTAAAGTGGCAATTAGGGTAATGATGTGGAGTATACTCCCTTAGCCTTTTTATACTAATGGCATACTTGCTTAGGTTAAAGTACAAATTGAGTTTATTTATATACTTACATATGTTGAATATTTAAGCTATAGTACATATTACTCTCTCTTATTTTAAAATACTCAAACAATACATTTAAACATATTACAGAATTTTTTTAATTTCTCTTCATTAAAGAAAATATAAATATGATCAACTTAATATTACTATTTTATATTTAAAACAACTCAATAATTTCTTTATTTTATTTATATTCAAAACTCCTCCTTATTTTTTTTTTTTAGCTTTAAATTTATTTATTGGATCTTTCTTTTTAAAGAAAATAACAATAAGTATTAAAATCTTAAGTTAACTAATAGTTTCTGGGCCTATTGCCACTGCAATAGAAAATCCCTTTTTTGTTGCGTAGTGTTCATCTTCGTTGCAGTTCTGCGAGGGCCAATGTGTCGACCCTCTTGAGGCGAGTATGTCCATTAAAATACAGTAGATCCTGTGCAAGAGGATTTGGATGAGTTGCTAGTTTTCGTGCGTATTTGTAGCACATGGTTTTTCTTTCGTCGCGAACGAATGGAATATTTAGGCCCTTATGAATAATCGCGTTGCTAATATACCACGGGTCACCAGTAATTTGTCGCAATATTTTATTTTGTCGTCTTTGTAATTTTTCTATATTAGAAGCAGAAGCGGTTCCCCATAGTTGGATGCCATAGGTCCGTATTGGCTTAATTATAGCTTTGTAAAGAAGAATCTTGTAGGTTAGGTTTAGAGCAGAATGGGGCCAAAGCAGCCACTGAAGCTGCAGTACTTTAAGTTTTAGTTGTGTAGTTTTGAATTCAATATGTTGAGACCAGGTAAGGCGACGATCAAGGTGTATACCAAGATATTTTATATGAGTTTGCTCAGGGATGTCGATGTTATTTATCTTCAGTTTGGGACAGTTACCCTTTATGAAAGTGATATGTGCGCACTTTGTTTGATTTACTTTTATTTTCCATTTGTAAAGCCATCTTTCGAGTTCTTTTATATGAGCCTGCAGAAAACTGGAAGCAATTACTGGATTTTTATGTACACTTATAAAAGCTATATCGTCTGCAAAAGTTGACGTGTGTATTAGGTTATTTGTGGGCATATCTGAGGTAAAAAGTATATACATTAAAGGACCAAGTATACTGCCTTGAGGAACTCCTGCTGCGATTTTTCTTGAGTCTGAGATGTGGTCTTTATACTTTACTACAAACGAGCGATCTAGTAAATAATTGCGCAGGAACTTGTGGGTATTTTGGGGTAACAAAGAGCTAATTTCATATAATAGCCCCTCATGCCAGACTTTGTCAAAGGCTTGAGAAATGTCTATGAAGAGTGATGAGCAGTAGTGTTTGTCCTCAAAAGCCTTTCTGATTAGAGTTACTATGCGATGAACCTGTTCTATAGTGCCATGATCCTTTCGGAAACCAAACTGATGAACGGGAGTGACATGGTAGTCGTTTAGATATGGAGTCAACGCGTATAAAAATACTTTCTCGAAAAGTTTTGATAAAATTGAAAGTAAGCTTATCGGGCGATAAGATGAAACTTGGCTAGCGTCCTTACCTGGCTTAGGTATCATAATTATTTCTGATGTTTTCTATGATTTGGGGTAGAAACCAGTACGCAGGATCGAATTGAAGATGAATAAAATTAGCTTTAGGGCCGATGTTGGTAGTTCGCGAATCATTTTTCCTGAAATTTTGTCCATGCCAGGGGATTTATTTGTTTTAATTTTTTTAATTCCAATACGGTCTTCAATAACAATACGGTCTTCAATAGCTGGTAAAGTTATGTCTGAGCTAGAAGTATTAGGCGTAAACACTTTCTCGAGATGATCGGCAAAAATTCCGCTTTATCTTTATGGGACCTAGCCCAATTACCATCGCTATAACGAATAGCAGATTCATATCTAGATGGGGTTTTTAACTTTTTTGTGACTTTCCAAAGACTATAATCCGTGGATTTTGTTGGATCTACACCTTCTAAATATGCCCTTAGAGCTGACTGTTTGTCCTCCAAAAGAGCATTATGAAGGGTTTTTTGGCAGTGGTTTAGTTGACTATTTAAAGTAGGAGAACGGTGTAGTTGCCATTGTTTTCTGAGATTTCTCTTTTCCCTTATAAGGTTTTGAATGTTTGTTGAAAATTTATTGTTTTTATTGCCGGTAGAGCTTTTAAAAGGTGTAGCGACTTTAGCTGCAGTAGATAATGTGTCCGAGAACATGTTTATAGCATCTTGAATTTCCCTATCGGACTTCAGTAAAGTATTTTGCTGTATGTGGGAGCTTACATACTTCCTATATTTGAGCCAGTTAGTATGTCTTTTTGGGAAAGAAAAAGGTGTTTCGATGCTTTGCCAATTGGTCATTGATATAATAGTGGGAGGGTGGTCAGAAGACAAGTCGAACAAAAAAACTGTAGAAAGCTGATCGCGTCTGATGTTCTTAATGACTGCAAAGTATATTAAATCCGGAGTCTTTTGCAGATCTGTAGGCCAGTAAGTGGGCTGTCCACCGTCAAATTTAAGAGCTGAGATAGCTTTAAGTAGCTGTCTGCCCTTTGCAGTAATAAGACGTGAGCCCCAGAACGTGTGCTTTGCGTTGTAATCTCCTGCCGCTATAAATTTATTGCCTAGAGTTTTGTAAAAAGTAATGAATTGATCATCTGTTATTTTGTGTCTTGGAGGACAGTATAAAGAAGATATGGTGATGTTTGTGGCCGAAAGGCGTATTGATGAGGCTTGTATGTGATCTGTTTTGTATTCTAGCATTGGGTAATGACTAATATGATTACTTATAATTATAACTGCACCACCACACGCTTTACCACTTGGATGTTTTGTGTCGTATATAGAATAACCTTGGATTCGAAAACAGTTTTTTAATGTAAAATGCGTTTCAGAAACCAGTAATATGTCAATAGACTGAGACTTTAGAAAACTTTCTACTTAAATTTTATGTTGGCTTAAGCCGTTTGCATTCCAGTAACATATTCTTATCTGGTTCATTTTTTATAGGCGAATGCTTAAAGAAGCATACCCTGGTTTCTTAATAGTTCCTGCATCATGACTTGCATATTTGATATGAAGTTGTTCATAGTTTGAATCAGAAGCTCAATTGACCTTTCTATAGCCGATTTCTGTGAAGATTTATTTTGAGTTCCAGATTCTGGGATTTTGTGTGTGTCCGATTGTACAAAGGGGATAATAAGGGATTGAGCGGCTTGAGCATACAACATATTATTTGTAGGATTAGGGAATGGGTTGACTGAGTTATTGGTGTTGTTGTTATTTGTTTGATGTGTGGAGATATTGTTGGATAAGTTTGGGAAGTCATTTGACTGAAAACGTTGATAAGCGGGCTTTTTATGAGTATTTTGCTTTATCTGTACAAAGACGGGACATCCTCTGTAATTAGCGGTGTGGTTACCACCACAGTTGCTACATTTTTTAATCCTTGAGTCGTTTTTAGATTTTATGCGTTCTGACGTTTTATGGACGTCACCACATATTACGCATACCGCTGGGAACTTGCAATAAGATTTAGTGTGGCCGAATTCTTGACAGTTTTAGCATTGTGGTGGGTCTTTTCGTTTGCGTGGTTCTTCAACAGTAATTCTTCGGTGTAGAAGGTATCGAAGATTATAAATTGGATGTGTCGCGTTTCCTTTTAATTTGCTTGATTCGAAGGCGATTTCGACTTTAAAGAGCGGTTGTGGTATTTTATCTTTATTACTGATGTTGTGTACTGACTTTACCTTGAAGCCTTCATCTTCTATAGCATTTGCTATTTCACTAATTGGGACGTTGCTTTCAATGCCTTTAATGACGACTGACAAACCTTTTGAGCTTTTAAGCTGATGAGTGTAATAATTTTTATTTTTCGAATCAAGATACGAAACAATTTTACGGAAATTCGTTTCCGTGAATGTCTGGATTTTCGTTTCAGAAACGTTTCCCCTGCGTAGAGATTCTACAAAAAAGTTATCTTTTCCGACTGTTGCCGTCAAGGAAATCACCAAAAGGTTGGAGTTTTGTTCACGTAAGAAAATTGCCGGGGGCTTGTGTTGTTTAACCATTTCGACTTCTTTATCTTCGACACCGTTAGTAGCTAACAAGGAAAAACGGTTTTGGCCCGTTGTTTGAGTAGTACCTATTTTCTTTGTTTGTTTCGGAGTGGGGTTGTTTTTGGAGGAGCCGGGGCTACGTTTTCGCTTTAATATTGTAAAGTACCGATCAATCCCTTTTAATGTTTGATCGCTACCTTTTGCTACCTGTTTTAGTTGTTTTAGGTATAGCACCCTTTGAGCCGACCATTACCGACTTATTTGAAGTAGAATCATTTGTTTGTTTGTTCAATGAAAGAGATTTTTTAAGAGCTTCACTTGTTTGCTCTTTATTATTATTAGTTTGTGCAGTAGTTTTATGTGTATTAGTAGGAGTATTAGTAAAGAGAGAATTACATACTGACATTATTGGTGTCGATAAAGAGTTTGAAGAAGTTGTAATTGTAGTTGTCGTACATGCTTGTGATGTAAATGCTGAACAAGTACTTGTACTTGTTGTTGTTGGTGTTTTGCATTGTAAGGCCCAAGCTGCTTCATTATGTAGAGGGGCACTTGTGGTTTGCGCGGGTGAGCAAAATGTTTTTATTTTTTCGTTAACTGTTGGCGGAGAATGCCCGATAGGCATCTTTTTTAGTTTTTGTTTTTTTAAGTTTTTTGTTTGTTTTTTTCCTTGATTTTTTTTTATTTTTTTAATTTTCGGTTTTTAACTCTTTTTAAAACTGTCTATTTGTGTAAATTACACATTTATTCATTTATGAATTTTTTTTTTATTTTTTTTTTTATTTTAACACTTGCTGTTTTCGTACGGAGTAAAAAGAAACACGTCTTTTCCTTATGGAAAAATACATTGGGAAAGAAAACTAATGGGTAGGCAGAATTTTTGCTGCTTTAAATAAGAAGCAAAATGCTCCCTATGTGGTATATGGGCAAAAAACTAATGGGTAGGTAGAATTTTTGCTGCTTTAAATAAAAAGCAAAATGCTCCCTCTGTGGTATATGGAATGGGGAAGCAGAATTTTTGCTGCCTCCCCATTTCCCTACTACTATCAAACCATAAGTAACGGTATTTAACTGATAAATTATATAAAATATTTATTTTTCTTAATTTAAATTTCTACATTTTTTTATTTCAAATAATTAAGAACCGCAGCATCGGCTCAACTATTACTCAAATTTCCTTGTTTTTTTCCAAGAATTCTAAACATCTGCAAATGCATAACTGATAGTTTTTTCCAAGAATTTTTTGGATTAGGACTGTTACAAAAAAAAAGCTTTATATTTCATAAATATTTATCACGTATGTAGAAAACATTCGAAAAATAAAAAGGTTTAATATTAAAAAAAAAAGTAACTTATGAACAGGAACAATTAGCAGATTTATTATTTAATTGGTACAACCGACTTTAAGTTTACATTATACATAAGCATGGGTGCCGGGTCATTGCAATATAAACGACAATGAGGTAGCTGATGCATTTTCGAGACAGGGATCAGAGATGGAGAATCCTAACTGTATGGAGGCGGTTAGGCCTCAAATAGGCTTGTATTTTCGGAAGGATCAGGGAATGAATTCAGGGCGAGACCAATCGGACCTAGGGGAACCGAACGGACTACCGGGTAGCGCGGACGCTGTGGCCGGTACTTAAGAAGTCCGATTCGGAGTCGCTGCTGGGCAGGAGTAGGGTCTGCGTTAGAACCATGACAGGAATTATCACAGCCCACTGCATGGTAGGCAGGATGGCGATGAGGATGGGATCCGGCTTTTCGGAAATGTGCGGGTTGTGTGAGGACCCGGTGGAGTTAGAGACACTTGAGCACATTCTGTGTCACTGTCCCCGGCTACAGTGCAGCGGGCTGAGGTGGCTGGGCAGCAGATTCCTAGACGAATAAGATGTATCGAGCTGTGGACTCGAGAGTCTGATAGGATTCTGAATGGAGATGGACAGGCTGCGTGGTAGCAGACTGTGTGCTAGCCGTACGTAGGCCGAATTTGTGTTGAGTAGGGTTTCTCTCGGTTTTGGTCTGATATCGCCAGTTCTCATCTGTAATTTTTATCTTTTCTTATGCTTTCACTATTTATTTCACCTATTTTCCATCTATCTATGTATATCTAAACAAGGCGTCACAATGAACCATTTTGGTCTCTGGGTGAAGGTGTGAAGGAGACTTTACACCAGCCGTTCCACCTATCTACCTACCTATGCATAAGTATTTAAGGCTGGAAGCTAACGCTTAAGGTTTAAAAACCATATACATATATACTATATGAATAATACTTGAACTTTCAAAATCAGCTGTTAATGTTAACGATTTGTGAATAACACTTTGTAAGGGTTTAAGAAATATATATAAATACTGCAATTTCTCTCCAATGTAGCGAACCTTACGAATATCATATTAAGTAAACCAACGAACTGTAGCGAAACATATTCTAAATAAACAAAAGGCTTTAAACAAAGCATCCAGGGATGAAAACACTCTGTAGTCAGATTTATTTTATTTTTTTAATTTTTTACATATAAAACAATTTTTTAACGATGCAAACACAAACAATTTTATTTCCAAACCAGCCATCCTGACGGATGGACTGACGGACGGAGAAAAATAACTATTTCTCATATACAATTATAATTACTTACTGCCATCCAGGCATGAATCATATTTTGTTTGGATTAAATTACATCATATTTATACCACTTCTTATATGAAATAATCACATACTCCCATCCAGGCATGATCCCAAATTTGTGTGGAAAAAAATTGCCCGGACCGGCATAAACATACTACTTAGTAGACTCTCCTATCATTAAAATTTCCGCTAATTTAGCAATTTTTACCGAATTTTTGCCATTCCTTATAGTTTTAAGGACTTTAAAGGACTTTAAATCAATTTTATGGCTTGTTTGAAATATTAAAAATTTTTATTTTTATCCTCGCTATTTTGCCATATGTTTTTGCTTTTTTCCGACATTTTGTTTTTTAACCCATTTAGCGATTTCAAATATATTTTAGAGTTTGTTAACAAGTTGGCAATTTTTCTCGATTGTTAGCCATAATCGCGATGGAAGCGATTTTTTCCTGTGATTCTTTACAGCTTTTACGATTTTTAATAAATATAAGACGTTGCTATCATGCCGCTTTTAGCAAATTAGCTATCTTTAATCAACTAAAAAACAAGCCTGTAATCACAACAGAAGTCACTAAATAAAATATGATTTTTGTAGTGTCGTCGAATTTTCTTTATTTTAAATGATCTGTTGTAGATAAAACAGCTTATTGCATAAAGAATTAATAAAGAACACATTAAAAATTTTTATTGAAGAAATTTAGTATGACGGCCATCTTATAATAGTCGCAAAAATAACAAAGTTATTTCACAAAGTTGTTTACGTAGTTAAACGTTTTAAAATCGCAAAATAATATGCCCAGAACACCTTTCTTGCGATTAAAAATTACTTTGATAAAATGTGATTTTCAGAACAGGCGTGTATATGTATATATTCTTAATTATACAAATCTTGTTTGTAAATTTTTGCTTTTGATTTTTGTGAGACCGAACGTTGTGTAGAATGTAAAAATAAAAAAACTAATGACTAATGTTGTAAGTTTTTTTTTTAGTTTTATTATGGATAATTTCTTCGCTTTTAATTGTATTGATCCTTCGAAACATGACATATGTATCAGTTAAATAGAGAGCAAAAATTATATTAAATTATATGAAGCAATAAGTTTCTGTTACGTTTTTTTGTAAAAGGACATTCTTGTGCTAAGTGTATCCTTAATCCAAATAGAGCAAAATTTGATAGGGATATGAGGCTCAATATATATAATGCACACACAAATTTGCAAAGAATGGGTGCATTTTTTCTGTCCCTTATTACATTTTTTAGTTTCAGGATATATGGGAAGGACTCGAATTCTTGCCCCGACATTGTGAAAATGTTAAGTATTTTTATCTTTTATGAATATAAGTTACTGTGCAAAATTTCATCGTTGTCCAATGACTCCTTCTATTTATGGCCGCTCGTTATATGAATTGACGACACTGTGCGTCGCCGACTTCTACGAGCCTGACGACTCTCACGTTCAGCCACTGCTGAGGAGGGCGATTGTCCTCGTGGACGACGACTGCCTGAGGTTTGGAAGTTTTTGGTGCCACTGAGCCGTCGTCTGGTACCCCATTATGTAGGCTTGGAACCAAGCTTGACAGAATGTCGGCGTGATTCCTCAAATCATTCGTCAACGCTTCCATAACTTCACCTCTTTGACGTTCAAGTTTTATGCGGATTCTGGTGGCAGCGAACGCAGAGCAGAAAGTGAGTTGTTGTCAACGCTTCTCGGTTGTTCGGGTTTGTAGACAGCGGTGCTATTGGACTACTGTTGAGCACCGCCTCTACCTTTGCAAGTATCCTTGCCATTTCTTCTTGTGTGAGCGACGCGTTGCGTACGGCTCGCAGAAGCAGGAACTTTGCCTGTTTGACAGGGGCTTCCCATACTCCTCCGAAGTGAGCCGTGAAGCTGAACAAAACTATTTCTTGGTTGTAATATAAGTGTGAATTGGGTTTTGAATGAATAAATGGCGTCAATCTTTAAATATTTGACAGCAAGACTTAAGATTTTTATATTTTTGCAATTTCTTCAGACAACTTTAATAGGTGTGCAGCGCACAACTCAAGTCTCGGAAAAGATTTTGTCTTGAGTGGAGAAATTCTTGACTTGCCGCAAGAAGTCCCGATATAATATTATCTGAATCGGAGCTTCTTATATATGTATATGCAACAACCATAAGCTAGAATCGAAGCATCAGCAAAAACACGAATTTGAATTTTGGTCGTTGATGTTGTGTTACCGAATCTTGGGATTGATATTGAATAAAATTCCATTAAATTAGATTTTTAATTTTGACATGACATATTAAGTCTCATTTGAATTTATTCATCCCAGTCAAGCTTTTGTATCCAAAGTTCGTGCAACAACATTTTGCGTTTGATCAATATTGGGCATAAAAAACCGAGGGGACGAATAATCGAAAAGGAACAGACAAAATTTGTCTTTTCGTTGCTTTCAAATCACGAAATTTGTTTTCTGAAACTTTAATGAATCATTCTTCAGTACCCAATATTTGCCAAGAGCATTTGCAGAATCGGAAACACTATGCAATAGTTTCTCCTTTTGAAGATAATTCTAAATTTCGGGATAATATGAAACCAATTTTGAAGGTTTAAAGTCAGCTAAACTTTAAATTTCATTAACCTGGTTACGAACAGTTACTAGGTCTTAGTAGCTCTCAGCCCCAGTTAGTAAATCATCAACATATGAAGTCTCATTGAATAGAATCAAACATCTATTCATATCTATCAAACCATAAATTTAACTGGTAAATTTTTGAATGATCAGATGACTCTGTATCCAAAAGATTAGTTGAAAGTTTCTACCATACTCGCCAACCAATACTTGACGATAAATTTTTTCAATATCTGCCATGATTTCATATTTACGAAATCGAAAACGGATCAATGTCGAAAATAATTCTTATTAAACTGTTGGGCTAGCCATTAACAGATTGCTAAGTGATGCCTATGTCGAAATACTCTTTCATAAAAACGTAAAAAATGTTTTCCATATTTAAGTCTCTAGAAAGTATCCTCTTCAGCGCAAGAAATCGCCTTCTAGCGGTTTCAAAAGATGACCACTTTTTGTATCAGATTTGAAAGGGCAAAGAGACTTCAAATTGTGTTGACGGTAAACGTCGAACAGAATTTCTAAAATGTTTCTCACATTTTTGCTGCTCATTTTGAAATTCGTCCAACTCCCAGAATTCTCCAACAATTGAATTTATATTGGTCTCGTGTTCTACAGACGTACTTATTAAAAAAGGTTGTTTTTGCCGCTAGAGCCCTTAAAAGATCGAGCTTTACAAAAGCAAGGATCTGCTTATCGTTTATTCTTTGAATAACAAAGCCAGTCGTACTGATTTTATGATCAGGCTGCACATTTGTTATAGAACTCAATACCCGAAACTTTAAAGTAAATTTTGTAGTTATTCCTCGACGTGACAGTTTACACATGATTAAGAAAATTAATTTGTTTCGCTAATACCATTAAAATCTAATTTACCTCCTATCAAGTTTGGTTGAGAACCGGAATCTTAAAGAGCTCCGGCTCATATAAATTCCCCAGAATTATATCTTACTTTCAAGACGGCTGTGGCAAGAATAATTATTTCATCTGAAGATATATAATTTACCGATGCGTGTGAAGTTGATAGTTGTTCAAAATAGTTATTTAAAGAACTATTATTGTTATTATTAGAATTTGTACTATGATTGTATTGGATACATAGGTATCACGGAAAAATTCTGCTTTATAGATTGAAATCTCCTGCCCCATTGCAAACGTCAACAGGAGTTTTCCTCTCTGGTGGAACTCAGAACTCTCGATACTAAGACTTTTAGCAAAAGTTATGTCAGCAAGTCATGGCTGGAGTACCGCAAAAAACCGAGGGCGCATAAGAAAGCCATTGCAGTCGCAAAGAGACGATCATGGAAGAACTTCAGCGAATCAATCAAAAATACCAAGGAATCGGGCAGACTTAGCAGAGTTCTGGCCAAGGGACACTCGAACCCAACTTATGTCAAGAGACCAGATGATAGAAGTGCGGAATCACCGGATGAAACACTTGACATTTTACTTAACACACACTTTCCAGTTTGCAAGACGTAACTGGAGAGGAACCGACATCTGATAACACTATGCTAGTTGAAAAAACAGACAAGCCGGGCACATAGCGTTTTAACATAATATGGCCGTTTAATGAAATTCTTAAATTAGGCCCCTGCAGCGTCTATAATGCCCATAGATGGGTCAAATGCATGACCAACCCCACTTTATTTTTCATCGCAATCATTTATTTCTAACATACCCACCCGCTATCTCCATTCCTTAAGGGGGCTTCCATACAAAATGTTAAATGCAGACTAGAAATATATTGAAGAAAAAGTCCCATAAATTCCCAGAAGTCGCCCCTAGTGGTATATAGTGTATGACCGACCTCAATTAATTTTTTGTCCTTAACATTTTCTCGAGACATACTTGCCCCTTATCTTCACTTCTTAGGGGTGCTCCCATACAAAATATTGCGTTTTATGAAATTCTTAAATTAATTAAAATTTATCGACTTTTGTGAATAAAATCAAAAGTTGCAAACAGATTTTAATCATTTATGGCTTGTTTCGTTTTTTATACGTCTGCAAAAAATTAGAATCATAGCTGAATTTTCCAATTTTTTATGAATTTTTAAAAAAACAAAATTTCGAAATTTTGTTAAAAAAATTATTTTTTTTCCATTAGAAAGAGGTTTTACTTTTATTAAAGGAAATTTTATTGCGGAATTTCGGTTTTTTAAGTTTTTTCAATAAGCTAAAGCGTTTTTGAGTTATGCGAACATATGTTGTGCAACCTCCTCCATTTTCGAAATAACGGTATATCTCGAAAACCAGAGCCAATCTTAAAAAACCGCGGGCACCACTGGATTCAGCGTACCCGAATTATGTTAAAACGCCAGGTGGCTTTTCACGAAAAAAAAGTGTCAATTTCTTGCACAGTGTAATTAATTCTTCGAGATTGATTGACATATATTATTTCTGAGGAAAGAATCCTACGGGCGATTGAAAGCTTTTCCCCGTATAAGTCCCCGGGTCCTGATGGCATATTTCCTAAGATGCTGCAGAGCGCAAGGAATTATATCACTCCCTGATTGAAGATAATGTACAAACTCTGCCTATCTGTCAATTACGTAACGGTTTATTAGATTAGAGTAATGGTAGTGTACATACCAAAAATCGACAGTAGTCATGAGACTACCTAAAGCTCTGGAAAGACCCCTAGGTTCACACATGAGGCACCGACTGGAGGGTTCATTACGACTATCATGTACTCAACACGCGTACGTTAAAGATCGCTGTACAGAAACGGCGCTTATCGAGGTAGTAAGAGCTATAGAGAAATGAATGGAATGTAACAATATACAATGGCCGCTTTCTTATTACTGCGTTTAACATGCTTCAACTGATATAGATGTACAACACATAGTAATACATCATTAAATGGTTAGAAAGCATCTTCTATGTTTCATTGTTGTTACCAGCCTGGATAATAAGGGTATCATGTGGTTTTGTTAGTATCGAGTGCGTTTCCGAATGTGATGAGTGGCATTGCTTTCCGTCCAGTGCTTTCGGGGCGCTGAGTAACTGGGCCGCAGAATGTTGACTGCGAGTTAGCCCGAACAACACGGAACTGATACTGTTCACCATGAGGATGAAAACCCATTCGAAGCCCCCCCCCCCCACGGCTGTGGGACTACGAACTTCCACTGTCGAATAACGCAAAAAATTTAGGAATTGCCCAGGACTCAAAATTATGATGGAAACTCAACACAAGGTCAGGAAAGATACGGTTGCTTACTATACCTGTCGTAGAGTGTTTGGCGCCAAGTGGGGCATTGGGCCTTAATCCCAGACTGGCTAAATGGCTGTATACGGAAATAATAAGGCCAATTCTTACTTAAGGATTTGTGGTATGGTGGACCGCGACAGACAGGAAAATTGTCGTGGGCCAGCTGGGTAGAGCAAACTATTCAGCCTGCATTGGAATAACTGGAACTCTACGCACTAGTCCTTTGGAGGCGCTGAATACTATATTGCACTTTATTCCATTATAATTGCACCTTATGACCATATCCTCGGAATCGTGATGTTGTAAGGCGAGGACGTACGGGCATGCAAGGATTGGAAAAATATTGCAACGCTACGGGCTGGCTTTAGCCACCTCAGTATTGCCCTAATGTCGCGCTTGACCCGCACTTCCTACTCTTGACGAGTTGTGTCAAGACAAAGTCATGGTCGACTAGTCTTGCAGCACTTCTAGTCCATGGACGTGCTATCACGTTAACCAACAAACCATTTCAATACTATATTGTTTACCGTGTTGAAACGTTTAGTTCCAAAAACATTTTATGTACATTCCATTCATTTTAAGAAGCAGTCGATATGTGGTTGATATTTTTTTTTTAAGATTTGATATATTTATTTTGGGGCAAATTAGTGAAATTATGAAACTTCGTACTTTTATTAAGACCTCGCAAAATAGTAATTTGTTTTTAGATAAATTTTTACATTTTTGATAAGAAAAACAAGTTTTTATTAACTAATTTATTACTTACATATATTGGTGTTCATCAACAACTTTCCAACCTTTTATTTGTGATAATCTATAGTCATTGATGTATACTTCCAGTGGAAATTCTGGCATCCACACTATAAATTTGGCAAGGCTTACGTTTGTTCCATATTTTACGATAATTGAAGCATTAGACGAACCACGTAATTCAGAACCATCAACATATACTGAACTGCAGGACGATGAAACCTTTAAAATAAAACAAAAATATAAAAAATTAAATTAATGCTAAATAATATATGGAACTTATCTTCAGTATGTGTTATCTGCACATTTTTCAAAAAAAGAAGTTTTGATACCAAACGCCTTAACGTTAATTCCAACTTTCATTATGTTATTTTAAGCAAAGAAGATATTTTTCTTCCACTTTTAATTAAACTCATTTTAACAACTCGTTTAAAATTAATTGTTAGAGTGTTGTAGATAACACTACTGAATGCGTGATCTTTTTGAACATTAGGTTCAAGCCACAAATATTTACATTGAATAGTTGAATGAAAACCTTGTAAATTAATCTTCATACATTGAAGAACAATCACAGAAAGCCAATAAATCACCAAACCCATGTTTTTTGTCTTTTGGCGATTACAATGCTAAACATAAACGAGGGTAACGACTTATAACAATAAAAGGTTGTGTTTTGTTCGATACGATAACTGAAATGGGTTTGAATGAGATTGCGAGTGGAAAACCAAATTATTGACTTACTGAGGAGCAAAAAATTACAGTGATCGAGTTTGGCGTGGATTAGAACATACTGATATAAATAATTCTGATGAAGCTTTCCTAGAATTATGTTTCTATCACACACATTGAATTGTTACGATTATGAACGCTTATAGAATTCTTTCCCGCCGGGTTTGTATACATCGTCTGGCACATGGAAAAATTAGTAAGTATAATGGAAATATGTTTATCACAAACGGTTTTTATTCGACCGGTTTTACCTGCCTTGAAATTTCTCTTTGTATTTATATAAAAATTCTACAGTGTATATGTTTACAAAAATTTCAAAAAAATATGAAATATGAAAAATTTAAACCTTCAAATTTTATTAAACTAAATATCTAATATAGCATAGAAATAAAATCGTTTAAATTTTGCATGTTTTGGGTTTCCAGGCCCCCTAAACTTAAAATTTAATCTCAGCTACCTGTGCTAGATATTTACATGTATCTATTGTTTCACCAAAATCTACACAAAATCTACTAAATCAAAAAAATATATCCAGGTTTTTGTTTTTCAGTATTTATTTATTGAATCTTCATATATTAAACATGAACTTAAAATAATTAATCAAATCTTATCCTTATATTATGTCCTGACAGTGCCAGACAAAAAAGATTTAGTTATCACGGTTTCTGTTCACATATGTAGGTGTTTATCGCTCATCTGATTGGGTGAGTGCTGCAGTGTCTCGTCTCTTTAAGCGAGTGTTGCCGCCATAATTAAAAATATTTCGAGCTAATGAATTTGAGTGCAGTTCCAACCTTTTTAAATATTTTACTGCGTATTTCGTTATCTAAATCTAACTTCGTACTTGAATTTTTTCGATATTAGAAGCCGAGGCAGTGTCCCATAACTGAATACCGTAGCACCAAATTGGCTTTAAGATAGAGTTGTAAAGTCTCTGCAATCGAGGCTAAGAACAGAATTTCTTCCAATAAGCCAATTAATTTGAATTGCTTTTAGTTTCATTTGAGTTAATTTAGCCATTTCCAAATTAAACGCCGATCTAGATGTATACCGAGATATTTTACATGCGAGTGTTGGGGTATTATTTGATTATTGATTTTAATAGGGGGCATGTTTCCCGACGCAATGTGAATGTTATATGTGCGCATTTTTGCTCATAGATATTTATCCTGCATTGTTTTAACCACCTTTCCAGTTCAAATATATGATCCTGTAAGTACCGAGATGCTTCTTGACAGTTTTCATGTACGCTTAGTAAAGCTGTATCGTCCGCAAATGTTGAGGTTTGTGTGTAACTGTTGGCATGTCCTAAGTATAAATTAATTATAATAGAGGGCCCAGGATGCTGCCTTGTGGGACTCCAGCATTAATTGGCTGAGGAGAACTAAAAAAATCGCCTTCTTTAATAATAAATTGACGACCAACTAAGGAGCTTTATAACAGCTTGTGTATGCTTGATGGTAAGTTTTGCTGCAATTTCAGTAATAATCCTTCATGCCAGACTTTATCAAAAGCTTGAGACACATCGATGAAGAGTGCTGAGCAATATTTTTTTCTTCAAAGGCTTTTTTTAATGGCATTTACTATCCGATGGGTTTGTTCAATTGTGCTGTGTTCTTTTCTAAAACCGAACTGGTGGTTAGGAATACATCTATTTTCATTAAAATTGGGATTCATTTTGACACTAAGAGTTTCTGAAAAAGCTTCGATATATTAAATAATAAGCTTATAGGCCTATATGACTCAACTTTAGTGTGATCTTTTCCTGGTTTAGGTATCATTGTAACTAAAGAAACTTTCCATTATTGAGGATAGTATTCAAGGCGTAAAATAGCATTAAAAATAATTAGAATAATTTTCTTTGCTATTCTTGCTAGCTCCAAAAGCATTTTATTACTGATCTATCAATACCGGGTGCCTTCTTGGTGTTTAAACCACAAATAGCCTTTTCGATTTCTCTAAACTCGAAACTTAGGGGAATATCTGCGCTAACATTCACAGGCGGTAACTCGACTGCTATATCGTGAGATCATCTGAAAAACGTATTTAGCCCAACTTCCATTCAAGTTTCTTAATGGTGGCTTAGATATAACTGGTCTATTGAGACTTCTGGCTGCTCGCCATAATGAGTAGTCTGATTGTGGAGTTGCATCAAGTTCCTTAAGATATTTTTCCAGGGAAGCCGTTTTATGAGACTGCAGTAACTTTCTGAGCCTTTTTGTGCACTCTTTTAATAAAGTCTTAAGGTGGGGGGATCTGTGCAATTGCCACTCTCTTCGAACTCTCCTTTTTTCAGTCAAGAGACGCTCGACATCTGTAGAATATATGTTATTATTTTTGGTTTTTTTGAGGGTTATGCTGGAATGTTGAACAGCTAGTTTGATATAACTGTCAAAATTAATAATAACGAATTATTTGAGTTGTTTCATTTAATCAAGTGGAAAGTGGCGGTCCACAATAATTTAATTTTTTTATATAGCATCAAATTTAACAAACAAATTTCAGAATTTTTTTAACATCACATTGGGATTTATTGAGGATATATTAGGAAAAAAAAATATTTCTTGTTCAAGCGGCCTGAGACACGTAAAAGACCTGGGGGAATTTTAATAACTTTAAAATTTTAAAACAAATTGTGTCCTTTATATAGCAAACGGTTTATTTTTTTTATAAAAACGTGAACAAATAAAGTATAAAAAAAAAAAAGTTAATAAAAGAAAAGAAAAAAATACATGTATGTACATACATACATAAACATACACATTTTTTATTCTCGGTGTTGATAAACAATAACAAATAAGAAGAGCACAACTGTAAACAGTAAAAAAAAAAAAAACTCTTATGAGTGCAAACAGTGCAAAAACAATTAAGCATAATGATAGAAATGCATATATCACAGTGAGTGTTAACGAAACAAATGCAGAAATAAAAAAAAGAGTCGATGATAGCAAATACCTAACGGCTAAACCTATTACTCGTACGCGATCCCTCTCACCTTCTGTTTTTAATAATACGGGTGATACACTAACAAATATAAAACCTTCAAGCATTGCCTCAACGGCAAAAACAATTTTAATAAGTTATAAAAATATTAACCCTCAATCAGGCACAATAGAAAACTCTGTATCACCTTCGGTGTCTAATAATACGGTTGATTCGAATACAATAAAAAATATAAAACCTGCAAGCGGTGCCTCAGTGGCAGAAACGATTTTAACAAGTGATGAAAAGATTACCCCCAAATCAGGCATGATGGAAAACTCAGTATCACAGGTGAAAAGCGGTCAAAAGCCTCAAGTACAAGTTGGAATGGATAGGTACATAACAGTGCTAAAACGGGGTCGCAGCCCAACTTCTTCTGCAGTTGCTTCTGTCCCAAAAGTTTTAAAAGAGGGTACAGCTGATAGAATAAGTTCTCAAAATCGGTTTGCAATTTTGGAAGAGGAATCCTCGGAAGCACAAAACGTTACAAAATCTTCTAAGCCACCCCCGATATATCTTAGAGAGCAAAACTCAAGTGATTTAATAAAGAATTTGATTTCGGTAATAGGTGAAAATTCTTTTTATGTAGCTGCAATAAAACGTGGTAGTATAAATGAAACTAAAATACAAGTTAATCGTGAAGATGATTTTCGTAAAGTAATAACTAAATTAGAAGCACTAAAAAAAAACTTTTATACATACCAACTGAAGAGCAGTAAAGGTCTTCAGGTAGTGATAAAGGGCATTGATTCATGCGTAGACCCAGGTGAAATAAAAACGTTTTTAGAAGAGAAGGGCTTTAAAATTAAAAATGTAGTTAATATTAAAAATAGAGAAAAAAATCCCCAGCCACTATTTCGAGTGGAGTTAGAACCCGGCGACGTTAAGCTTAAAAAAAACGAAACTCATCCCATTTACAGTCTGAGATATATCCTGTATAGGAAAATAACGATAGAGGAGCCGCATAAAAGGAACGGTCCCGTGCAATGTTTAAACTGCCAAGAATTTGGTCACACTAAGGCATACTGCCATTTAACACCTGTTTGCGTTGTATGTGGAGAATTGCATGGTACAGCTCTCTGCGATAAATCTAAAAACGACCCCAATGTAAAAAAATGCAGCAACTGTGGTGGTAATCACACTGCCAACTATAGAGGATGCCCTGTATACTCTATCGTCAAGCGCTCGGTTGGACCGAAACCTAATCCACCTCAAATTCAGGAAACACATCAAAATAATACTAATGACATTCAGGTACCGCAGCCTAGTAATAACAGAACATCCTACGCTAACGTCCTAAAATCAAACCATATGCCAATGCAAGGTGATTTGCCAAATAATGATGAGACCCCAGTTTCTAATTTAAGTCGTCTAGAAAAAACCATGGAAACACTAGTACAAACAGTAACAAACTTTACGAATACAATGGGTAATATGATGCAGGAAATGTTAAGAATGCAATCGATGTTATTGCAAGCTGTACTTAACAAGCCATGAATTGCTTAAAAATTTGTTTTTGGAACGCAAACGGCATTCGCCAACATAAAAATGAACTAGAATATTTTCTTAAAAGTAAACAAATTGATGTAATGATGGTTTCTGAAACTCATTTGACCTCAAGAAATACGTTTAAAATTAATGGTTATATATTATATGATACCAAGGACCCTCGAGATAGAGCTTGTGGAGGTTCTGCTATTTTGATAAAAACCCGAATCAAACACTACTTAATGTGTGATCATCGTGAAGATTATCTGCAAGCAACGAACATTTGTGTTGAAGAGCTAAATCGAAACTTTGTACTTTCATCTTTATACTCTCCACCTAGATTTTCAATATCAGAAAGCCAATATTATAAATATTTTAAATCATTAGGACCCTGTTTCCTAGCCGCTGGCGATTACAACGCTAAACATACCTTCTGGGGTTCACGGCTCATTACACCAAAGGGTCGTGTTTTGTATAATACAATGTCTAAAATGGATTTAAATGTGGTCGCGAGTGGACAACCAACTTATTGGCCTACTGATCAGCAAAAAATTCCAGATGTCATCGATTTTGGCGTGGTTAAAAACATCCCCGCAGAAACGATTCACGTTGAAGCTTCTTTAGAATTATCTTCTGATCACACACCTACAATTCTTACCATATCAAACCCTTATAGAATTGTATCACCGTCTGGTTACTTAGTGACGTCAGCCACACAAATAAATTGGTTAAAATATAAAAAATATCTCAGTACCCACTGCACTGAAAATATTCCGCTTAGAACACCGGAGAATGTGAATCTTTCTATTGTAAATTTTGACAATTATCTCAAACTAGCTGTTCAACATTCTAGCATAGCCCGCAAAAATATCAAAAATAGTAAAATATATTCTACTGATGTCGAGCGTCTCTTGGCTGAAAAAAGGAGAGTTCGAAGAGAGTGGCAATTGCACAGATCCCCTCAACTTAAAAATTTACTAAAAGAGTGCACAAAAAGGCTAAGAAACTTACTGCAGTCTCAAAAAACGGCTTCTCTGGAAAAATATCTTAAGGAACTTGATGCAACTCCTCAATCTGATTACTCATTATGGCGTGCAGCTAGAAATCTTAAAAGACCAGTTATCACTAAACCACCATTAAGAAATTTAAATGGACGTTGGGCACGAAATGACATAGAAAAAGGAAATATTTTCGTTAATCATTTGAAAACCGTATTTACCCCTCATACATCTTTCGATACTGCGGTCGAGTTACCACCTGTTGCTGTTAGATCAGCTGTTCCACTAAGGTTTGAAGTAAGAGAAATCGAGAAGGCTATTCATGATTTAAACCCCAAGAAAGCCCCTGGTTTTGATAAGATCAGTAACAAAATGCTTTTGGAGCTACCCAGCATAGCAAAGAAAATTATTCTACTAATTTTTAATGCTATTTTACGCCTTGAATACTACCCACAAGAGTGGAAAGTATCCTTAGTTACCATGATACCTAAACCAGGAAAGGATCCCACAAAAGTTGAGTCATATAGACCTATAAGCTTATTGTCTAATATATCAAAGCTTTTTGAGAAACTTCTAGTGTCTAAATTAACGCCGATTTTAAATGGTAACAGATGTATTCCCAATCATCAATTCGGTTTTAGAAGAAAACACAGCACAATTGAACAAACTCATCGAATAGTAAATGTCATAAGAAAAGCCTTTGAAGAAAAAAAATATTGCTCAGCACTCTTCATCGATGTGTCTCAAGCTTTTGATAAAGTCTGGCATGAAGGTTTACTACTGAAATTGCAGCAAAACTTACCAGCAAATATACACAAGCTGTTACAAAGCTACTTAGTAGGTCGTCAATTTATTATAAAAGAAGGCGAATTTTTAAGTTCTCCACAGCCAATTAGCGCTGGAGTCCCACAAGGCAGCATCCTGGGCCCTCTATTATACTTAATTTATACTTCGGACTTGCCAACAAACAGCTACACCCATACCTCAACATTTGCGGACGACACAGCTTTTCTAAGCGTACACGCAAACTGTCAAGAAGCATCTCGTTATCTACAGGATCATATATTTGAACTAGAAAGGTGGTTAAAAAAATGGAGGATAAAGATCAATGAGCAAAAATGCGCACATATAACATTCACATTGCGTCGGGAAACATGCCCCCCTATTAAAATAAATAATCAAATAATACCCCAACACTCGCATGTAAAATACCTCGGTATACATCTAGATCGGCGTTTAACGTGGAAATGGCATATAGAAGCGAAATTAACTCAAATGAAACTAAAAGCAATCCAAATTAATTGGCTTATTGGAAGAAATTCTGTTCTTAGTCTCGATTGCAAACTTCTACTCTACAACTCTATCTTAAAGCCAATTTGGTGCTACGGTATTCAGTTATGGGGCACTGCCTCGGCTTCTAACATCGAAAAAATTCAAAGGCTCCAAAATAAACTTCTTCGAATAATCACAGCCGCCCCCTGGTACGTCAAAAACTCAAATATCCACAAGGATCTCAATGTGCCATTAGTAAAAACTATGATAACGAAATATGCAGTAAAATATTTAAAAAGGCTGGAACTGCACCCAAATCCATTAGCTAGAAATATTTTAAATTATGGCGGCCACACTCGCTTAAGAAGAAGAGACACTGCAGCACTCACCCAATCAGATGAGCGATAAACACCTATATATGTAAACAGAAACCGTGATGACTAAATCTTTTGTGTTTGGCACTGGCAGGACATAAAGCAAATATTAGGATAAGATTTGATTAATTATTGTTAGTTCATATTTAATATATGAAGATTCAATAAATAAATAATGAAAAAAAAAAAAAAAAAAAAAAAAAATATATCATTAGAACAATAATTTCGTACACATTTCGATTCTTTATCATTTAATTGCAAAAGTAATTTCTTAATGGCAAAATATTTACAAAAACTGAAAAAATTAATTTATGCCTTTGTAAATGCACCTTCAAACTCGAAAGGCGATGCCCCACGCCTTCCCGATATGTGATCAGCCTAATTTTTATTAAAACATAGATTTTTGATGGGAAGAACATTTGTAGGGGGAGATACGGTACAATTACGGAAATATGAAAAATAAGGCGCACCCTAATGTACATACATATATTTTTTTTTTTTTGTATATTTTTCTTTTTTAATAATATTATTGTTCAAGGTTATATTAAATAATTTAAATTAAAAATTATTATATAAGTGGGTCCATTCGCTTGTAAATTGATATTATAAAAACATATTTATGTTAAAAAAATCATATGCAGCGGTAAGAAAAAACTTCTTTTATCAACGAGCACGACCGAAAAACTCATTTGAAATAATTGCAATCACAAAGTATTGCAAACTTTTAATATCATTATTGTTAGAAATCGCAGAATGCAATCAATCTAATTGCAATCAATCTAATTGCAATCAATTCGATTGCAATCAAATTTTTATTGAAATCATGTGATTGCATTCAATTCCCTTTACAATCACCACTATAGTGAAAGTCCCACGAAATAGTAAAAAATTGGAATCTAGCGATGTAAGAATTTAAGATAAGTATATAAGATTTGGCATAGCCAAATAAATAGTACTCTTACTTGTTTTCATTATTATTAGACGAAAAATCATCATAAATATCTGACATTTTGATCACAATCTCTTTTTTTTAAATATTTTTTACTTTTAACCATAAACAATTAAGTATGAACAATTTTCATATTAGCAGTTGTGACACCAAACGAAACACGTATTTATTGAATAGATCAATAGCACAAATGATGACTTATAGAATAAGAAAATGTGCCTGTACACTTCAGTAAACTTCAATGGCTAAGTGAAGAATAATAAGCAAACCACAAGTATATTTTTAACAAGTAAGAATTGTAATGTTTTATTTCTAAAAGTAAAACACAAGCGAAGGTTGATGGAAAATAATTGATTTTTATTTACAAATTTTATTTGCTTAAATACTACTTATGAGAATAAAACTTAACCTAATATTGAGTGACTTTACAAAAGGTCACTCAATCACTTATTCTAGTACTAAGCATTAACTTATTGTATCAGGCAGAACAATTTGAGTCATTAATTTGTATTGGTTTTAGTGGTGTGCTGTGTAGTCAAGAATTTTCTAGTTCAGCATAACTGTAAAATTGTACGTGGGACTTTTGTTGTCAACATTAAGCGAACGTTGACTGTTGTTTATTGAATAATATCAAATTGCATAAAAAGAATTTATGATCGCGAAAACGCACAGTGGTATTTCTTCATACATCTAACTGCAAAAAATAGAAGGTGTGCTCCTACCACGATGAAATTTTGCACACTTGTTCAATTTTAAGTAGAAAAGAAAAATTCAGAAAATTTTTAAAATCCCTCGACTCCTTGGGGTACCTCCCTTGGACCGCCATTTTTCCACGAATTTTTGTCCTCAAAGTATAGGTCGCAATTCTTCATAGAAATTTGGCACACGTCTATTAGTTGATCCATGAAAGAGCTCGACTAATTTTGGTTTGAATCCGTCGACTCCCAGGGGTACCTCCCTTGGACCGCCAATTTTTTCACTTATTTTTCTATTGAATGTATAGGCCGTAATCCTCAATATAATCTGATGAAATTTGGCAGAAATCTATAAATTTATACCAGAGATAGTTCTTCTAATTTTAGTTGAAATCCGTCTACTATTAGGGGTAGCTCCCTTGGACCCCCATTTTTTTTGCTTATTTTTCTTCTCAACGTATGGGCCGCAATTCGCAACGGAATTTAATAAAATTTATCAGATGTCCATAAGATGATCTAAAAAAGAGCACTACAAATTTTGGTAGAAATCCGTCGACTCTTAGGGTACCTCCCTTGGACCCCCATTTTTCCACGTATTTTTCTTTTCAATGCACCCAGTGAAAAAACATGTTTATATATGGTCACCTCCAACAAAATTATTTTAAAAGAAAAATTTTAAACATATTAGTTTAATTTTATCATACCTTTGTCAGCGGCAAACATATTATGGTTAAATTTGTCCTCCATCAAGAAGACACAAACATATTATGGTTGCCTCCAAACATGTTTTGGTTAATAATAACTAAAATATGCTTAACACTTATAATACCATGGTTGGTTTTCAACCATAGCATGTTGCTCTTGGAAAAGAGGAAAATACTATTGTCAAGTTAAAAACAAATTATTGTAATATTTAACCAAAACATGTTTAAAGACAACCATAATCTGGTTGTGGCTTCCTGAAGGAAGAGCAATTTAACATTAATATGGTTTTCGGTGACAATAATATGGTTAAATTAAACATATGTTGAAAAATTTTCTTTAAAAATAGTTTTGTTGGAGGTGACCATTTTTAAACATATTTTTTCTATGCGTGTTTCAATAGAATTTGATTATATTTGGCACACGCCTATTAATTGATAAAAGAAAAAACTAACAATTTTGGTTGAAATGCTTTCAGTTTCATTTGAGTTAATTTAGCTTCTATATGCCATTTCCACGTTAAACGCCGATCCAGATGTATACCGAGGTATTTTACATGCGAGTGTTGGGGTTTTATTTGATTATTTATTTCAATAGAGGGCCATGTTTCCCGACAATATGTGCGCATTTTTGCTCATCGATCTTTATCCTCCATTTTTTAACCACCTTTTCAGTTCAAACTCGAATCTTACGGGAATAGCTGCTCTAACATTTACAGGCGGTAACTCGACTGCTATATAGTGAGATGTATTAAGGGTAAATACGTTTTTCAGATGATGAACAAACAGATTTCCTTTTTCAATGTCATCTCTTGCCCAACTTCCATTCAAGTTTCTTAATGGTGGCTAAGATATAACTGGTCTATTGAGACTTCTGGCTGCACGCCATAATGAGTAGTCTGATTGTGGAGTTGCATCAAGTCCCTTAAGATATTTTTCCAGGGAAGCCGTTTTCTGAGACTGCAGTAACTTTCTTAGCCTTTTTTGCACTCTTTTAATAAAGTTTCAAGTTGGATGATCTGTGCAATTGCCACTCTCTTTCTTTTTTCAGTCAATAGACGCTCCACACCTGTAGAATATATGTTATTGTTTTTGGTTTTTTTTTGAGGGTTATGCTGGAATGTTGAACAGCTAGTTTAGATAACTGTCAAAATTAACAATAGCGAGATCCACGTTCTCCGGTGTACTAAGCGGAATATTTTCTGTGCAATGGGCACTAAGATATTTTTTATATTTTAAGCAATTTATTTGCTAGGCTTTTGTCGATAAGTAACCAGACGGAGATACGATTCTATTTGGATTCATTATAGTTACAATTGTAGGAATTTTTTTGATGATCAGTATGTCAATAAGTGGGCTGTCCGCTCGCTACTATATTTAAATTCATTTTAGAGATTGTATTAAACAAAACACGACCCTTTGGTGTTATAAGTCGTGACCCCCAGAAAGTGTGTTTAGCATTATAATCGCCAGCGGCCAGGAAACAGGGTCCTAATGATTTATAGTATTGGCTATCTGATATTAAAAATCTAGGGGGAGAGTATAGAGATGAAAGTACTAAGTTTCGATTTAGCTCTTCAACACAAATGCTCGTTGCTTGCAGATAATCTTCACGGTGATCACGCATTAAGTAGTGTTTGATTCGGGTTTTTATCAGAATAGCAGAACCTCCACAAGCTCTATCTCGAGGGTCCTTGGTATCATATAATATATAGCCATTGATTTTTAACGTATTTCCTGAGCTCAAATGAGTCTCAGAAACCATCATTACATCAATTTGTTTGCTTTTAAGAAAGTATTCTAGTTAATTTTTATGTTGGCGAATGCCGTTTGCGTTCCAAAAACCAATTTTTAAACAATTCATGGCCTGTTAAGTACAGCTTGCAATAACATCGATTGCATTCTTAACATTTCCTGCATATATTACCCATTGTGTTCGTAAAGTTATTTACTGTTTGCACTAGCGTTTCCATGGTTTTTTCTAGACGACTTAAATTATAAACTGGAGTTTTATCATTATTTGGCAAATCACATTGCATTGACATATGGTTTGATTTTAGGACGTTAGGGTAGGATGTTCTGTTACTACTAGGCTGCGGTACCTGAATGTCATTAATGTAAACTTGATTTGTTGCCTGCATTTGAGGGGGATTAGGTTTCGCTCCAAACGAACGCTTGACGATAGAGTATACCGGGCATCCTCTATAGTTGGCAGTGTGATTACCACCACAGTTGCTACATTTTTTTACATGGGGGTCGTTTTTAGACTTATCGCAGAGAGCTGTACCATGCAATTCTCCACACACGACGCAAACTGGGGTTTAATGGCAGTTTGCTTTAGTGTGACCAAATTCTTGGCAGTTTAATAATTGGACGGAACCATTCCTTTTGTACGGCTCCTCTATCGTTATTTTCCTTTTCAGGATATATTTCAGACTGTAAATGGGATGCGCTTCTCTTCTAAAAGCGTTTTTGTCTCACCTGGGTTAACGCATGAGCAATTCTCTTAATCACTACCTGTAGCCCGTTTCTGTATTTCTCGCATCATAAAATTTCCCGCATGAAACAAGTGAATTATGACAAAAACAGTGCAATATGAAACAAAAAATGGTTTATCTCACATAAGTGTTTCTGTATTTTTACTTTGCGAGAATTATCTGTCATTTAAATAATTTTCCAGCAATTATTGGAAGGATGTGAGAAAAAGTGTTTCTGTAACAATATCTTGCAAAAAGTTTCTCACAAGAACTGTCAAAATAAGTCATATTTGAAATTGATGCGAGAAAAAAAATTTTAAAAAATGGAGCCCAAAATATGTATGTATGTACACAAGAATGTATTATTTTTTTTTTATTTGAATAGCAAGAATTTAAATGATAAAAATAAGTATATAAAACACAACTGTTATATTTTGTTATTTTAATTTTTTTAGCCTTTCATTGTGTTTGTTTTATGTAGGGCTGCCAGATAAATTTGTGAAAAAAACGTTATTATCCTAAGAAAAATAAAAAAATCGTCTATTTTGTTGGGACAATTTAAAATTAATTTTGTTCGATTTTTATCACATAATCACAAATTTTTATCATGTAAACCCATAATCAAAAAAAAAAAAAAAACATTAAGTTCATGGGTAAAATACATATTTTATACATACATAAGCTTGAGGTCTATTTAAATAAAATTATTTATTTTATTTTTCCTTAATCCGATAACAGTTTAAAATTTCAGATTGTTATTTTTCCCTGCAGAAATCACACAAAGGAGTGACAAAATATCATATTGAAATAAAATAAACACTTTTGGACAAAATAAAAGGCAAACATTTCTTAAAGTGCATTGACTGAAAAATGGGGTAATAGTTTAATCTTTTGATCACATAAACAAATGTATTAATTAATCCAAGCAAATAAAAATTAAACAGTTTTCGTTCGAAATTTTGCTTTTGCCCATACATTTTTTAATCTGCCTTGTTTTTAAAGATATCGGTTTTCTGTGGTGCCTAATACACTATTTAAAATTGAAACTATTAAAACTGAAACTATTTAAAATTGTTTTATTTCGAAGACTGAATCGTCACCAGAAAAAAATCAGCAAATTGTCACTTTGCCAATTTTGGAACAAAAAAAATCGTCAAAAAGTCGATAAATCCTTAAATCTGGCAGCCTAATTTTTATTTTATATATTTCTTTCGTTGACGTTCCGCTGGCATTTAACACTTAATTACTGGAAGTATTCCAGTTAAAACAGAATCTGTGTTGTCTGTTCTCGCATTTAAATACAGAAACACTTTTTTCTCACAAATCGAGAAACGATGGAATTTTTTGTTTCACACTTAATGTGAAACGAGAAATACAGAAACGAGCTACTGAAGACCTTTACTGCTCTTCAGTTGATAAGTATTAAAGTTCTTATTAAGTGCTTCAAATTAAGTTATTTTTTTACGAAAATCATCTTCACGACTTACTCGTATTTTTGTCCCATTTATACTACCCCGCTTTACTGCAGCTACATAAAAAGAATTTTTACCTATTACTGAGATCAAATTCTTTATTAATTCATTTGAGTTTTGCTCTCTAAGATATATCGGGGGTGGCTTAGAAGATTTGATAGCGTTTTGTGTTTCCGAGAATTCCTGATCCATAATTGCAAAACGATTTTGTTAACTTATTCTATCAGCTGTACCATCTATTAAGACTTTTGGGACCGAAGCAACTGCTGAAGAGGTTGGGCTGCGACCCCGCTTAAGCTCTGTTATGTACCTATCAATACCTACTTGTACTGGAGGCTTTTGACCACGTTTTACTTGTGGTGCTGAGTTTTCCATTATGCCTGATTTCGGGTTAATATTTTCATCACTTATTAAAATTAGTTTTGCCGCTGAGGCAACGCTTGGAGGTTATATATTTTTAGTGTATCAACCGTATTATTAAATACAGGGGGTGAGAGATATCGCGTACGAGTTATAGGTTTAGTCGTTAGGAATTTGCTATCATCGATTGATTTTTATTTCTGCATTTTTTTCGTTAACACTGACTGTGATATATGCGTTTCTTTCATTTTGTTTTATTGTTTTTGCATTATTAGCGCTCATAATTTTTTTTTGTTTACTTTACTGTTTACAGTAGAGCTCTTCCTATTATTTTTTTGTTTATCAACACCGAGAATAAAAAAAAAATAAAAACAATAAATATTTTTACTTAAAATGTGTTTGTTTATGAATGTATGTACATACATATATTTTTTTTCTTTTCCTTCTGTTTTGTTTTTTTTTTTATATTTTATTTGTTCACGTTTTTGTAAAAAATAAACCGTATGCCGAGCTTAGAAAACACGTCTATATTCAACGAGCGCGACGGACAGGATAACTGTTACAATAGAAAAACGTTTTTCGCTATTGAACATCATTTCCAAAATAATTAAAGTTTGACTGCCAAGTGGATGAATTTTCGAGCAAAGCGGATTTTGTACTGGAGGCTTCATTGGACTATCATGTTTGAAAATAAGGATGCTTGAACAGTGCTTGATATCGCGTCATGATAACTCAGTTCTTTCTACTACTATTGCGGTAAACATTCTATTGTAATTAATTGGTCCTATGGTTCGTGAGATTAAACACCAGCATATTTTTTAGGTGAATTCGCCCGATGTGTTATTTCATAATTTACCTAACCCATGTACTTTATGATTCAATAAAAAAACAATCTTAACACTTAAAACTGTGTATTCTTAATAATTCAAGTCTTGCATTAATATTAAGACACTTTTTATTAAAAACTTACCATAAATTATTTTAATTATTATTATTTGCTTTTGATTTTTTTTAGGAATCGAATGCCTGAGTGCAGGACATTAAATTTGCGAGTTTTTATCATTTCCATCAGCAATATAACATACGTACCGATGCTAGTCCAAGTCTCCAATAACCCCCAACCGAAATACGGAAGCTTAATAAATGCTATTAAGCAATTAAAATAATAAATCCATCAATAGCTTATTAATGTTTAATTTAAAAACCATGATAATATATTCGTATATCGCACTTGTTCAGCAATACTGTATTAACTCAAAATTTTAAACAACTCTTAATTTTACATTAAAGGCATATGAAGAAGAGTTTTTAAACCAACCTCTTCATTACCAAAAAGTAGATAAAATAGCACGACACTTTTAAGAGGTTAGAAATGAAAACTACGTGTAAATTTTTTTCATAAAGTAAAAAAATCAAAGTTTTTAGTTAATACACTATTGTTGAACAAGTGCGATATACATATAGCCAAATACATACAATGTAAAGCATAATTAATTAATTTTGTAATTCTATCTTATGTGTGTGTGATGTCTTAACAGTTTTAAAAGCCACAACCAAAGAAAAAAATTGTTAAAAAATACTCAGGATTTTTTAAAACAAATTCAATATAGTATTATGCAAAGTGCGGTTTTCAATAAATCTGCTCGCTTGATCGATTTTTAAGACAACACTCTACATAACGTTCAATTCTTTTCATTCAGCATCATATAACTAACAGCCGTTTCCCACACAGAAAAATTAAAATACTGCCTAATTAATATAAATGTAATACCCTGAAAAATAATAATGGGTTATCCATTTTGCGGTTTCAAAAGTACACGTAAATAAAACACATATATAATATTTTTTTTCATGATATTTCTTTTTTATTATAAAGTTTGAACGTTGACATTATGTGTGAAACACTATATCATTTAAATAACACCCACGCGAAGTGTTGCAAGCATTGATTCTTTTGAGGTAATTTTAGACCACTTTTTGACACATATTGGGCGGTATCTCAGCCATAAATTGACGAATGTTGGTTATTAAGAGCTCAAGAGTTAAAGGTTTATCTGCATAACCGACGAACAGAATCGACACATTCGGGTCTTCGGCAATACTTTCACTTACAGCAGTGATATTTTCAGCGGAACGAGCGAATCGATGATACACTGGCCTTACAATATCTGTAACCGGTCCAGTCTCTTCAAATTTTTTCACAATTTTGCCAATTGCTTGCGTAGTTGGACGATTATATAAACCATAATCTCCTCTTAAAGCACGATACGTGGCTGTGCCAGAATCACCATTTTTGTAGTAGGGTTTAATTATTTTTACGCGTTGTGTGATAGTTAAGCGATCCATTTTCGTCAATGTCAGACTTCCAGCTGAAAAGAAAAAAAATTAGTTTAACAACTTAGTTTGACAGATGTCGAATTTCAGCCCTATACTTTTGAAACCACGAAATGGATAACCCGGTACTAGTCCATACACGCACGTAAAATATAGCCTATAAGGGAATAGGACTAGTCCAAATATAACCCAAATGTGTTGATAAACATGGGCTATTTAACATTACGATGTCCTAGGGCTGGACCGTATAACCCAGCTTTGCATTACAACGGAGTAACTACTCCATGTTCATACATACTCCCAGATGACTAGTTTTGAAACTACTCCATGATATACTCAAGAGGATTACTTTTGAAATCATTTAAAAACGAAAACATGTCACTTTTTTAACAATAACATGGTCCATGGTAGCATTACATCGGACCATGTTGTAAGTAGTCCTTTTTATCTAAAATGGATTAAGGAGTCCAATATTATTTGCAGGGTACATACATTCATACATACATACATACATATACATATATAACGGTGCTTCAAAAGAAACATTTCTTTTGGATTTTTTAAAGTGCTATAATCTCAAAAGGTTTTAGCAGGTATAAAGAAGCTCTCCCACAATATCAGCTCCATATTTTGATTCTACGCGACGCGCAACGACTCAGTATTTCCATATAAATTGCATGTTAAAAAAAATTTTCGTATTTCGCAAATATATATACTAAAATTTTTTTGCAATTCTTATGGCCATATTCTTATAGGAAATTTACTTTTCCACAAACAACCTGGGGGGCTACCGCGTATTTCGATTCGATAAGTGAAATTTTTCGAAAGCAATTTCCGATTCAAAAGTTAAACCGTACTGCGTAACTCGTTCGAAACGATGACAAAGTCGGATTTATAAACAAATGGGAAATTTGATTAAAAGTTGGTAGCACTGCTATTAAAATAGCAAAATAGACGAAAGAAAATATATCAAAACAAAAGAAATATTAAATACTATTCAATGTGTGAAAATTATTATAATTGTTTTTTTTAATAAAAACTGATTTTATTTCCCTGTTTGAAGATGCTAAAGAAAATGTTAGCCATTTCTTCATAATGCTTTTTATATATGTGTATATGTCATTTTTTTTTTTTTGAGTATTCCTTGAAAATTTCAAGACATTAGTAAACATTTTTTATATCAAATCTAACATTATAAGGTTAAATATGATTGTTTTACACTTTTATTTATCATGAAACATTTAAATACTTACATTTTTTATTTTTCTTTCCCTTTGTCACTAACCAAATAGCTTTCGAACAATTTTCTAATGCCATGTTTCCACGACGACTTGAATCACCTGCTTCGCTCTCTGAATCATGCGAATGAATCATGGTGTTTACACGACTTGTCTACTTGCTTCGATTTGACAGTTGTCTTTAATAAAAAAAATCAGCGTTGGTAACTGTGAATTTTTGAAACGCGCCAAAATGAAGAAAAAGCACTTAATTTAAAAAAAGCAGCAAGTTTAGACTTTGTTTTTTTATTTTAAAAGCTTATTGAATTAATTTTGCATAATAGTTGAATATTAAAAATATGTACAGTATAATCGCGAAAAAGTTAATCTCACAAAATTTTAGCGCCCCTGTGCCGCTCTAAAAAGACCAAAATATAATGTGCTTAAGTTGGCTTAAGCAACTGTTCGAATACATGTGTATCATATGGGTAAAACCATATTGAACCATATTTTTGTTAAGTTTTTTTAAACTGGCATTTGCTTAAGCAAAGTGCGAAACCGATCGCACATTCCATAAGGAATCAAATGTTATTTTTTTTTGTTTTTGTTTTTTTTTTTAAATACATTTAGAGACTTTTTGTTAATTTTTGACAGAAGGTTAAGCAAGATTATGTTTATTATGGTTGCCCCTAAACTGTAACTGCTTGTTTTAGAACACGAGCGCACAACTCATTCGTTTGACTTACATTTAAAACAAAAAAAAAAACAAAAATCTGAAATTTTGTTTTAGTTCCAAACACTTTTCTGAGCGTATTAATAAAAAATGTCAACAAATCAGGGCAAAACATCACAAATCAGATTAGATTTTAAGCAGAAAGTGGTACTTTTGAAGTAGCCATCTCAAAAATAAAAATGAAATGCCAAAAAATTCTCGACGCTATGGAAAACACATAGGAAAAAGCACACAGGAAAACATTACATGTACCGAAATTTTTTGATATTAAAGTAATTTAAATAAATTTTGTATGTTATTTTGGAAAAATCTTTATTTATTATTGGATTTTTTAGAATAAAATACCGCTTAGAAAAATTAATAAACTATACAACCCCTGAAACATTTCGCGATTCTACTGTATAAGAATAAAACAGCCTTTTGCAGTTCAGGCTTTTTTAGAAAAAGAAAAAGAAAACATAAACAAAATAAACAAATTTGCTTGTATTCATTTGTATTAGATAACAAATTATTTTTAATTGCATAAATTCTATACAAAACTTTTTGAAAAGGGATCTACGATTAATAGTACGGATTCAAAATTAACAATAGTTATCTATTTATCCTTTTATTAAAATATTTAAAAAATAATGTTTGTTTTCAGAAGTTTAACCCTTTCAGTGTTTTTGTCGAATATATTCGACATTTCATTGTACTCTCTTTCTACGCACTTTTAATGTATAAAAATGAACAGTTAATTATATTTTTTTTTTTTTTGTTTTATCTGAAAGAGGGACACTTTTGATATTTTAAATTGTTATTATAGTAGACATTGACTTTCTTTTCTTATTATTGAGTGCATTGTCGTTCCCAAGTCAGGAAATTTGTAAAAAGCTTAGACTTAGGAAGAAAGAAAAAAATAATAATTTCGGGCATCAGGCGAATTTAAAAAAAAATTTAAGTATTGATACAGGCGTAAATAAGTATTTTCTTGAAAAAAATATTGCAAAAATAAATTGTAGGTTCTTTTGTGGACATTTGAAGGTCAATTTTGAATATATTCGGCATTCCCTAAAAACCAGGGGAGCTGCATGAGGCAAAAACTATTATTTTTCCCGGCTTCAGCGCCATCACATTACCTTATATACAAATTTTCAGATTTTTATCTCGCCAAAAATTATTTTTGACCCTGAAAGGGTTAATACTTTCATATTAAAAATATAACAATAAAACAGCCTTTGATAATCAGAGGTGTTCTGGAAATCGAAACCGCAAAACGCAAGAATTTAAAAGTCGTTTTTTTAAAAAGATTTTTGTAGTAGAAGAAATTCCAATACAATATAATACAAATATTTCTCTTATTATACAGAATTCTATAAGAAAATTATAAAAAATGGGATTAAGAGTGTATTAAAAAGAACTTCAAAATACTTGCGTTTTTTTCGATTTCCAGACAACCCCTGAATATATTTAGATAAAAATACCAAAAAAACTTAATAAAAAAGGTGATACATTTTCGTACATTCATTTAATAAATTCTGTTTAGATCTTTTTAAAAAGAGATCACAAATTTATTATAGTTATTCCAAATTAATAGAGCTAATATTTTCATCATTATAAAAAGTATAAAAAAGCACCAACAATGGTACAAAACGCACCGAGTTGACAACGCTAACACAAACGATTTATTCAGCTAGTTCAGATAAACTTGCGATAAATATTAGAGAAGAGAGGAATTTTTCATGCTTCGCAAGTAGATTCAAAATGAATCTACCTGATTCGCTCTCAAAATTTTGTATGGCGAAGCAGGTTGCTTCGTTCATGATTAGGGTGTGAAGCATGAATAGAGAGCGAAGCACGTACCGTGGAAACATGGCATAACGCTTTTTGCATAACAGTCTCGTGTTTTCGTAATACAGAGTTGCACTTTCGAAAGGAATTTTTATTGTTCGTAGTATAGAGTTGCCGTTTCGAAAGGGATTTTTTGGTTTTCGATAGTGTATAAAAAATTTCCGTTCATTCGAAACAAATTGTACGAAAATCGTTATACACAGTACAAATTGTTCGAACTCGTAAATTATTTCTTTCGAATCGCAATACGCCGTAAACCCCCTGTTTCCCATGATTTTTTCGTAAGCTTAACGAGTAAAAAGTTATTAGACTTTGAATACTAAGTATTTTCTAGTAGATATTCAAAGCTTGATAACTTTTCCCCAGCTAAGCTTACGCAAAAATCATCTATGAGGTTTTTCATTGAAAAAATACTTTATTTTCTATAAGAATATGTCCATCAAAATTGTAAAAAAACTATTTTAAGAATCTTATTTGCAAAATACGAAAAAACTCATTTTGCACATGTAGTTTTGTCACATTTTGAAAAGTCCCTACATCTAATGATTTCAAAAATTTATTTCCCCTACCGCCATTTAAAAAAAAAAAAATCCCTACTTATAGGGATTTTTCCCTGCGTATAACATCACTGGTTGAGACCCAGTCAGCATGTGGAAGATAGAATCACCAAACTGAGTCTTTTAAGACTACCTTAGATGATCAAAAACTGATTAATCACTGATCAAAAAGCGATTAAAACAAGACTCTTATAGTGCATTTAAACTTGTAATTTTCAAACTAGTTTATGATCGTAAACTACTTTCATAAACTATATCGTTTACATCAGCAGTTTTGACAGTTTAACAGCCGTGTCACAAAACAGCTGACTTCAGTAAAAAAAAACTTAAAAACGTTGGTGCACGTACATTTATACATACGATAAACATACCTTTTATTTTCGTTATCCATATTATATAAAACAATTTTCAATTAATTTTTTTAAACTTTTTCTTGAAGTGTTCCTTTTTTTAACGCAAACTTTTTTAACTTAATTTTTTTTTTTATGAAATGTCAAATATCACTAGCGTTGCCAGAGCAAAATTTGAAAAGAACAGAGTTGTATTAACAAAAACTGGTTGTTTGCAACTAGTTTATCTCAAAAGCTAGTTACAAACGTGTTTTTAATTTGTATGGATAAACAAGTTTCTTAAACTAGTTTATCATCATAAACAACTTATAACGTGTTTATGGTGTAGGTGTAAATGCACTATTAAATGATTCCCAGAAATGCTTAGAAAGTGAATTGTTTAAAAAACAAAATTTGCGCAATGAACAATTGATCATGTAGATGATCGAAATGTGACTGTTTTAGGCATTCATTTGCAGTCATATTTAGCGCATCCAAACAATGAAAAAATATTTCTTTTGGTGATGTTAATGTTTATAACGGGACAAATTATTTTGAGGCAAGTGAGTTTTCTAAATTTATGCTTATTTATGTCAGTAAGCTCTTGCTGTAAGAAAGAAGAAAATATAAAAGTCCAGTCATTTTGTTGATGCAAAGTTTGATGATGAATTACATACATATAAGAATGTTGTTTAGGTGCGAAGACGATCTGGCAACCTTCAGTGTAAAACAGACGGATGTATGAGGTGGCCTAAACTTCACAGCTGTTCACAGCTGTTTGTTGCTATTGTTTCATGCTACCACGTTCTATACACTCGCCTGGTAGCTTTTCGTTTTCGCACTCAGTTCTTTTTTAATGGTGAACCAATGTAATTGTGCGCGGCTTAATATAAAATAAATATACAAAATAAAATAAAAAGTGAACAAAAAAAAAAACCAATACAACACAACAATCAGTTTTTTTATATTTTATTTTAAAATAAAGTGTAATCAATATCCTTCGGGAAAAAAATACAAAAAAGCTAATTATTGTTAAAGCGAATAAATTAGCAAAACCGAATTAACTCAAACCAATTACAGCTTAATTCAGTGGATTTAGAACAAACAACAAGTGCAACCTATCTAGGAACAATAAAGGCTAAGTACCAAGACAGAAGGAACAGCACCCCGACTTAGTGCTTCCCTACCATCACGCACGCAAGCGTACGGAGACTTGGCCATCAACCCCCGCCTAAACCAAGGAACGTCTCCTGACAAACCACAGCAGGTGCGCCTGTGTATCTGGGTAAGTGTGCCTCCTGGGCTTTTATAACCTTATAACACCCCTTTTTACCAAAATCTGGTTGGTACCAAGTCGGTCGCCAACATTCTGGTCCTTCGAACCGGATCCGGGTCAGCTATAACCCGGCCTTCCTAGAAATTTGCAAAATTTTTCAAATTTTGCAAAAAGAAATTTTCATCGCCTATTAACCGCCGCATGTGTGTACATTTACTCCATAAAATTATATTTTTTGGATGCCAAAGCATATTGTCTGTTTAACGGTTTGCGCATATTACCGCTTGTTTTTTTCTTCTTCTTTTGCGGATAAAAAGAAAAACAGCCAAGAAGAAAGATCTTCAAACATACTCGTATGTATGTCCATCAGTACATACATACATACATATGTACAAGTTGACATTAGCAACAGTTGATCCCGTTGTTGAACTAGGTCTGCTTCAACGTATAAAAACGCATCACAATAAGTAAAAAAAAACTTTTTTTGTTTGTTTTGTTTTACTGGCCTTGAACTTATGTCTCGCAATATAAAAAATTGATAGAAAAGAATAACGGATAAAAATTCAACATGTATGTACGCATGTCTGTATAGACAACAACAACACAACAAGGTACAGCGAGTCGTTAGTAGAGTTAATGATTTCGTGTGTACATGCGTTTACGCAGACAATTTGAGCACATAACAAACTGATGCTGCAGTACATAAGCTGCATGTACATTCAGCATATACGAGGGTCAACCTAAAATTATTTAAAGAAAATATAATGCTAATATAAATTCGAAAATCAAGTAATAGGACAGATAAATAAAGAGCAATCGTCTTCTATAATTAACCCCACTTTGAATTGTACACACATGCTAATTAACCCCAATTATATATTTTATTGAAACATTTTTTTATTCATTAATTCCCTTGATCATTGGCCGCTTATACGAAGCGCCATTGAAGAGTTTTGCAAATCATTAAACCCCCCCTATTCCATGGCCACTTATACGAGGTGCCATTGAAAATTTTCTCAAAAAGAAAAACGAGGCGCCATTGAAAATTTTACGAAAAAAAATTTAATTTATAAAAAAAAAGACTGAAATAGTGGCAGCTTATACGAAGTGTCCCTCACAATAATCGAAACAGCCGCGTACTTGCTACAAACCTGGGTACTTGCTACAAACCCTACATACTTGTTTACTGCGGTTTCACGAGGTACCCGCTGAGAAGTCACAGAACGATTTTTTAGTGATTACAATTGCTCGTTTTTTCACCACACTTGCTTTCGAACCCCCTCTTTTATACTTTTACCCCCCTAATTCGTCTATCGCAAATCTTTTTGCCATAATGGTTTTGGTGAAAAAAGTTATCCGAGCTTCCGATCGCGTTGTGGATCTTCAAAGGTATTTAAATGAGCTGCCAGAAGATTCTCATACGCTGCACTCCTTGGAGGTATGAACAATCGAAATTCATCGTCTATGGGAGAATTATGACTCCGCACATGAAGTGTAGTGTGCACATACATACAGCGTACTACACTTAGTCGATAACGCAGGCACACTGCATAATTGTAACTACAAGTGTCAACTACAATCAAATAAATATCAATTTACATCACTTGTAGTTGAAGGCATGAGTGACTTACTTATTATTAAGTGAACATAATGAAATACTCATTGTGATTGGTTAGCATGAACCTGTATTGATATTCCTTAGATATCTACACGGTACCGAAAGAGTCAAATGTATAATAATGATAAGCTAGAAAAAGTTAGAGAAACTAATCGGTATTCTCATAAGCAGTATATAAACCTTAGATTTTACATTAATAAAGCAGACTTAAAACATACAACCAAATCGGCACTAGCTGCCTTAGTTTTTTTTGTCTCAGAAGCTTTTGGCAGTTCTTTCGAACGCCTAATTTATTGGCTGGAACCCCTACAGCTTTTAATAACCGAGGGTTATAGGGAATTTAAGTTCTTTAAACACACCACATGACAGAAGGAACACATATAGCACCACATGGCGATCCTGTCGACCTGAACTTAGGACTTTCAAAACAACTTTCTACTACAACATTAGAAGAAATCAACGAAATAATTAGCCGTTGGGAAAAGTATCTGGTTGAACAATACATTCCAGAACCAGTACCTCACACAGCACCAAGGTACGAACCTTTACCAACAAATGCCGGCCCGAAAGCCATAACACTCCAAGAGTATAAGAGAAGACGGAGGAAAAACCACATCGAACAGACAAAAGTAGAAGTAAAAGCTAAGAAAAAACGAGCAGGTAAACAGTTCCAAAGAAGGAAGAATTTGGCAATCCTTTTTTTTTTTTTTTTTTTTAATTAAATACAATTACAACTGAGTTATACTCATTTAGTAATATAACAATAACAGAAGATTAAGTGATGAGAAGTAAGTAATGAGAAGTAATTAATTACCCTCAGGTATATTTTTTTTTATTCTATAAGATGGCCAAGTCCATTGGAAGCCTTCGTTGAAGTCTTCTTTGAAGATTTTGAGAGTAAAATTTGTTATTCAGGTCTACGTTAGTATGAAGTTGAAGCTGTATAGCATGTTTTCGTGCGAAAAATTTTGTTTGTTCAAATACTGTTTTGATCTTTAGGTCTCTATGTAAGTCATCATTACGGATGTACCAAGGAGCATTTACTATTGTGCGTAGTATTTTATTTTGGTTTTTTTGTATTGATTGAATATCACATTTCTTGGCGCTGGATACCATACGTCCATATTGGCTTTATCGTTTGATTATATAAAAGCAGTTTATTGTTGAGAGATACTGGAGAGTAACGGCTAAGTAACCAATATAAGTGTTTAAACTTGAGTTTCATTTCTTGTGATTTTTTCTTAACATGTTCTTTCCACTTTATTTTTGTGTCAAGAGTCATGCCTAAGTATTTTGCTGTGTTAGCATAGGGTATTTGCGAGTTGTTTGAAAATACAGGTAGGTTATCTACTTTCTTATTGGTAAAATTTATATGCGTTGATTTACTTTCGTTGAGTTGCATTCTCCATTTCTTTATCCACGAAGATGTTTTTGTAAGTGCGACTTGCAGCTTATTCACAGCTTCTTTCTCGGTTGTGCCAGTCGAAAGTATGGCTGTGTCATCTGCAAACGTTGCTATTGTGGTAAATCTCTATGTAATTTATACAGTAGTCCCTGATGCCACACCCTGTCAAATGCTTGGCTTACATCAAGAAATACAGCTGAGCATACTTGTTTTGTTTCTAATACCTTTTCTGCTACATCAACGATACGGTGAACTTGTTGGATAGTTGAATGTCGCTCTCTAAACCCAAATTGGTGACTAGGGATCAAATTTCTCTCTTCGATTATAGGTTGAAGACGTTTAAGTAAAAGTTTTTCAAAGATTTTAGACATAATTGGCAGTATTGATATAGGCCTATAGGATGTTAATTCATTAGGTGGTTTTCCAGGTTTAGGAATTACTATTACCTCAGCTACTTTCCATTGCATTGGAACATGCATTTATAATATGCATGCTGTATAAGGAATTAAACACCGCATGTACTGTGCAATAAAGGAAGGAGGTGAAGGCGAAAATAATAGAATTTTCAAGGCGAAAATAAAAGAATTTTCAATTAAACCTTAAACAACAAATTCATTTTAAATGGTAGGCCCTATTTGGGGAAATAAAATAAAAGATAACATGGGTAAAGTGGATATCCAGGAAAATATATTGAACAACGGCAACGCGGAAAACTCAAAAACCATCATACCAGAACACATGGCAACATTAATAATAATAGGTTTAATATTATATGTAGCGTATAGAATAAATAAATATTTCAAAGATTTTATATTAAAGTATAGAACTAATACTGTCTCCAATGTTTAGTAACAAAAAAAAAAAAAAATTATAATAAAAGTACATATAATAAAAATTTAAATGGAAGAAAATTTAACAGAACTGAAGGAAATATTAAAAACTCTAAAGAAAAGTCCAGGAAGGACATGTACAGAAAAAACTATACAAATAAAATTAAAAGCTATTGAGAGAATATTAGAGAACAATTTTTAACAGCACAAATTGAAAAGAAAAATGAAGAAGAAACAGTAGCATTAAAATTAGAATTGTAATAAAGTGGTTTCACTTTATTAAAGGGTTTTCGAGTTTTCAATAAATATTGATTATCTGCTTTTATATTGGTTATTTCTGGTTCGAATAAGGCAGAAAAGTCGCCAGTATTCGCCCTCAGATTTGCTAGTCACAGTAGTCCACAAAGGTCTTCCTGCGTCTTAGCAATTTTTATTTATTTATTTAATAAAACAAATCAATCAATTTTTATTTTAAACCGTTCTTTATTCTTTGACTATCGCTATAAGAATGAATAAAATAAGATATTACAAGAGCTTACTTGATTTTTGTCAAATTACAATAGTCGTCTAGTATAGAGTATACAAATTATTACAAAAACAAATTATTACAATTATGATGAGAGCGAGAGCAAGTGATAATGTTTAATCTCTTTTAGTGATGTGCATTAATGTTGATTATTGATTGATACTCTTTTATGATTACATTCTAAGGGTGTCCAATACAAAATTGAAATGAATCATATAATTATACATAAAATTATTATTGAAACTAAAACAATCATAATACATAAAGGAAAATAATCAAATTTAATAAAAATAAACTTAAATAAAAATAACAGCTTCAGTTAAAGCCGGATACAATTCTGGCTGCTACAACCTCCCCCTCTGGTGAATTAATCGTCCCGATAATGCAACCAGGATTTTAATTGCTTGGACATTCCTTGAGCCGCAATGATCTTCTTAGGGAAATGGGATGATTACTGTTGTTTTGCTTTTTGTTTTGTTTTTGTTGTTGTATAGTTTGGTTGTTCAATTGTTGAGTTGTTTGGTTGTTCAATTGTTGAGTTGTTTGGTTGTTCAACTGTTCCGTTGTTTGATTATTCAATTGTTGAGTTGTTTGGTTGTTGTGTTCATTACTGTTCGGTCGACCTCGTTTACGAATTGGATATATTGGAGTTTTAGAATCGCCCTCATATGGAGATAAATCAGATGTATGTACTGTTGCTAGTGGTGTATTTGGAGACGTTAATGAGGCAATTGTAAAACATGTTGAACCTTTGGCTCCAATTACAACATATGGACCATCTCTGCGTGGTGTGAATTTTGAGGTAATTCCATCTTTTGTTTTACTCAGTATATGCGTTGCTACCAATACCTTGTCACCAATTTTTATATCGTTTGACGGTTTTCGTTTCCGATCTGCAAAGCTTTTATTTCGATCTTGCATCTTATATTGAATTTCATTTGCAATTTCTAATGTATCTGCAAGTTTCAATAGATACGGAGTTATTTGAGGAATGAAGTTTTCAGCCTTCACTATAGCTTTGAAGTCGTAATTTACTTCTGTTGGCGTTCGCAGTTCACGGCCAAATGATAAAAAAGCAGCAGAATAACCAGTACTGTCGGATTTCGCAGTATTCATAGAGAAACGAATAGCTGGTAACATTACATTCCATTTTGTATGGTCTTTTCCGACACAAATTGCTAGTTGGGTTTTCAGATCTCGGTTTTTCCTTTCTACAGGATTAGATTGTGGATGATATATTGCCGTAAATGTTTGTTTTATACCCAAACAAAATGTTAATTTTTGCATTAATGCAGATATAAATTGAGTTCCATTATCTGTGTGTAATCTGCGTGGTATTCCATATCTTAGAAAAACTTCATTAAGTAGTGTTAAAGCACAGTTTTCGGCAGTTGCTTCTTTTAATGCAAAAAGCTCTACCCATCTACTACAAACATCTTCTACTATTAGGATCCATTGAAAGCCTTCTGCAGTTTTAGGCAAAGGGCCAAACAGATCTACTGCAACGATTTCAAACCTTTTGTTGCTACTAAGTGTTTGTAACAGTCCGCAAGGTTTCATATTTGTTGGTTTGCACTTTTTACATTGTTCGCATGATTTAACGAAATTTTGAATATCGGTTCTTATACCTGACCAATAAAACAGTGGTGTTATTCGACTTATGGTTCTATCTATTCCATAGTGACCTGAGATTGGATCATTGTGGTATTTATTTAAAATACGTTGACGATGTGATTTTGGTATTACTAATTGCCCATTTTCAGAATCTTGGTCTGAATTATATTTGTAGAGAATACCATCAATCATTATATAGCCACGATTCGTGTGTCTTCTTACGTTTTCGTCATTATTTTCAAAAGAAGATATTATATTTTTTAGATCTTCGTCTTCTAATTGAGCTTTACGAAACTCTTCAAAACCTTCACGTGGAAAATCAATTTAAACTGCATTACAATTACAGTTTTCAATACATTGTTCGTTAACACATGGTGGGCGCGAAAGAGAATCGGCAATAAAATTTTTCTTTCCTGGGGTGTAATTAAATGTTAAATTATAGCTGTGAAGTAAAAGCGACCATCTTGCTAGTCTTCTGGTTGGAGATTTTAATTTAAATAACCATTTTAGCGGTTGGTGATCTGTAAAAACAGTTACTTTGGAACCTTCAATGTAGCCTCGAAATTTCTGAACAGCCCATACAACAGCTAGTGCTTCACGTTCAGTAGTAGAATAGTTTCTTTCAGCTTGAATTAAAAGTCGACTTGCGTATTCAATAGGGTGTTCTTCATTGTTCTCCCCCTGCAATAATACAGCTCCGATCGCATAACTGCTTGCATCAGTTCTTAAAGAAAACGGTTCATTTTCTTTTACTTGTTGCAGTATTGGTGGGGTTATTAGTTTTTCTTTTAATTTTTGAAAAGCTTCGTTTTCGTTTGTAGACCACTTCCAAATAGCATTTTTTTTAGTCAAGTTGGAAAGAGGTTTTGATATATCAGCAAAGTTTGGTATAAATCGTCTAAACCACGAACAAGTCTGCAGAAATGACATAAGCTGCTTAAGATTTTTAGGCTTAGGACGTTTTAAAATAGCTGATGTTTTTTTAGGGTCAATTTCTATGCCATCTTTTGTTAAAATGTGTCCTAAATACTTAATTTTAGGTTTGCAGAAATAGCATTTTTCCTTATTAAGATGAAAACCAATATCTTTTAGCTTTTTAAATGTAATTTCTAGGTCCTTTAAATGACTTTCAAAATCCTTAGAGCAAATAATAATATCATCTAAATATGCCAAAATAAGAATGTTGGGAAGGCTTGATTTAATCTTATCAATTACTCTTTGGAACGTTGCTGGAGCATTTTTGGGTCCAAATGGCATTCTGTTAAAAACGTATATTTCAAAAGGAGTTGTAAATGCTGTTTTTAGTTTATCATCTCCATTCATTCTTATTTGACAGTACCCAGATTTCAAATCAATAGTTGACATGTAAGGCGTAGTTTTTGCAGCATGTAAAAGATCTTCCATTCTTGGTAACGGGTAAGTATCAGAGACTGTTATAGAATTAAGTTTTCTGTAATCAACACAGAGACGTATTGAGTTATCCTTTTTAGGTATTAAGACTACAGGAAACGCCCATGGAGATTCTTTTTCTTCTATTATACCTTTTTCTATCATGTCATTTAGTTCAGCCTTAAACTTTTCTTTCATGGCTGGTGAAATTCTATAAGTTGGGTTAGTTATGGGTGTATTATTACCGGTGTTTATTTTATGTGTTACTCCTTTTATAGGTGAGCATATGTTTTGAAAAATTTCTTCGTAAGAATTTAAAAGTTTTGCCAAATTATGCTTTTGTTCTTTATTTAAATATTTACTTTCATTTTCACAAATGTTAAAATCGATTGCGTTAAATTCAAACGCTTTTGTTAATGGTGAATCTTCACTTACTTTCTTTTTCTTTAACGGAGGAAACCAATCTGTTTTCTTTTCTGTAGGCATTTCAAAATTTTGTGGCAAGCAATCTTCAAAAATTTTTAAAATTCCTCTGGGGGAATAGTCGTTTTGAGGTGAATAAATTGATTTTAGTGTCTGAATGTTTTCTGAATCATTTTTGTTATTAGATTCAAACCATGACATGAAATCATTAATACGGCTTACATCTGGTGAACTTGGTTGACCATCGTTACTTTGGTTTGGATAAGATTAATATTTTCTTTAACCTTAGATGGTTTAGATTTAAATTCAAAGATTTTTAGCGGTTCATCCTTATAATGCCATGTTCTTTGAGCTAGATCCATTACAATACCGGCTTGCTCCAAAAAGTCAATGCCGAGTAAGGTTCTATTATCTTTAGCCTTCGGTAGGCAAACAAAACGAATTCGCTTTAAGCGGTTACCAATCATAATATCGACTATGGTCGAGTACACGTTTTCTTTACAAGATATTCCATCAGCTAGGGTTATTTCCGCAAAAACTGATTGGAATTTAACTTTCTTTTCTAAAAGTTTTTTATATAGTACGTGACCAGCTATACTAGTTCTGGCAGCAGTATCCAGGTATGCTTCACCTTTCAACCCATTAACATTTATTTCAACGGTAGGAACATTTCTACCAACAATATTTGTTTGAATGCTATGAAAATCCATTTCTTTTGGGCTTTCCAGAACATTTTTGTAGTTGCATGTTGGACAGTTTGATCTATAGAAACCAACAGCACCACAACCGTAACAATTAAGCTTTGTTTCATCGGGTTTCTTTTTCTTTTCCATTTCTAAACGTTTATAACAAACATCTGCCGTGTGATTTTTCTTCCTACAGAAAGAGCATTTAGCTTGAACATTTTCTTTAGTACCTATGGATTTTTCAAAGGGTTCTGGCTTATTTTCATTTTTTAACAATTCTATATCCCGAGCCCTTGAAAGTAAATCTTGGAAAGTTTCTATACTTTCTCTCGAAATTTTCTCACGGATTTGTATATTTATTAAAGAAAAAATCATATTTATTTTTGTGCTCTCTGGAAGTCTTTCCTTTAGTTGTGCAAAAAGACGTCTTTTCCTACAATTAAAAGCGTCTGTGGATTCAAACGATTTTTGTTTGTATTGAAAAATTTCCGCATATATTCTCCAATCTGGCTTAGGTGGAGCAAAAGCATTACGTAGGAGCTCTAAAGCTTCATCAAAATTTCTGGCCTAATGCTTAACGCCTTGCCACCACGATGACGCATAACCTTCAAGCAATAGAGGTAAGCTTGTTAAAGCAACAGAATCAGAAATACGTTCGGCTTCTTTAAATACTAAAATTGTAGCTATAAAATCTTCTACCTTGGATGTATTACGGCCTCCATTAAAACGAGTGCTACAGGAACTAAAAGTTGCCTTTATTTCTTGACGAACTTGTAGAGATCCAAGTAAATCAGAAAACTGACGTTCTGTTAAATTGATACTCAAAGGTCCATTAACAGCAGAATTTGAGGCATTAATATTTTGCCTATTGGTATTAGGTTGGATATTTGTAGACGGTGTAGAAGAGGTCGTGTTTGTAGGGATTACTGGGGTTGAAACCTGGACTGAATTTTGCAATTGTGCATTAAGAATTGAATTTTGGGAGTTCATAGTTGTTCTGGGCATTGTCAACAAAACCTTACTTGAAAAAACCTTTTATTTCTGTGCTTTTTACAGTTTTTCTTAAAATGTAGTTGCTATACTGCTGTTTATGAGTTTGGTAAAACAAGTTACAACAACAACGCATATACTTTAATAGTTATATTTGTTAAGCAAAGAATGATTGCACGAAGAAATAACAACCGTTTTATAAAAACAACACTACAGGCGATGATGAATACACAAAAATATTGATGAACAACAACAACAACTGTAGCTTTTTTAATTTTTTCTTCAATTTGAAGATTTGTTTTAGCAAAAAAAAAGTTTTTTTTTTTTTTTTTTTTTTATTAGCTCGCAAAAATAATTAATAATATTTTACGTTGGGCGCCAATTGTAATAAAGTGGTTTCACTTTATTAAAGGGTTTTCGAGTTTTCAATAAATATTGATTATCTGCTTTTATATTGGTTATTTCTGGTTCGAATAAGGCAGAAAAGTCGCCAGTATTCGCCCTCAGATTTGCTAGTCACAGTAGTCCACAAAGGTCTTCCTGCGTCTTAGCAATTTTTATTTATTTATTTAATAAAACAAATCAATCAATTTTTATTTAAAACAGTTGTTTATTCTTTGACTGTCGCTATAAGAATGAATAAAATAAGATATAACAAGAGCTTACTTGATTTTTGTCAAATTACAATAGTCGTCTAGTATAGAGTATAAAAATTATTACAAAAACAAATTATTACAATTATGATGAGAGCGAGAGCAATTGATAATGTTTAATCTCTTTTAGTGATGTGCATTAATGTTGATTATTGATTGATACTCTTTTATGATTACATTCTAAGGGTGTCCAATACAAAATTAAAATGAATCATATAATTATACATAAAATTATTATTGAAACTAAAACAATCATAATACATAAAGGAAAATAATCAAATTTAATAAAAATAAACTTAAATAAAAATAACAGCTTCAGTTAAAGCCGGATACAATTCTGGCTGCTACAGAATTTGATAACGTTTACAAAAGGATAAAAGAATATTTAATACAAGACACTGAAGAATTAGATACAAAGATGGCATCTTTTAGTTTAGAAACCATTTCCAAAGCACTACTCTATTCAATGGTAACTACATAGAATTAGATAGTTTTTTAATCACAGCACAACTTATTAATAAGTCACTGTCCACCGAAGCAAAGAAAGATTTCCTTCAATACATATACCATGCAAAACTTACCTCAACAGTAAGAACAGCAATAGGAAGTTTGTCAAAACCTGACAGTTTTGAAACTCTAAAAAATCTTTTAAACAGATATAAGAATACCAAAACCATCCCGGAATTACAAAATAGTCTTAGCATATTATTCCAAGAAAAAATGAATATAAATTCATACAAAGAAAAAATAACAGCAATAATAGATAATTTAAATCAACTAGGTATTAAAGAATTAGGGAATGAAGTTTCAGAGGCCGAAAAGAATGTAATAATAAAACTAAATAACAAATTAGCACTAGATACATTCAAAAAGGGACTAAATGAAAACTTTAAAGCGACCATATATGCTGCTCGACCAAGTAATTTACAAGAGGCATCCGAACTTGCATTAGAATTAGAGAATGATAATAAATTAAGTCAAAACACTATATTGCAGTTAAGAAGAGATCAGACACATGATAACTATCACAATAGAAACCACCATTTCAATAACAATAATTTTCCTAGAAACAATAATTTCAACCAAAGAAATAATAGCAATTCATCTGGAAATAACAATTCCAACAATAACTTTAATCCCAATAGAAACAATAATTTCAACCAAAGAAATAATAGAAATTCATCTGGAAATAACAATTCCAACGATAGACATAATAACTTTAATCCTAATAGGAACAATAACTTCAATACAAACAGTAGAAGAACACAATACAACAATTATGGAAACAGTAGAAACAGACAAATACAAATACATTCCATACACTATTCGGGAAACCCAACAGGATCGGAATACCAAGATATTCCGGACATCCAAAACTAAAGGTTTACAAAATATCCACTAACAATACGAATTTTATAATCACCAAACACAATAATAAACAATTGACATTTCTTATAGATACAGGAGCTGACATATCATTATGTCGCATGCAAACAAGCTTTGACGGAAAACAATATGCTCCAGAAGAAAAATGCAAATTAACGGGGATCACTACGGAGCAAATTCACTCATTAGGGACAATAAATCTAGAACTAACACTGACTGAAGAAAAATGCAGTCACCCCTTTCAGTTAGTAAAACAGATTTTCCAATAGAGACAGACGGCATTATAGGTAGAGATTTTCTACAAAAATATCTTTGTAAAATAGACTACGAAACTTTTACAATATCGTTATTTTCAAATAATACTACTATAACCCTTCCAATGCATTCAAAACCTCTTACGTCACTACATATAAAAATACCACCAAGAACAGAAATAATACAAGCGATAAAATTACACTTAACCGAAGATTGCTTAATTTTTAATAATGAATTAAAACCAGGAATATTTTTAAGTAATTCAATAGCACCCAGCAACGGCATGACACATATTAAAATATTAAACACAACTGACGAGGAAATAAATTTAAAGGGCATTCACTTACAAACTGACTCACTGAAAAACTACGACATATTACGTTACAATTGTGACAACGACCCTAAACGTTTTCAACAAATACTAAATGACGTACAGTTAGACAATAATGATGACTATGCAAAAACAGAATTAATAAATATTTTTGAAAAATATCAAAATGTTTTTCACCTCGAAAATGAAAAATTGACAGTAAACAATTTTTATAAACAAACAATTACGACCACAGGCAATACACCGGTATACATAAAAAACTACAGACTACCACACACCCACACAGGCATTATTAATGAACAAGTACAAAAAATGATAAGCAACAATATAATAGAACCATCCATTAGTCCATACATTGCTCCACTCCTTTTGGTACCAAAGAAAAACACGGAAGACAAAAAGAAATGGAGACTAGTAGTAGACTTTAGGAAACTGAACAACAAAATAGTGGATGACAGATTCCCACTAACCAGACTAGAAGAAGTCTTAGACAAACTTGGCAGAGCCAAATGGTTCTCTACACTAGACATGACCAATTAATTTCATCAAATTGAACTGAAGAAAGACTTAAAACATACAACCAAATCGGCACTAGCTGCCTTAGTTTTTTTTGTCTCAGAAGCTTTTGGCAGTTCTTTCGAACGCCTAATTTATTGGCTGGAACCCCTACAGCTTGTAATAACCGAGGGTTATAGGGAATTTAAGTTCTTTATACACACCACATGACAGAAGAAACACCTATAACACCACATACGCAATAGATAACTACGAGACGATAAGAGAAGAAGAGCTCTGCGATTCCTTGAGGGCCAAGGCTGAGAAAAGTTCTTCGACTAGAGCAAGAGGAAGACCGATGTCACCTCTCATATATCGGTGCCACCATGTGATACCGAAGTTTTTCATGGCGACTACAAATCCTGGCCAACGTTTCGTGATATGTTCACGGCCTTGTATCGCCAAAACAACCGCTTATCGCCGGTTGAGAAAATGTGTCATCTGGTGAAAAAGACAGAAGGAGAAGCTCGAGAACTCCTCAAAACGTGTCCGATGACAAACGTTGGTTTCGAAATGGCGTGGCGGAACCTAGTTAATCGTTATGAGAATAAACGAATTCTCGTGAATGCCCAATTTAAATCGCTTTTTAACCTAACCTCCATTACCAAAGAAACCGGTCCCAACCTAAGACGTTTGCAAAGGACCAATAATGACTGCATCAGCAATCTGCGCCTTCTAAAAATCGATACTGATAGCTGGGATATAATTTTCGTATACATTTGTTCAACCTGTCTCCCGGATGTTACACTTAATCTATGGGAGCAAACATTGCCTCACTCATCCAACATGCCCACGTGGGAAGCGTTAGATAATTTTTTGTCGTCCAGGTTTCAGACTTTGGAATCCGTTGCGGATATACGATCAACATTTTTGAATCCTCATGGTCCCACCAAAACACATCAAACCAGTAGCCATAGTCAACCCAATTCCGCTCAGAATAAGAAAGTGCAAAGTTTCCAAACTAACGTTTCTACACCCAAGACTGGCACTTGCCTCCTTTGCACTCAAAGTCACCCCCTAAAGGTATGCGCTATGTTTCTTGCAATGTCTTTTGACGCACGGTACAACACGGTTAAACAACAAAACCGATGCACGAATTGTTTGGGTACCTCTCACGGGTATAAAACCTGCAAAAGTCGTTTTGTGTGCAAGGTGTGTAAAGCTAAACATCACTCTCTACTACATCGAGTCACTCATCAGGAAAAAACGCCTGCTCCTACTCAAGTGAGTTCTAACCCCCTACAGCTGAGACTTGTCATGCAAATACCCCTCCTGACAGGCTGAACACGAACCCCTCTACTTCAGCTGAAGCACGAAATCTTGAGCTTAGATCCTTTTTTTCCTAGTTACAAGATAACTCATCCGCGGTTGTACTTGGTGCCGCTCTGATAGATGTATACAAGGACGACCTTAATTGTACCGTCCGCGCCCTCATAGATTCGGCTTCAGAGGCATCCTTCATATCAAAGAAATTACAAACTCAACTAGGACTTGGTACTCGGCCATCACAGGCCAAAATTCATGGGTTGAATGACACGATAAGCGCTACCTTGACGCACAGCTGTCACATTAAAATTGGCTCTCCGATTGACAGGTCAGTCGCTTGTACTTGTTGTAAAGAAACTCACCGGTCAACTCTACTACTATCCCCCTACCACGCTTAGCAATGGCAACTTTTCGAAGCTGCAAATGGCGGATCCGTATCGACATCAATGCGCGGAAATTGACATACTTTTAGGTGGAGACGTATGCCCGAAAATCATTCAGGACGGTCTACAATGGGACAATCAACAATCCCTGGTAGCACAACGGTCTTCGGATGGATCATCACCGGGAAGATAACTAAGAGCCCGTTTAGGAACGCCGTATTGTCTTATTTTAATGCCGTTGACCTGAATAGCCAACTCCAGCGTTTCTCGGAGCTCGAAGATGTCCCGAGAAGAGCAAAGTCACCCCCCGGAGGATCTATACTGTGAGGAACTGTACGAATCAACTACAGTCCGCACTACCGATGGTCGATATACTGTATCACTCCCGTTCAAACGAGAGTTTTCTGAAAATCTCAATTTGGGACAGTCGCGAAATATCGCCATCGCCAAGTTTCTGCGAAATGAAATTAAACGAATTAAGAACCCCCAAATGACCGAGGTGAAAGTGAACGTATTATCTGCCCCACCAAGCAGTCTTTAAACCAGATAGCCCCACCACAAAATTGCGCATGGTATCTAACGCTTCTAGCTCATCGTCAAATGTCATCAGTCTTAATGATGTGCTTTACGCAGGCTCCATCCTACAGGCAGACTTAATGATTTTAGTATTGCGTTGGCGGTTTTTCCGATACGTTTTCAACGCGGACATAGAGAAAATGTACCGCAAAATCTCCGTAGACAAATCTCACACCCCCTTTCGCCTAACGAGGCACTTCAAGACTATGAATTAAACACAGTCACCTTCGGTGTAAACTGTGCCCCCTATATGGCAATCAGAACCTTGCTGAAACTCGCCAAAGAAAATGAAACCCCCTACCCCAATGTATCAAAGATCTTACGAAACCACGTGTACGTCGATGATGTGCTACCGGGAGCCCACACGCTATCATCCGCAGTTAAAATTCGGGATGAACTTAGGACAGTCCTTGAGACGGCTAGGTTCACGCTTCGTAAATGGACCGCAAACAATGAAGTGCTGCTCCAAGGTCTGTCGGTCACACATTTGTTAGATGAGGACTTTCTAAAGCTTTCCGACTCTAGTACTACAAAAACTTTAGGGCTTAGGTGGAACGCTGGAAGTGACCACGTCTTCTTCAAATTCAAGTCTAATCCCGATCGCGACTTGACTGCAAAACGATGCGTTCTGTCGGAAATCGCAAAGTTATTCGACCTAGCGGGTTGGTTGTCACCAAAAATAGTCGTAGCCAAAATCATCATGCAGGAGACATGGAAGGATGGAACTGGCTGGGATGAAGATCTGACTCCCAGTACACTGCAGCAGTGGCATGCTTTTCTCGAGGACTATGTAAAAATAGAACGAATAAAAATTCCACGTTTCATCGATTTCGACCCCTCATATAATGTTGAGCTGCACAATTTCTGCGATGATTCGGAGAAGGCGTATGCGGCAGCCATTTACATACGTTCTGAAAGTCAAGGTTTTGTGTCCACCCACCTTTTGGCAGCGAAAACTAAAGTTGCTCCAGTTAAATTTGTTTCTCTTCCCCGTAAGGAGTTGTGTGGGGCAGAGCTCTGGCAGTTATGATAGACTCGCTTCAAGGTCAGCTCGAACTTATCGACTTTAAACTTTTTTTATGGACCGACTCGACCATCGTGCTAGCGTGGCTGCAAAAACCTGCTCATAAAAGGGAAGACATTCGTACAAAATAGAGTCTCGTCAATTATTGAAAAGGTTGGGAAAGATGCCTGGTCTCATGTAGACTCGAAAAGCAATCCAGCCGACATACCATCGTGGGGTACCACACTTACGGAATTGTCTACGAATACTTTGTGGTGGCACGGTCCTGCTTAGCTAAGACGTCCGCATGCGGATTGGTCATCGAGTTCCTGCGAATCTGATACTATAGAAGAAGAAAGAACAGTTAAGACGTTTACCACGCTAGTCTCGACAAATTCTCCGATCTTCCGCGAGCAATGTGGGTTATATGCTATATCTTTCGTTTTTACAATCGCATTAAGTCAAAATTAAAATCGGATACAGTAACGCCGGGCGAGCTCTCAGCCAAAGAAATAATGTTCGTAAAAAATCGTCTGATAATCGCCTGTCAAAAACATCACTTTGCGGAAGAGTACGCACTCCTAGCTGAAAAACAACCATTGCCGCGAAAAAGCTCCCTTTTAACCCTTAACCCCTTTATAGACTCTAAAGGAGCCATGAGGGTCAATGGGCGGTTAGCATTTTCCCCTATGTTAAGTTACGATGAACGTTACCCCATTATACTCCCCTATCATGCTCAATTTACGAGATTGTTTTTAACTTATTTACATAAGTATTCAATGCATGGTCAAAATGCGCTTTTACAAAGGCTTACCCGACTGCACTATTATGTCCCTAAACTCAAAACGTGAATTAAATTCATATTATCAAAATGTATTAAATGCGTCAAAGAAAAGCATCAGCTTAGCCAACAAATCATGGCTGCATTACCCCCCGAGCGCACAAGGTTGTCGCGCCCCTTTTATCACACAGGAGTGGATTTCGCCGGACCTTTTGCCATTAAGACTTATGTGGGTCGCGGGTGCAAGGTCACGAAAGGTTACGTGCTGGTTTTCGTATGTTTTGCCACCGAAGCAATCCACCTGGAGGCCACCGGAGACATTTCAACACAAGCTTTCCTAGCCGCTTTCGCCCGGTTTTTCTCGAGACGAGGTACACCACATACTATGTATTCGGATAACGGCTACTTCAAAAGGATACACAACATTTTCTTTCCCTTGTCGAAAAGGGCCTACTATCTCAGTGGCCGCTTAAAAGCGACCACTCCAGACTGGAAAATCTGCCGCAAAGATCACCCCCTACGGAAGTGCGTTAAATTCCTCAAAATGTCCGTGTCAGACCGGAAAGATGTAGTAGCTCGCCCAAATCGTTAATCGTTATGAGAATAAACGAATTCTCGTGAATGCCCAATTTAAATCGCTTTTTAACCTAACCTCCATTACCAAAGAAACCGGTCCCAACCTAAGACGTTTGCAAAGGACCAATAATGACTGTATCAGCAATCTGCGCCTTCTAAAAATCGATACTGATAGCTGGGATATAATTTTCGTATACATTTGTTCAACCTGTCTCCCGGATGTTACACTTAATCTATGGGAGCAAACATTGCCTCACTCATCCAACATGCCCACGTGGGAAGCGTTAGATAATTTTTTGTCGTCCAGGTTTCAGACTTTGGAATCCGTTGCGGATATACGATCAACATTTTTGAATCCTCATGGTCCCACCAAAACACATCAAACCAGTAGCCATAGTCAACCCAATTCCGCTCAGAATAAGAAAGTGCAAAGTTTCCAAACTAACGTTTCTACACCCAAGACTGGCACTTGCCTCCTTTGCACTCAAAGTCACCCCCTAAAGGTATGCGCTATGTTTCTTGCAATGTCTTTTGACGCACGGTACAACACGGTTAAACAACAAAACCGATGCACGAATTGTTTGGGTACCTCTCACGGGTATAAAACCTGCAAAAGTCGTTTTGTGTGCAAGGTGTGTAAAGCTAAACATCACTCTCTACTACATCGAGTCACTCATCAGGAAAAAACGCCTGCTCCTACTCAAGTGAGTTCTAACCCCCTACAGCTGAGACTTGTCATGCAAATACCCCTCCTGACAGGCTGAACACGAACCCCTCTACTTCAGCTGAAGCACGAAATCTTGAGCTTAGATCCTTTTCTTCCTAGTTACAAGATAACTCATCCGCGGTTGTACTTGGTACCGCTCTGATAGATGTATACAAGGACGACCTTAATTGTACCGTCCGCGCCCTCATAGATTCGGCTTCAGAGGCATCCTTCATATCAAAGAAATTACAAACTCAACTAGGACTTGGTACTCGGCCATCACAGGCCAAAATTCATGGGTTGAATGACACGATAAGCGCTACCTTGACGCACAGCTGTCACATTAAAATTGGCTCTCCGATTGACAGGTCAGTCGCTTGTACTTGTTGTAAAGAAACTCACCGGTCAACTCTACTACTATCCCCCTACCACGCTTAGCAATAGCAACTTTTCGAAGCTGCAAATGGCGGATCCGTATCGACATCAATGCGCGGAAATTGACATACTTTTAGGTGGAGACGTATGCCCGAAAATCATTCAGGACGGTCTACAATGGGACAATCAACAATCCCTGGTAGCACAACGGTCTTCGGATGGATCATCACCGGGAAGATAACTAAGAGCCCGTTTAGGAACGCCGTATTGTCTTATTTTAATGCCGTTGACCTGAATAGCCAACTCCAGCGTTTCTCGGAGCTCGAAGATGTCCCGAGAAGAGCAAAGTCACCCCCGGAGGATCTATACTGTGAGGAACTGTACGAATCAACTACAGTCCGCACTACCGATGGTCGATATACTGTATCACTCCCGTTCAAACGAGAGTTTTCTGAAAATCTCAATTTGGGACAGTCGCGAAATATCGCCATCGCCAATTTTCTGCGAAATGAAATTAAACCAATTAAGAACCCCCAAATTAAAGCCGAATATGACTGGGTAATAACCGAATATTCTACCCTCGGTCAAATGACCGAGGTGAAAGTGAACGTATTATCTGCCCCACCAAGCAGTCTTTAAACCAGATAGCCCCACCACAAAATTGCGCATGGTATCTAACGCTTCTAGCTCATCGTCAAATGTCATCAGTCTTAATGATGTGCTTTACGCAGGCTCCATCCTACAGGCAGACTTAATGATTTTAGTATTGCGATGGCGGTTTTTCCGATACGTTTTCAACGCGGACATAGAGAAAATGTACCGCAAAATCTCCGTAGACAAATCTCACACCCCCTTTCGCCTAACGAGGCACTTCAAGACTATGAATTAAACACATTCACCTTCGGTGTAAACTGTGCCCCCTATATGGCAATCAGAACCTTGCTGAAACTCGCCAAAGAAAATGAAACCCCCTACCCCAATGTATCAAAGATCTTACGAAACCACGTGTACGTCGATGATGTGCTACCGGGAGCCCACACGCTATCATCCGCAGTTAAAATTCGGGATGAACTTAGGACAGTCCTTGAGACGGCTAGGTTCACGCTTCGTAAATGGACCGCAAACAATGAAGTGCTGCTCCAAGGTCTGCCGGTCACACATTTGTTAGATGAGGACTTTCTAAAGCTTTCCGACTCTAGTACTACAAAAACTTTAGGGCTTAGGTGGAACGCTGGAAGTGACCACGTCTTCTTCAAGCTCAAGTCTAATCCCGATCGCGACTTGACTGCAAAACGATGCGTTCTGTCGGAAATCGCAAAGTTATTCGACCTAGCGGGTTGGTTGTCACCAAAAATAGTCGTAGCCAAAATCATCATGCAGGAGACATGGAAGGATGGAACTGGCTGGGATGAAGATCTGACTCCCAGTACACTGCAGCAGTGGCATGCTTTTCTCGAGGACTATGTAAAAATAGAACGAATAAAAATTCCACGTTTCATCGATTTCGACCCCTCATATAATGTTGAGCTGCACAATTTCTGTGATGATTCGGAGAAGGCGTATGCGGCAGCCATTTACATACGTTCTGAAAGTCAAGGTTTTGTGTCCGCCCACCTTTTGGCAGCGAAAACTAAAGTTGCTCCAGTTAAATTTGTTTCTCTTCCCCGTAAGGAGTTGTGTGGGGCAGAGCTGCTGGCAGTTATGATAGACTCGCTTCAAGGTCAGCTCGAACTTATCGACTTTAAACTTTTTTTATGGACCGACTCGACCATCGTGCTAGCGTGGCTGCAAAAACCTGCTCATAAAAGGGAAGACATTCGTACAAAATAGAGTCTCGTCAATTATTGAAAAGGTTGGGAAAGATGCCTGGTCTCATGTAGACTCGAAAAGCAATCCAGCCGACATAGCATCGTGGGGTACCACACTTAGGGAATTGTCTACGAATACTTTGTGGTGGCACGGTCCTGCTTGGCTAAGACGTCCGCATGCGGATTGGTCATCGAGTTCCTGCGAATCTGATACTATAGAAGAAGAAAGAACAGTTAAGACGTTTACCACGCTAGTCTCGACAAATTCTCCGATCTTCCGCGAGCAATGTGGGTTATATGCTATATCTTTCGTTTTTACAATCGCATTAAGTCAAAATTAAAATCGGATACAGTAACGCCGGGCGAGCTCTCAGCCAAAGAAATAATGTTCGTAAAAAATCGTCTGATAATCGCCTGTCAAAAACATCACTTTGCGGAAGAGTACGCACTCCTAGCTGAAAAACAACCATTGCCGCGAAAAAGCTCCCTTTTAACCCTTAACCCCTTTATAGACTCTAAAGGAGCCATGAGGGTCAATGGGCGGTTAGCATTTTCCCCTATGTTAAGTTACGATGAACGTTACCCCATTATACTCCCCTATCATGCTCAATTTACGAGATTGTTTTTAACTTATTTACATAAGTATTCAATGCATGGTCAAAATGCGCTTTTACAAAGGCTTACCCGGCTGCACTATTATGTCCCTAAACTCAAAACGTTAATTAAATTCATATTATTAAAATGTATTAAATGCGTCAAAGAAAAGCATCAGCTTAGCCAACAAATCATGGCTGCATTACCCCCTGAGCGCACAAGGTTGTCGCGCCCCTTTTATCACACAGGAGTGGATTTCGCCGGACCTTTTGCCATTAAGACTTATGTGGGTCGCGGGTGCAAGGTCACGAAAGGTTACGTGCTGGTTTTCGTATGTTTTGCCACCGAAGCAATCCACCTGGAGGCCACCGGAGACATTTCAACACAAGCTTTCCTAGCCGCTTTCGCCCGGTTTTTCTCGAGACGAGGTACACCACATACTATGTATTCGGATAACGGCTACTTCAGAAGGATACACAACATTTTCTTTCCCTTGTCGAAAAGGGCCTACTATCTCAGTGGCCGCTTAAAAGCGAACACTCCAGACTGGAAAATCTGCCGCAAAGATCACCCCCTACGGAAGTGCGTTAAATTCCTCAAAATGTCCGTGTCAGACCGGAAAGATGTAGTAGCTCGCCCAAAATATTGTCGAAACTGTCTTGGGCACTCACATCTTAACCCAAAATGCCGCAGCAGAGAAAGGTGCAAGAACTGCAATGGAGACCACCACACTCTGCTTTACCCCCCAGCTATTACCAGACCCCCCAATAATGCTAGTCTAGCTGCTGCCCGTACCGTCACCCCTACCATCCTCTTTCAGATTCGGCTAACGGAGGGCTGGAGGCTAGTACGCAGTCTGATGAACCCTGCCGCTCAGACGAGTTGCATCGCAGAGTCGTGGGTCGAAAGGTATCACTTGTCGTTTGAGAGATATGACTCGGAGAAATGGTGCCAAATCTCTATTCGAGCACGATTTGACAAGGCAGGTTCCATCCCGATCATGGCCCGGGTATCCCAGAGATTGCCAGAAAAGGAACCAGCGAAGAAACTGGATCGGAGTATATCTCAGGCATACCGAAACCTACTTCTGGCTGACCCCGAATTTTTTGAAGGTAATAACATCAATATCATCCTGGGTGCTGACGTCTACCCTCGCTTAATCCGGAGCGGATTGCAGCTATCATCCTTTGGATCAACCCCCCTCGCCCAAGACACCGCTCTAGGATGGGTCATCATCGGCAAGTTTAATGAATAGATGGAGAGAGCACGGTCTGAATGGCCCAACAAGTTTATCACTTCTTCTTATTATTAATGAATTCCTATTATACTTTAATACACACAACTGCATTTATTGAATTATTGTAAATGATTTTATTGTAAATATTATATTGCATTTTTATTATTTTTTTCTCTTACTCTATCTCCGCAACCATTTCGAATCCACCCAGAAACGCCAACCCTAGTTGCTTTTGTTGCAATAATGCAAGGGGGCGGGATGTTTAGGTGCGAAGACGATCTGGTCACCTTCAGTGTAAAACAGACGAATGTTGACGTGGCCTAAACTTCACAGCTGTTCACAGCTGTTTGTTCCTATTGTTTCATGCTACCACCTTCTATACACTCGCCTGGTTGCTTTTTGTTTAGTGAGTTCTTTTTTTAATAGTGAACCAATGTAATTGTGCGCGGCTTAATATAAAATAAATATACAAATTTATTATCAAAGTTGTTTGTGGGAATACTATTATTTATTAAAAGATCTTGTTTGTTGTGCTTAATTCCCTTTTTAAATAATTGATAAAAAGTACTGAAATTTATTGTTGGAGGATAAGCTGTTCCTATGCGCATTTCACTGGTTGCTTAGGCCCACAAACAACTTTGATAATAAATTTTAGCAAGTGCACGTGCATAAAAAAACTGAACTGGCAAATTGTTTTTATTTTGATTTCTTGCGAAAACAATAAAAGCACTTTGTTTTTGTTTTTAATATGTTTTTTTTTTACCCATTTACAACTACAATTAATGTTGGGAGAATTCTAACTAATTGTAGCGGGAAATGTAAAAAAGATAAAAACTCAACACTGATTTATTGTTTGGTATTTTGTTTAAGCTTTGATATCGTTGCAAACAAGACTTTTTGAGTGTTTGTAGGTAATTCTCATTCCCTCTGTAGTTTTGTTTGCTGATAGCTTTGGCTTTTCTAAAATTATTTAGGAGAACGTTTCCTGATGATATGGCCTAAGCAACCAGTGAAATGCGCATAGGAACAGCTTATCCTCCAACAATAAATTTCAGTACTTTTTATCAATTATTTAAAAAGGGAATTAAGCACAACAAACAAAATCTTTTAATAAATAATAGTATTCCCACAAACAACTTTGATATTAAATTTTAGCAAGTGCACGTGCATAAAAAAACTGAACTGGCAAATTGTTTTTATTTTGATTTCTTGCGAAAACAATAAAAGCACTTTGTTTTTGTTTTTAATATGTTTTTTCTTTACCCATTTACAACTACAATTAATGTTGGGAGAATTCTAACTAATTGTAGCGGGAAATGTAAAAAAGATAAAAACTCAACACTGATTTATTGTTTGGTATTTTGTTTAAGCTTTGATATCGTTGCAAACAAGACTTTTTGAGTGTTTGTAGGTAATTCTCATTCCCTCTGTAGTTTTGTTTGCTGATAGCTTTGGCTTTTCTAAAATTATTTAGGAGAACGTTTCCTGATGATCTGGCCTAAGCAACCAGTGAAATGCGCATAGGAACAGCTTATCCTCCAACAATAAATTTCAGTACTTTTTATCAATTATTTAAAAAGGGAATTAAGCACAACAAACAAAATCTTTTAATAAATAATAGTATTCCCACAAACAACTTTGATAATAAATTTTAGCAAGTGTATGTGCATAAAAAAAACTGAACTGGCAAATTGTTTTTATTTTGATTTCTTGCGAAAACAATATAAGCACTTTGTTTTTGTTTTTAATATGTTTTTTCTTTACCCATTTACAACTACAATTAATGTTGGGAGAATTCTAACTAATTGTAGCGGGAAATGTAAAAAAGATAAAAACTCAACACTGATTTATTGTTTGGTATTTTGTTTAAGCTTTGATATCGTTGCAAACAAGACTTTTTGAGTGTTTGTAGGTAATTCTCATTCCCTCTGTAGTTTTGTTTGCTGATAGCTTTGGCTTTTCTAAAATTATTTAGGAGAACGTTTCCTGATGATCTGGCCTAAGCAACCAGTGAAATGCGCATAGGAACAGCTTATCCTCCAACAATAAATTTCAGTACTTTTTATCAATTATTTAAAAAGGGAATTAAGCACAACAAACAAAATCTTTTAATAAATAATAGTATTCTCACAAACAACTTTGATAATAAATTTTAGCAAGTGCACGTGCATAAAAAAACTGAACTGGCAAATTGTTTTTATTTTGATTTCTTGCGAAAACAATAAAAGCACTTTGTTTTTGTTTTTAATATGTTTTTTCTTTACCCATTTACAACTACAATTAATGTTGGGAGAATTCTAACTAATTGTAGCGGGAAATGTAAAAAAGATAAAAACTCAACACTGATTTATTGTTTGGTATTTTGTTTAAGCTTTGATATCGTTGCAAACAAGACTTTTTGAGTGTTTGTAGGTAATTCTCATTCCCTCTGTAGTTTTGTTTGCTGATAGCTTTGGCTTTTCTAAAATTATTTAGGAGAACGTTTCCTGATGATCTGGCCTAAGCAACCAGTGAAATGCGCATAGGAACAGCTTATCCTCCAACAATAAATTTCAGTACTTTTTATCAATTATTTAAAAAGGGAATTAAGCACAACAAACAAAATCTTTTAATAAATATACAAAATAAAATAAAAAGTGAACAAAAAAAACCAATACAACACACCAATCAGTTTTTTTATATTTTATTTTAAAATAAAGTGTAATCAATATCCTTCGGGGAAAAAAATACAAAAAAAAGCTAATTATCGTTAAAGCGAATAAATTAGCAAAACCGAATTAACTCAAACCAATTACAGCTTAATTCAGTGGATTTAGAACAAACAACAAGTGCAACCTATCTAGAAACAATAAAGGCTCAGTACCAAGACAGAAGGAACAACACCCTGACTTAGTGCTTCCCTACCATCACGCACACAAGCGTACGGAGACTTGGCCATCAACCCCCGCATAAACCACCCCCGTCTAAACCAAGGAACGTCTCCTGACAAACCACAGCAGGTACGCCTGTGTATCTGGGTAAGTCTTCCTCCTGGGCTTTTATAACCTTATAACACCCCTTTTTTACCAAAATCTGGTTGGCCTCAAGTCGGGCGCCAACAAATGTATTATATGCTGGCATTTGAAAGAATATTTGACTAGCGCGATCATTTCGCGACTCTTTTTTTAATCGTCCAGACGAATGTTGGAGTAAAATTAAATTTTACTCTTCCAACTGATGCTTTTGCGAGTCATTTTGACGATCGTTAAACGAGTTAGTTGTCGTTTAGACATTTCGACGATCATTGAACCATTGTTCTTTCATCGTACTCGTTTATTAACCTTTTTGTTGTTTATGTTTCTTTAAAATCGTAGTGTAAGCATTCTGGCGATATTTAGGCGAATTTAACCGTTATGTTTATAAAAGTTTGGCAAGAATAAGTTATTTATTCTTTTAAAATCAGTTTTTAATAAAAGCAGACGTGAAGAGTGAGAAAAAGTGTTTGTTTAAATAAAGTGTTTTCTTTTCTATAAAAGTATTTTTTTAATTAAAGTGATTTTGTAGAGGATGAGACTCTTTGGAAAGGGTCAAAGTCAGACAATAATGTCCTAACTGACCACAGTTCCTTATATCCACGTTTTATATTAATACTTGAGGCTTGAACAGACAAAAATTGTCCTATTCGCCAGCAAGATTAAATAAATTTTGGATAGACAAAAAAAATAAACCGCTTGTATTTTTTATATTTAAAGTTGTTTATTCGGTAGTCAAACAGCAAAGAAGATCGATTATATTAATGTGTTGCCTTTTATAGGTCAACTTACATATTGGAAATTAATAAAAGGAATAATTGGAATATTGGAATTGAGTGACAATTTATACATATTGAGAGTTATTATAACGGCATAATTAGAGGTTTACTTAATTTTGCATGATTATGAAACAAACAACAATAAATAAACAAGAATACTCAATGTTAAAAAAATAAAAAGTAAATAATAACAATTAAACTCAGTTACAGAACAAAGTACATATATAAAAATTAAGTAGTTAAATTTCAATTACAGTGTGACTTAAAATAAGGTAAACAAATAAAAGAAATAATACAAAATTAAATGAATCAAAATTTTATTTAAATAAAATAAAAGTAAAATAATACTAATGACAAAAATAATATTTTTAAGCGATAATAATGACAATAATAAAAATAAACTCTCTGTTACAGCCTCCCCCTCAGCATCCGAAATCGTCTCGATGATGTTGCTGGATTTTATTGCGCTGCCTTGCTATGTCTTGGCCTGAGAATCCTTTTGTTAGAGTTGTCGGCTGATGCATGTTTGTTGATAGGCTGGTTGGATTCTTCATTTCTTGCATTTGGGGATCGTGTGACAAATTTTGGACGACCTCTTCTTCTAATAGGATATATAGGTTCATTTGAGGGTCCATTAAATGGTGTTAGGTCGGATACATGTTGCACTCCAAGTGGTTTCTCGGGACTGTCTTCATTGGCAATTGTAAAACATGACCCTCTTTTGTTTGTAATTATATATGGTCCATCTCGACGAGGTACAAACTTGGATGTGATATTGCTATCGGCCTTGCTTAAAACATGCGTTGCGACAAGAACTTTGTCTCCCACTTGAAAATCTTGGGGGTGTCTTCGTTTTAAGTTGACGTAGTTTTTGTTTCTGTCTTGTACTTTCTCTTCTTCCTCTCGAGCTTCCTGTAAAGTATCTGCAAGATTTATTAAATGTGGTGTAATTTGTGGTATAAAATTTTCAGATATAATTATTGATTTAAGGTCGTGATGTGCTTCTAAAGGGCTTCTTAACTCACGCCCAAATGTCAAATATGCAGCTGTATAACCTGTGCTTTCACATTTAGACGTATTCATTGCATATCGTATCATGGGAAGTTTTAAATCCCACGATGTGTGCTCTTTTTCCACGCATATAGACAATTGTGTTTTTAAGTCACGATTCTTTCTTTCAACTGGATTCGCCTGAGGGTGATATACTGCAGTAAATGTTTGTTCAATACCTAAACAATATGTGAGCTTCTGCATAATAGCTGAAATAAACTGACAGCCATTATCTGTGTGAATTCGTCTTGGTACTCCATAGCGCAGTATGATTTCTGTTAATATCACAACTGAACAATTTTCTGCGGTAGCTTGCCTTAAAGGAAACAATTCAACCCATCTGCTACAGATATCTTCGGCAATTAAAATCCACTGATAACCCTGACTTGTTCGTGGTAATGGTCCAACAAGATCAATTGCTACTACTTCAAATCTTTGATTACTTGATACCGTGCGATATAATCCAGCTGGTTTCAAATTAGTAATCTTATATTTTTGACATATTATACAACTTTTAACATATTTTGTAATTTCAGTTTTCATACCTGGCCAATAGTAGTGGGGCGTAATACGATTAATAGTTCTTTCGATGCCATAATGACCTGCCATTGGATCATCATGAAATCTATTTAAAATTGTTTTTCTCATCGATTTTGGAACTACTAGTTGGCCATTCTCAGAATCCTGATCGGCACAATATCTGTATAGAATTCCATCAATTATAATATAACCTCTGTTTGTATATAGGTTTACACTGTCATCATTTTTCTCAAATGCATTAATTATTGTTTTGATATATTCATCTTCGAGTTGAGCTTTTCTTATTTCTGCAGATCCCTGGCGAGGAAAGTCTATTGAAATTAGAAAACATTCACAAGATATATCAGGGTGATTGGTACACGGTGGTCTTGACAAAGTATCTGCAACAATATTTTTTTTTCCTGGCGTATAACCAAACTGTATGTTATAGGGTTGCAGTTGCAAAGCCCATCGAGCTAAACGTCCAGTTGGAGATTTAAGGCTAAAATGCCATTTAAGAGGTTGATGATCTGTTAACACGGATAACTGTGAACCCTCAATGTAGCCACGAAACTTTCTAACTGCCCAAACAACGGCTAGTGCTTCTCGTTCTGTTGTTGAATAATTTCTTTCCGCCGGAAGTAAAAAATTTGAGCGAAATTTGGTATAAACCGACGATACCAGGAGCACGTCTGCAAAAATGAGATTAACTGTTTTAGATTTTTGGGGTATGGCCTTTGCAATATGGCTGCTGTTTTTTCAGGATCTGGTTTTAAGCCGTTTATTGTCAATAAATGACCGAGATATTTCACTTCAGGTCTACAAAAATGACATTTTTCTCTATTTAATTGAATTTTAAACGATTTTATTCTTTCGAATGTTTTTTCAAGATCATTGATATGACTTTTGAAACTATCAGAACAAATAATAATATCATCCAGATATGCTAAAATGGTTATTTGCGGCAGTCCAGAACGAAATTTATCTACCAATCTTTGAAAAGTTGCAGGCGCGTTTCTAAGACCAAATGGCATTCTATTAAATACAAATATTCCAAAAGGTGTAGTAAACGCTGTTTTAATTTTGTCTTTTTCAGCTACTTTGATTTGCCAATATCCAGATTTTAAATCAATCGTTGACATGAATGAAGTTCCTTTCGCTGCGTGCAATAAATCGTCCATTCGAGGAAGTGGGTATTTGTCGCTAGTGGTGATGGCATTAAGGCGACGATAGTCGACACATACTCTTAAGTTTCCATTTTTCTTTGGGATTAATACAACGGGAAAAGCCCATGGAGATTCTTCTTCTTTAATTATTTCTTTTTTTTAACATTTCATCTATTTCAACTTTTAATTTTTCTTTCATTACTGGAGATATACGATATGGTACACATGCAATCGGAGGGTGTGAACCAGTATTTATAAAATGTTCAATTTGTGGGATTGGTTCTGATCTATCCTCGAAAACGCTTTGAAACTTTTTAAGTAAGGTACTTAAAATTTCCTTTTCTGTATTTGATAAATTTGATCCTTCTGTATCTTTAAGTTTTATATCAAAAGTATTAATTTCTACAGACGATTTTGACATTTTCTTTGGACTTTCTTTTAATTTACTTCTCTTTAAGGGTGGAAAAAGGTCCCAGTCGTAAACATCTGTTTCTGTGCCCTCAGGAATGCTATCTTCGAAAATTTTATTAATAGCTGCTGGGGAAAAATGATATGTATACGACATTTCATCATTTTTCGGCGTATGTTCGCCATCATTACGTACCGTGTTTGTGTTTTCAAACCAGTTGAAAAAATTATCAACAGAGGAGTTTTCTGTGATGTTTAGTTGAGAAATCGGAAAAGGTTTTATTAATTTGGGCTTATCCATTTTAAATTCAAAAATTGTTTTTGGATCATCTCTAAAATACCAATTTCTTTGGGCCAAATCAAGGACAATGCCGGCTTGTTCTAGGAAATCAATTCCAATAAGGGTACGGTTTCCTTTAGCTTTTGGTAAGCAAATAAAACGAATACGTTTAAGACGTTTGCCAATTAATATTTGGACAATAGTTGAATAGACTATTTCTTCTCTTGGAATACCATCTGCTAAGATTATTTCTGCCGAAACTTTTTGAAAATCAATATTTTTCTTTTTCAACTTTTGATAAAGGGAATAACCTGCAACACTTGTGCGTGCAGCTGTGTCAAAATAAGCTTCTCCATTTAAGCCATTTATATTAATATTAACTGTAGGGACATCTCGACCAACTATTGTTGTATGAATAGCATTAAAGTCGAGTTTTTCCGGACTATTAGTTGTGTTTTTGTTGTTGCAGTTTGGACAATTCGACCTATAGTAACCAGCTAATCCGCAACCATAGCAATTTAAAACGTTTTCCTGAACTTTTGGTTTGCCATGTCTATCAGCTTCAATTTTCTTAAAACACATTTCTGCGGTATGATTTTTCTTCCTACAAAATGAACAACGAACTAGTTTCTTTTCGGTTTGGGGTATGGAAATAGCATTTGGTTCTGACGTTTCTTTTATTAACATTTCAACTTCTCTTGCCTTTTCTAATAAATCGTGGAAGCTACTTATAGAATCTCGGGCAATCTTGTCTCTAATTGTTACCAAAAGTTGCGAATATATTATGTTAAGCATAGTATTTTCTGATAATTTTTCAGATAATTGGGCAAATAAACGCCGTTTATTGCAAACGAAATTATCAGTTGATTCATATGTCTTTTGTTTTTCAAGACTTATTTCAGAAAATATACGCCAATCTGGTTTAGGGGGTGAAAAAGCGTTTCGCAATAATTCTATTGCTTTTTCAAAACTTGTGGCTTCAGTTTTAATTCCTTGCCACCATGAGGAAGCATAGCCTTCCAGCAATAATGGTAAGCTTGTTAAAGCAAGAAAGTCTGATACATTTTCTGCATCCTTATAAACAAGAATAGTGGCAATAAAATCATTTACTTTTGAAGTGTTTCTTCCGCCACTAAAACTAGCACTACAATTTGAAAACGTGTTTTTGGTTTCTGATCTGATGTTTAAACCTCCTAGCAATTCCATAAATTGACCTTGAGTTAAAGTAATATTAACCGAATTGTTGGGACTTTGTGCGGGTACAGAATTTTCAGCAGTATTGAACGTACTATCCCCGTCATTTTGTAATACTGTGGACGGACGTGACCCAGTTGGGTTTTCACTTTGGTTGGATGAGTTTTGAGACATACTGCGTGTATTTGCGGGAGTATTTCGCGGACTTCTACGCATTTTGCTTAGGATTATATTTAAGATTTGTCACCTTGCACTAATCACTTTTCCTTTATTTTCAATTTTGCTTTTTTTTTTTTTTTATTACCACAATACACACAATTAACAAACAATGCAAATACTTTACCTTTAGATGAATGAACAGGCTTCTCAAGATCAGGATGCTTTTTTTTTTTTTTTTGTGATTTTAATGAGTTTTTCGTTGGGCGCCAATGTAGAGGATGAGACTCTTTGGAAAGGGTCAAAGTCAGACAATAATGTCCTAACTGACCACAGTTCCTTATATCCACGTTTTATATTAATACTTGAGGCTTGAACAGACAAAAATTGTCCTATTCGCCAGCAAGATTAAATAAATTTTGGATAGACAAAAAAAATAAACCGCTTGTATTTTTTATATTTAAAGTTGTTTATTCGGTAGTCAAACAGCAAAGAAGATCGATTATATTAATGTGTTGCCTTTTATAGGTCAACTTACATATTGGAAATTAATAAAAGGAATAATTGGAATATTGGAATTGAGTGACAATTTATACATATTGAGAGTTATTATAACGGCATAATTAGAGGTTTACTTAATTTTGCATGATTATGAAACAAACAACAATAAATAAACAAGAATACTCAATGTTAAAAAAATAAAAAGTAAATAATAACAATTAAACTCAGTTACAGAACAAAGTACATATATAAAAATTAAGTAGTTAAATTTCAATTACAGTGTGACTTAAAATAAGGTAAACAAATAAAAGAAATAATACAAAATTAAATGAATCAAAATTTTATTTAAATAAAATAAAAGTAAAATAATACTAATGACAAAAATAATATTTTTAAGCGATAATAATGACAATAATAAAAATAAACTCTCTGTTACAATTTTTAAATTAAAATACAATAACTTAATAATAAAAATATATTTACAATGCTATCGACTAAAGCAATACGATTAAGAAGCAAGCGAGAAGCAAAAAAAAAAATTATGGAATCCTCTTACAATAAAAAAGAATGCCGACCTTCAAAAACAATAATAAAAATCAGGGAAACAATATCTAATTGTGATGATGTCCCAGAATATGTAGAAGAAAAATGTTTGCTTGGACGATAAAATAAAAAAGCATATAGTATTACTCCCCGAAATAACCATGCAGAACGGCTACCCCGTGACTTGTAGTAAGGTTTCGACATAATTTGATTTAAGTAAAAATATATATAAAAACCATTATGAATTTTAAGTGTGCTTCATACAAATTTTACTACTGGAATCAATCGTCGGTATTTTGGAAACCGCACTTAAATATTTTAAACTAATATCAAGTCCTTTTCCAGATTCCAATGACGTCACTCAAGTAGTGCAGTATACTACGTTAACTACCATTAACGGTAAATGTTCATCATGACCATAAATAATTTTTTAAACTTATCTTGTTTGTTTTTTTAGATTCCACTGACGTCACTCAAATAATACTGTATACTCCCTTAACTAATACACAACAAGTACACTACACAACACCAAACCACCACCATCCGGCAGATAACGCGACTGGTATGATAACATTATACACAAACTTATCGGTTTATTTATAGCTTGTATTTTCATTATTTCTTTCAGATAGTACAAATAAGATTTTAGCAAAAATTTTAGAGGAAATGTGTGCCCAAAAGCAGGTTAACAGAGGAAGTGGTAACCCTAAGAAATGAGGTGCGTCAGCTGAAATGCAATTTTTTTGAAGACCTTAAAACCAATTAAGTGACAATTTTACCACTAACAACTGTAAAACAGTTAGAAGAATTGCATGAACAAGTACAACAAAACGAGGATCTTGTTGTCCAGTTGGTATGTCTATCTATTTATACATATTCATGTATCTATCTTTTTGAATAATTATATAAGCCTATTTACCTATCTGCCTAATAATCTATCTATATCTTTCTTTACAGAAATACGTTATTGGTTAAGTTGGTGGCGACGGCTTCAACTCATTTATCAGAAATGCCAAAAAAAAAATCCGTACTGACGAAGTGGCTGCAAAGTTAAGCTGGCGGGGAACAAACAACAAGCCCAGCTTTCAACAATTTCGTATTAAGCAAATTATAACAAGTAAGTGCTTTTAATTGGATGCTCTTACAGCATTCAAATTGTCTTCCTTTTTCTATTCAAAGATGTCTGTCATTCGAAATTCCTTAAAGCTGATGATGCAGGGATGAATAAAGTATTACAGCAACACTTTGTACATGCTGGTGACCAATTACGAAAGATTAGCAGAACCAAAAAGGTAGACGGAACCTAATATATAGTATTAAAATGTACATATAATAATTAAATGTATTTCATTTTTTTTTATTTACATACATACGCATTAATTTTCATTCATTTTTGACCTCAACATGGGGTTTTTTATCTATTATTAAAGAATAATAAAACACAAAAAAATGCTTTTTATTTTGTACCCCACTGTTAGGCAATCTAGGATCAATTAAAGGTATTTTTGACGATTGTTTCAAGACTATTTTAAAGTAGGATTCAAAGAAGACTCTCTACGGCGATTTATTCAAGGATCGTTTAAAGTAGGAATTAAAGAGTCTTACACCATTCCTTAAGGCGCATCGTAAACGACTCATATGGAAGAATCGCAGTTGGGACACAGTTTTTCCCGTTGTACTGAACTTGCGCGATCAGAGTACGATATCGCAGACGATTAATTTAATCGCCTGCTCTGATCGCAAAAGATTCTTCTACGATCGAAAATGCGAGCTGTTAACAGTTTCCAAAAATGCTGGCTGGGTAGTTGTTCATATGTATGTATTTGTATATTTAAATGTATTCGCACAATTGCTTAAATTAACTTAAACACATTATAGTTAGCGCTTTATCTCATAGAGCACTGACAACCGAATTAAACAATTAAATTCTGATTATTTGTCGTTTACAGGATCTGGTCAGATTTCGAATTCATACGTAATAATTTTTATGCAAATAGTAAAAAGTTAAACAGTATTTTCAAGAAATTTAGTCCATATAAAAAAATTTATTAGTTGTTTGTGTTGTTTATCGAATTTTTTAAATGTTTACTATAACTTATGACCTTAAATCTTTGTTAAATAATCCACTATATTAGCAAAACCGCGATAGAAGCAAAAACGACAAACTGTCAAGTGCATGTCAAATAGTTTGACACTTAAAGGAGTTTCACTCTTATTTATATATGTCTTATTCTGTGATTTAAGCCATTTATGATTTACATACATTTTGTTAGAATGCGATTTTTGCGTTATTTTTAAACTCCTTAATTTTATTATTGTTTTTTACTTATAAACAAGTAATTTTTGACTTTTACTTTCTAATTTTAGACATCACACATCAAATGTATTAAGAAGCTAATTTTAATAATCATAAAACAGTTGTAATAGTTTTTTGCGTTAGAGCTTATGAAAGTAATTATAAGATATATAATATATGTGGTTATGTTTGTTTTTTCATTCCGCTTTATTGTTTAATTACATTAATATTTTTGCGAAGAGAGTTACCACGAATCATAATTGTGTGTTCTGAAATAGGCAACATTACGAATTGTTAAAAAAATCTTACTTTACTACGTTTTGTATGACAGCGATTTTGGGTTAGTGTTTAACTCTTACGCAGGATATTTAGAATATTTATTTTAAATAGTTCCGTCCATAAACATACATTTATTTGTTAAAAACATTGTAACACTGCAGTTATTACCGTACTTATTCAACGTATGTATGCCATGTGAACCAAAAATGTTGCTTCTTCCAGTCAGAAGTAGTTTTTAAAATTAATTCAAAAGTTATTATAAATCTAAAAATGTTTGCGACAAATCCTAATTTCCATAATTCTAATTCGTTAAAATTTTTTCAATTTAAAATGGTCTTAGCCTTATTATGGCAGACATCGATCCATTTTTTATAAATTGATTTATGCAATGTCCCTGTATGAAATGTCAAATCAAACAAATAAATCCATAAACTATAAAATTGGCCGACAATTCAACATTAAAAAATTATAAAAAAAATTTAGCTGTAGACCATATTTACATTATGCAATTAACGCCGAAACTTTTGCATGCAACATTTTATTCGTAAGACGCGTAGGGAAGAAAACAGGGTTAATAAAGTTGCACGACGGCTCATAGAGAGGCATTTTATTCTTTTTTTCGCTTTTAAATGTTTTGTTATTCTAAATGTTGTCAACTTTTCTGCTGAAATAAAAGCGCCGCACAGTGGCTGAAAATTTAATTTCATTGGCCAAAAGTCCAACTTTTGTCTGTCACCGATTTAAAAAATTTTAATTTTATTTAATAGTAAACGTATTAAAACTAAGGTAGCCAAAAAATTAGGTCAACATATTGGTAATTGTGGTCGTGCCATGTTGTTAAACATTTTTTATATTTAATGTGAAAGAAATTATCATTGCTCAAAAACTATCATCGATAATGAATTGCTGCTTTTTTGGTAGGTTGGTAGTCTTGTTATCTTTAAAAAAGTGATATTTGAGTCAGTCTATTGTGTTATTTATATTTGAGATGTTAAGACATATTTTCTAAACTACTATATTTTTGTCAAATCTCAACTTTAGTAGAATAGAACTTTTGCGGATAAAAAGGGATTAAGAGGGTAAAACACTGAGGGAAAGGTGAAAGTGTTTTCTTTAACCCGGTATATACTCTTGTACCCGTTTGGACCCATCTGTTTAACACTTTTTTAATTATAATGAAATTACTCCAAAAAAAATTGTTTTGTTTTTTTATTCCGCTAAAATGTTTGCAGAAGTAACAGAAATCATGTGCTATTGTCTTAAAAAAAAAAATTTTATGATATAGGGAATATTGATCGTAATCGAAAAGAATACAGTAGCTCGTTTCTGTATTTCTCGCATCGCAAATTTTCTCATATTAAGTGTGAAACAAAAAATTTCATCGTTTCTCGATTTGTGAGAAAAAAGTGTTTCTGTATTTAAATGCGAGAACAGACAACACAGATTCTGTTTTAACTGGAATACTTCCAGTAATTAAGTGTCAAATGCAAGCGAAACGTCAACGAAAGAAATATATATAATAAAAATAAGGCTGCCAGATTTAAAGATTTATCGACATTTTGACGATTTTTTTTGTTCCAAAATTGGCAAAGTGAAAATTTGCTGATTTTTTTTTAGTGACGATACAGTCTTTGAAATAAAACAATTTTAAATAGTTTTATATGTTTGTGTATTAGGCACCACAGAAAACCGATATCTTTAAAAACAAGGCAGATTAAAAAATGTATCGGCAAAAGCAAAATTTCGAACGGAAACTGTTTAATTTTTATTTGCTTGGATTATTTAATACATTTGTTTGTGTGATCAAAAGATTAAACTATTACCCCATTTTTCAGTCAATGCACTTTAGGAAATTTTTGCCTTTTACTTTGTCCATAAGTGTTTATTTTATTTCAATATGATATTTTGTCACTCCTTTGTGTGATTTCTGCAGGGAAAATAACAATCTGAAATTTTAAACTCTTATCGGATTAAGGAAAATAAAATATATAATTTTATTTTAATAGACCTCAAGCTTATGTATGTATAAAATATGTATTTTACCCATGAACTTAATGTTTTTTTTTTTTTTTTTTTTTTGATTATGTGTTTATATGATAAAAATTTGTGATTATATGATAAAAATCGAACAAAATTCGTCAAAATTAATTTTAAATTGTCCGAAAAATATAGACGATTTTTTTATTTTTTCTTAGGATATTGACGTTTTTTTCACAAATTTATCTGGCAGCCCTGCATAAAACAAACACAATGAAAGGCTAAAAAAATTTTAATAAAAAAATATAACAATTGTGTTTTATATACTTATTTTCATCATTTAAATTCTTTCTTTTAAAATAAAATAAAATAATACACATTCTTGTGTACATACATACATAATTTGGGCTCCATTTTTTTAAATTTTTTTTTCTCGCATCAATTTCAAATATGACTTATTTTGACAGTTCTTGTGAGAAACTTTTTGCAAAATATTGTTACAGAAACACTTGTTCTCACATCCTTCCAATAATTGCTGGAAAATTATTTAAATGACAGATAATTCTCGCAAAGTAAAAGTACAGAAACACTTATGTGAGAAAAACCATTTTTTGTTTCATATTGCACTGTTTTTGTCATAATTCACTTGTTTCATGCGGGAAATTTTACGATGCGAGAAATACAGAAACGGGCTACAGGTTGTACACACTAGAGATGCCGAACGGGAAATCCCGAAATCCCGGGATTTATTTTTATGATTCCCGGGATTTTTAACATATCAACTTTTAAGTACAAAACTGTTCGTTTTAATTGAATTTTTATACTATTTACAAAAGAATTATTAAAAATTATATTTGAGTTATATTTTTTATTGCAAATAATTCTTATTTTTGAGTTTAATTTTTGTTTTTGGCACACAACGAGTATTTAAAATTTTTGCTTGATATATGACGACTATTTCTGGATTATTGCATTTTGCTTAATAAAAACCATTATTTTAAGTAGAAACGATATTTGAAGATTCACATCTCAAGCCTTTTTTACAATTACGTTAAGCAATTTCAGCTTTGGCTTAGACATAATACCAAAATAAAAATGATTATTTTTATGTAAAATATAGAAATCAAGATATAATTGTTACATATCAAGCAAATAATCAAAATGATTCATGATCCAATTAAAGTTTTATTTAGAAACTAAAGAATAAAAGTTGATATAATTATAACAATTAAGTCGTAATATTGATAAAATAGATCATATTCCTTCCGTTCCAATAATAATTAAAATTTTGCTTAAAAAACATACGGTAAATAAAATAATTTTTTTATAAATAAACACTATTTGACGTATTCATAAATAACTTATTAAAACTTGAAATCTGTTTTAAGAAACATTTTGTTTCCAAAATACCGAATCCCGGGATTTTCAAAAATCAGTCCCGATTGGCATCCCTGGTTCACACTAGCGTATTTAATAATAGAAAAAATTAAACACGCGTTTACGCTAAACAGGTATATTGTGAATCCCACCTTAGAAGGGATTTTTAAATTTTTTTTGGTCTTTTTATTTTATCTGTTTTTATGACTCTAATAATATTCTATGACTCTATAACTATGCAATGTTAGGTATTTTATAGCATATAAATAAAAGGATTTTAAGTTTTTTTATCCTTTTTATTCTACCTGTAATTGGTATGAAAAAAGTATGAAAAATTTAAAAGCAAGTGACATTCGGATGCAAGCTCAGTGGATATATATCTGAGCAATAACAACGTTTTTAATAAAAACATAGAGAGCTTCAGCCATTAAAAATTGGCCGGAGACGAAGAAGATGTTAAAAATTACATTAAAAAAAGGAAACTTAAATTCCTATAGCACTGAAATACAATTGGTCTTAGAAAATAAATTATCTGTTTTCATCAAAAATTTAAAACAGCGATACAGGAAAGTTGATTACAGCAAAGATAGATTTAATAAGAGCTTTGCAAACTGGTTAGAGAACGAATTTTCTGTCCAGATCGCTTCAGAAACTACCAATCAAAACACTCGTAGGAGACCACAAAAATCGCTGGATAACTGTAGCGGTAGATCTAAGAGGCGGAAGCTTAAGGATATCAATGAAGAAATCAAATATGAAAATATTCAAGATACTTTCCTACATCATTTACGACCACAGAAACAATTGACAAAAGTGGATATCATTGAAAAAGGTGTTAAAGCTAGTCCATTGAGAACAAAACGGATTCTTGAAAGTATACTAACTCCAAGCGCTGTAAAACAATTCACAAATGAGGAGGCATTAGTATTATTTCTGGATTTGAAATTAACAAAATAGCAATAAAGTCAGCTCAGATTGCGTGCGATTGAAAAAGGTTCAAATCTGTATCCAGCATATCATCACATAACAGCTGCTTAAATGGACTGTTTGCCATTAAAAGACACTTTTACAATCATACCAATTTCGGCAGAGGTACAACTACAGTCTCTACTTCATCACACAGCCGAACGCTTGCTACAATCAATAAAATATGGAAACACAAAGTTAATTCTTTTTTGTAAATGGGGATGAAAACAATACAAACAAGTAGTATGGGAAAATATTTCGGACTCAGATATGTTCATGGTATCATTTGTACCATTGCGATTAAAAAAGATTTTGGAAGATTCAGAGCCTTCGACTAGTATACGCAAACGAAGGATATTTGGAAAAATAAGACACCATCTTCTACGAAATACTGCAGGCCAATCAAATTTGAATTTAAAAAAGAAACTCATGATGCCATTAACAAAGAAGTTAGTGATATCAAGGCCCAAATTACAACACTACAGCCATTACAATTAGCTTTAGATTGGCAGCAAACTGAAGTTAGCTACCAATTAGTGCTAACAATGATAGATGGAAAAGTAGGCCAGGCTTTGACTAACACGAAGGCAGAGTCCAGCTGCATCATATGTCATGCAACATCAAGCCAATTAAATCAAGTCCCGACAAAATCATTAGATAATACTGATGCATATGAATTTGGATTATCAGCACTACATGCAAGAATACGACTTATGGAACACATACTAAAAATCAGTTAGGATTTGGATTTCGGATCTTCAGGATCAATAAGAAACAACGAAACCAACAAGGAGTTAAGAAGTTCAAAAAGGAAACATGTTCAAGGTGAATATCGCAAATTTGGGTTGATTATAGATCAGCCAAAACAAGGGTCACGCAATACAAATGATGGCAATACCTCAAGAAGATTCTTTTCAGATCCAGAAACAGCATCTGAAATAACAGGTGTTGACTTTAACCTCATTTGTATATTTAAAATAATCCTAGAAGTACTTGCGTCAAATGAAGAAATTGACTCTAGAAAATTTGGAGATTTTGCTAAGGAAACTGCAAAAATATATACAACCAAGTACCCATGGAGAAATATGTCTGCTACAGTTCAGAAAATCCTTTATCATGGAGAAGATATGCCACTTGGAGATTTATCAGAGGAAGCTCAGGAAAAAGGAATAAGGATTACAGATTTTATAGAAAGCACACCTCTAGAAAAATTTTACGAAATTCCAGAAATGAAGATCTATTTAATATATAGTTGGCAACGTCAGATCCGTACACCATCGGGATTTAGACGAACAAGTCAAAAAACTAATAAAGAACAGAAATAACACAGAACAGAAAATGGAATATTTGCAATTAATCTTTCAATTAAATAAACAATAATTATAATTAATTAGATCTAAGACTGACATTGTATTAGTAAAAAATAATAATAAACAGAACCTCACATTGTTACTAAAAATATTAAAATCTTTTGCTGCTTTTATTTTTAAAAGGTTTTTTATCCACATATGTATGAAATGTTTTAATAAATAAATATTCCAAAAATAAATACCTATATTTTCGTATCAAAATTAAAAAAAAAATCAGAAATCAGCGGATTTATTTTGCTAATATTAACAAATTTTACAGCAAAAAATAATAGATTCTTTTGTAGTAATAGCAAGATTTTAGATAATATTTCTAAAGTTTTTTTAAGTGTAAACAAATTTGACAGCAAAAAATTGTTAATTTTTCAGTAATAATAACCAAATTTCCAGTTGTTTTTACTATTTTTTTTAATGTTAAAAATTGAGCGTTTTAATCTCATATTACTTTCAAATTCGTTGTAGCCACTACAACAACACCATACACGTAGCTAAAAAACGATTGGCTTGTTGTGTGTAGAAACAACAAAAACAACAGAACAGGAAGAAAGCACATTATTTTCATGTTTAAATCATAATCAATTTTACTTTTTAAACTTTAACAAAAAGTAATCTTGCCTTCAATTTCTCACTTCTCATTTAGTTTATATTCTTAGCTAAATATGTACATTAAGTTTTTAAAGTAAAAATCATATCGGGCATGGTGGTGGTGTTTTATAATTTGAACTTTGTAAGGTGTGAAACAGGTAAGTAAATTAGTTATAATAATATTCTTCTTCTAATTTCAGTTTTGATTTATTTAAAGTACGAATTCGGGATTAAATCAACTTTATAACACTTGACTTAAGTACACTTTGAGATTAATTCAATCTCAGTTTTACTTAAATCAATCTCATTTTCGGATTTTTGTAAGTACGAATTCGGGATTAAATCAATTTTATAATTCTTGAATCAAGCGCATTTTGAGATTGATTCAATCTCAGTTTTACTTAATCAATCTCATTTTCGGATTATTTTAAGTACGAATTCGGGATTGAATATGGATAACTTGAGTATTTCGTGATTGAATAATCCGTACTTGAATCAATCTTTCTGTACTTGGTTCAAGAAAATCCGTACTCACCGTAATACCGCTTCGGATTGATTTGAGTACGGATGGATTGATTTTAATAAATAATAAAGGGTAAGAGCAAACAAATAAATAACTACTGATAACAGTGAAATCTCAAAAATTAAAAACTAAATCAATAAATAAAATTTACTAAAAACTAAATAACCGCTGTATTCATACGTGTCGCTGCAGTGGTATAATAAAAAAGGATCAAATCGTTTCGATCATCAATTGGTGATGACCGACATATGCCATTAAAACTATTCACCCTGCAAAACATGGTACCCTTAAATCTAAGAACTAACACGTTCCAGGACATAAACATACGAGTACTTACAAGTCGCTTGCCGTGTAAACTTAGAATAAGTAAAACTAATATAAATTTTTCAATTTGTTTCTGTAAACGGTCAACTAACGGAAGTAACAGTTCTAGTAGTTGTTATAAATTCCCTAATTGGTTATTCCTTTGTTTTTCTCATGCAAACTCACTTCGGGTGAACTACGAAATATCTCTATTGAGTATCAATTATCCTTTTTCCTCGTATATTTATACCGACTTAGTGATGTCGTTTTTGAATAATATAAGTAAATCCATTGATAATTCAACATTCCTCCATGCCTTTTTGCTCTTTAGCTATCTATCACTAAAAATGATTCTAACGACAGAGGGTACGTTCGTTAATGCAGGTGTAAGAAACTTGGCATCACTCTCATAAATCAAAAGTTTTTTTATGCAGTGATGCCGCAGCTCTGCAGCAAATTTTTGCAATTATTGCATCAGTTAATTTTCTGATGCAATAACTTCTGATATAAAAGAAATCGTTTTATTTTTCTTTTTTGATGCTTTTTCTTGTTATTTATAAGAAAACTGTTCCATTTTGGTTCAATATATTCAATAAAATTTGTCATCACTATTGTTGATAACATTTTTATTATTATTTTATCTTCGTTTATTAAACTTTTTAAATTTAACTCGTGCTTAAAAATTCAAACTTTGCACAGTTGTTGTACAGTAAAAAAACAACAGCATCACAACTGCAGCTGGTGATCACGCATCAGCAACAAAATATTGCATCACTGCAGCAATGATGTAAAGTTTTTATGCATTTACGAACGTATCCAGAGTTAAACTGATCATGGAATCAGGAACCTAAAATAATATGAACGAAGTACTGACTAAATTTATAAGCAGTTGTACCGAAGTACACGGAGAAGAAAATTCAATTCTAACTTATGTGTTTAAACTAGGGATGCCAATCAGGACTGGTTTTCGCAAATCCCGAGATTCAAAATTAAAAAAAATCGAAATCCGGGATTTTTCGGGATCCCTGGATTTTACGGGATCCCAGGATATCGAGATTTTTGAAAGTCAAAATATAAATGCTTTTTATACATACATATATATTATAAAAATGTATTTAAAAGAGGTTACAAACAAAAGTTTTATATTTCATTTAATATTAAAAAGGTTTTTAATGATTATATTGATTACTAAAATTTGTAAAAATTTAACATTGTGATTTTTTTTAATAATTAAAAATATGGTAAAAAACAACGTACGATTTCCAATAATCTGTTAATTGATTCCAAGGCGAATTCATTACAGGTGATCCTAAAAGCCCTTATGATAACTTTTTTTCTTTAGATTTATAATTGTTGGATGTCAAAATTTAGTTTATTATTTTTGTTTCTGTTTTGATTTGCTTCGGTTTTTGACATTGTACAATGATTTTACAAAAACAAATTGCTTGTGGTTTTTGTACGAGTTGTACTTGTTGTACTACCGAGGTTACCTGGAATGAATTCGCCTTGATTGATTCAAATAAAAATAATTAACATAAAGTCTAAATTTTACTCAATTACCTCAGTTGTTTCAAACTAAATAAAAAAAATAATTAATATAGTAATGAATAGATCAAACTAGTAATTAATTTATTTGTAAGATACTAAAGAAAATTTTTATTAAATGAATTAAGATGAATCATTGAAATTTAAATTTGAAATTAATTAACGAAATCAATATTAAGTCGATTTCTTTTGTTCCCCTTTACGCCAACACTAAACATTGGATTTTAACAAATGAAACATCATTCGAAAGATATTTGTTGGGAGTTATAAACGTTAGAAAGTGTTACTAATGCATAGAAAAAAATCGTGTACGTGTGAGTAAAAAAAAGTAAACAACTCTGTCGGATCCCTGTCGGGTTTTTTTTAGCTAGCTCAACATTTAGTTGACTTTTAGCTAACTTATTTACAACTGACTAGTAAACTAACTCATAATTGGTACAGATTTGAGTCACTTGTGTTCTGTACAACTAACTTCTTCTCGATAAGTATTGAACTAGCTTTTGGCTAACTCAAAAGTTATGCAGAGATTAGTGTGTTTTGTGCGACTGACTTCTTCTCGATAAGTATTGAACTAGCGTTTGGCTAACTCAAAGCTGATGCAGTGGACTTTGGTAAAAAAACGTTTTGCTAGTTTTGTGTACTTTTTCAAAGTTAAATAATAAGCAAAAGTTCCCATATATTTGTTAATATTATTTAGTTAAATACATATTATTTTCAAAGTAGAATTATTATGAAAACCATATCGGGCATGCTGCTGGTGTCTTATAATTAAGAGTTTTTCTGTAGACAAAGGGGCAATACAACAAAAGTGAAAGAAAACATATGTGTAATATTCTCTGTATCTCTTTAAAAAATAAATAAAGCACAAATACGTAATTTTTTTTATTCGTTTATTAAATTCAACATTTTGTATGCACCGCAAGCTAACTCATAATGAGCTACTTATGGTTATCTTAAGTTATGCAGTGTGAGTGAGTACTGACTCTTACTGCGGACATTGCGTGTAAAAACTGAATAGATTTAACCATGTAAATGAGTTAGCTTGTGAGTCACCTGTGACTAACTTCTGATTAACTATGAGTTAACTTTAAGCTAACTCATTTTCCGACAGGGATTTTTATTAGCTAGCTCAACATTTAGTTGACTTTTAGCTAACTTATTTAAAACTGGCTTTTAAACTAACTCATAATTGGAACATCCCAGGAAAAACTTTTTGAATTTTGGTAATAGGTCGTAGTTATTTCATACGTTACCTGGTAAGTAGTTGTCATTACAATTATCATTATTCTGAAAACCTCAATAAGTACTTGCTAGTAATGACCTCAGTAAGTACTTTTCACTACTATTATTTTCAGTTATGAATATTTGTTTACTAATAATAAGCTAAATAACTACTTATCAGTTGTCTGGTTTTCAGTACTGAATATTTACTTACTGGTAACTAGCTCCATAACTAATTATTAGGTCTATTAACTAGCGCAAATTAAATAAAAAGTAGTTATTTTTTGGCTTCTAGTAAGTATATTGTAAGTACTTACAATTCAACTTACTGGTAGTTAAATCATAACTAGATATTTTGTGACTTCTAGTAAGTGTATTGTAACTACTGAATTCTGTGGACAACTCGAACAAAAATAAGTAGTTATTCAGCCGAAAAATAAGTAGTGTTCATATGTCTCCAATGTTACTTGCTAACTTACCAGGTAAGTAAAGTTTTTGCTGGGATATTTGAGTCAGTTGTTTTTTTTTTGCAAAAAACTTCTCGATAAGTATTGAACTGGTTTTTGGCTAACTCAAAGGTTATGCAGAGGTAAGTGAGTTGTTTTTGTACAACTTACTTCTTCTCGATAAGTTTTGAGCTACCTTTTGGCTAACTCAAAGCTGATGCAGATATACATATATACAATGTAGTACAAAAACTTTGGTAAAAATCGGTTTGCTTGTGTTTTGTACTTCTAAATAGGAAACAAAAATTTCCATATTCTATTTTTTTATATTATTTAGATATTGGGAATTATTTCTTTTCATAAGCAACTTTATTATATTCAACATTTTATATTTTTCGAATTTATGCTATGAGTTCAAATTCAGTTATGTATTTTATAAAGCTTTTTGTAATAGTCTATTCCTTAAATTTTTTTTAGGAATTACTTTATACACAACCAGACTATTATCTTGTATCTTCTTGTTACATTTTACCTTAGCTTTACGTTGGATAGCAATGAAGTATATTGTATGTACAGAAAAATTTACAATTATTAGACACCAGCAGAATGTAATACATTTTCTGGCCCGCTATGGCCTTTGTCAGCATTCTTTGTGTCACACTGTATAGTGATACACTATAAATTGAATGTATTTAAATCAAATATTTTAACAAATAGATATTGGGAATTATTTCTTTTCATAAGCAACTTTATTATATTCAACATTTTTTTTCATGGTTTCATAGTAAAGAATGGGCTTATTATATTTTTCTTAAGAAATTAGGTGGATCTTTGCTATTTTTTTAAATTTTATTTGGTCTTACTTTATATTAATAAGTTTTTGGTGCTAATTAGCTTAGACTTGATTTTAGTAAATATTTCTTTACAAAATTTAAAATTCTATGAAATAATTAGTCAATTCACAAGGTATCCTAACATGTCATATTGTCAAAATGTCTTAATATTTCACAATGGTTTAAAAATATTGTTGTTAACAAAAAGTGTCTTAAATAAATAGAACGTTGCTTGCTGTGTTTATTGTGCTGTCGTAATTAATCAGAAAAGTCCAGCGCTGAGCGGCTGAGCCGTACAACAATATTTTTAAACCATTGTGAAATATTAGGACATTTTGACAATATGACATGTTAGGATACCTTGTGAATTGACTAAATATAATTTTAAATTAAAAGTGTCAATGTAATATAATGATTTACAAAAATCTAAAATTTAAAAAAAAAATGCTTTGGCGTGGTAACTGGACGACTGAAGTTGATAGGCTTCGAAGTATACATTCCACAATATTACCAAATTATGCAGTCCTCAACAAAATAAATGATGATACTAACATCTTAGATGTTTCTTTTAAGTAAGGCGTAAATTAAATCCCACGTAATTTTAACAACCTTTTTACTGCATCAAAAGCTTTTTTCGGAAGTAAGTTTTCTACCGGAGCTATAGTCAAATATAAACTTCTCGTAAGATGAACTGAGTTGCAATACAATAAATGGGGGTCCAATTAAATCTAAATACTAACATAATTAGTCGGTACAAATATTTATTCCGGAGAGTATTTTGTATGAGGACTGTGTGGAATTGTTGCCCGATTCTTACTATTTGCAATATGCACCATTTTTTATTCAGCTCAACTGTATAACACCCTGCTTTTTTGGTGTGGTTGCAAAAAAATCTCTGACAAAAAGAAAACTAAATACCTATTTACAATAATTCGATTGTACTGATGTGTATAATAAATAATAATCATTGCGGATCACAAAATTATGTAATGAGGTTAAGATTCATGTTAAAGATATTATGCGGTTGTACTGATGTATGTAACAAAAAAGAATATTGGTTCTGGACCCCACTTTTAGTGTACCAATCGAATAATTTCGTTTGGCTGGCTGGCACACACTAAACAAAGTAATTATTTCTAGATTGCAGTCGATTGTGTCGACTGCTGGCCCATATTAGTTTTAACAAAAACACAGTTTTATATTTATATTTATACTAAAAAATAAAATTAAATGATTTTCGGTGCACAAAATAGAGCGGACAATACAAATTGAAGATTCAATTTAATGACTAAAGGAATGTTCAGACCTAACAAATGATTGACGAGAAAAATCCAAAAAAAAAAGCGTGACCAGTAGCCCGTTTCTGTATTTCTCGCATCATAAAATTTCCCGCATGAAACAAGTGAATTATGACAAAAACAGTGCAATATGAAACAAAAAATGGTTTATCTCACATAAGTGTTATTTGAAAAGCAAGAATTTAAATGATAAAAAAAGTATATAAAACACAACTGTTATATTTTGTTATTTTAATTTTTTTAGCCTTTCATTGTGTTTGTTTTATGTAGGGCTGCCAGATAAATTTGTGAAAAAAACGTTAATATCCTAAGAAAAATAAAAAAATCGTCTATTTTGTTGGGACAATTTAAAATTAATTTTGTTCGATTTTTATCACATAATCACAAATTTTTATCATGTAAACCCATAATCAAAAAAAAAAAAAAAAACATTAAGTTCATGGGTAAAATACATATTTTATACATACATAAGCTTGAGGTCTATTTAAATAAAATTATTTATTTTATTTTTCCTTAATCCGATAACAGTTTAAAATTTCAGTTTGTTATTTTTCCCTGAAGAAATCACACAAAGTAGTGACAAAATATCATATTGAAATAAAATAAACACTTTTGGACAAAATAAAAGGCAAAAATTTCCTAAAGTGCATTGACTGAAAAATGGGGTAATAGTTTAATATTTTGATCACATAAACAAATGTATTTAATAATCCAAGCAAATAAAAATTAAACAGTTTTCGTTCGAAATTTTGCTTTTGCCGATACATTTTTTAATCTGCCTTGTTTTTAAAAAAATATCGGTTTTATATGGTGCCTAATACACAAACATATAAAACTATTTAAAATTGTTTTATTTCGAAGACTGAATCGTCACTAGAAAAAAATCAGCAAATTGTCACTTTGCCAATTTTGGAACAAAAAAAATCGTCAAAATGTCGATAAATCTTTTAATCTGGCAGCCTAATTTGTATTATATATATTTCTTTCGTTGACGTTTCGCTGGCATTTGACACTTAATTACTGGAAGTATTCCAGTTAAAACATAATCTGTGTTGACTGTTCTGGCATTTAAATACAGAAACACTTTTTTCTCACAAATCGAGAAACGATGGAATTTTTTGTTTCACACTTAATGTGAGAAATTTTGCGATGCGAGAAATACAGAAGCGAGCTACAGTAAATTGATCAAATTAAAGCATTATTTTTAACAAATTCTATTGATTTGTTAAACTTTATTTGTAAGAAGATAATTGTGTAATCTAATTTAAAAACTGTTAAATGATGTTTGCTCTAGCCAAACGTTTTGCAAAAGCAAATATTTTTTAATAAAAGTAGTGGTTACGTGTAGGACGTCAAAATATTTAATAGGCGTGTAAAGACCTTTCGTTATCTGTATTATCATGTGGCTTATTTCATTTTAGCTAATTTTGAATAAAAATTTGATTTTGACTCAAATTTTTAATTTTGTTGACTTAATTAAAAAAATTTTTAATGTTGATCTTATACAAGTTATCTATTTAATGCTCTGATTAAAATTAAACTCTTGAAAAGGAGAGTTTTACAAATTTACCTTAAAATCGAAGTTTAAATGGGGGCAAGCGGTTACTCAAAGAAATTTAACAATTTGTAATGTTGCCGTTTCAAGAATTTTATTAGAATTTTGTCACAAATCAAAAAAGATTGCCAAATATATACAGTTTTGCCACATTTTTAAAATGTCCCTTCATTTTTATGAGATCAAAATGTATGTCCTTCTTTTCCCTACGCCCATGTTTTTAGCAGTAATATCGACGTATAACATCACTGCTTAGGTCCTTGGACAACACTTAAATAAGCCTAAACCTGTAAAGAGTAAAGTTTAAATTTGGCATTTGGTCAACCAGTGTAATCAATTAGAATATAAAATCACACGGGCGTTTTGGTTTTTCTTTTTGTTTTGTGCATTTCAAAATACATTTCTATTCTTAATTAATTTTCTTTTTAAATTATTCTCAGCATTGCCCACATTAAAATTTCTTTATAATTGTTGAACACGCTTAAAAAGAATAACAAAGCTTAACTTTTTTCTTTCGTTTTTAATGACAGCATTAACGGAGTCCATCAAATAAATATATAAAAGATCAATATTGTGTTCCCTTTTCTTCCAAGGGAGAATGTTATGATGAATTTCTGTTTATAAAAAAGTTAAACAAAAAATTAAGTTAACGATTTACTCAATCGCGGGATTACAAATTCAAATCCCAGGATTCGCATAATGCCGAAAATCCCAAGAATCCCAATCGTAATAATGTACAAACTAGAATTATTGATATTACTGCTGAAGACAATTCGGGAAACGGGCAAGCATCCCTCAAAACTCAGTAGAATCTAAAACATACAATATTAACTTAAATTTATGTAGCTACTTAGGCTGTATAACTATTCTAAATTATACAATTTCAAATTTTTTTAATATATACTGGGCGCTGATATTTCAATTACGAGTATCAAGCATAACCAATTTTTAAATGAATTCACAAATGTCTATATCAAATAAGTAGAAACAGTATAAAAACTATTTATTCAATAACAGTTCAAGATCTGAAGTAATAAGATCAATAAAATTTGAATCATTCGAACAAGATGTATTGATACCGTATCAAACAGTTCAAAACGGTGTTTGTGTCGTAAACACATTAACTTCCCAATCTAATCCTTAATAGTAAAAATAGTAAATACTACTGAACAAGATTTTATAATTGCCGATATTAAACTTGATACGGAAACACTAAAGCTGTGGTCACACTTGGCAAATAGTTGACGAAAAAGACGTAATTAACAGGCAAACTTATATATAATTTCTTTTAACTGCTATATCCATACAAAAAATGTATTTGCTGTGTCTGGCAGTATAATTAGTTTTATTTTGTGATATTCAGAACATGTTAAATCTCACTAACTATTAACACAATTCGTGGTTATGCTTATTTGTTCAAATACCCAGCGGTAAAAATACCCATTACTTAATCGCTGATGTCAGTAATAATTAGTAGCAATCAGTACTGATGCTGTCGCTTATATTTCTGTTTACATTTACACACGAGTGTCATAGGCTGTTTAATTAGTGTGCTCTCGCTTAAAATGTAAGCCGCGATGTCAGTAAGTGCCATTTCACTTACGTTATAAGTGGTGTTCTAAGCGAGCTCGATGGCACGTCAATAAATTCAGGCAAATTAAACTGTAATGTATGTCGTTTGCAGTCCGATTTGCAATTGTAAGGCAAGAATATGAGGTGGTATCACTAATCCTGATGATTTTATAATTGAAAGTCTAATGCAAGTTTATTTAAAAAAATGCTTTATTTTCAAAAAAAAAAAAATAATAAAAATAAATCACTTTAGGGATTTAGGCACATAAAAAACTTAACCTAAGTATTACAACCTAAATTTTTATTTTGATTTAAATTTGATTTTATATTATAAATTATAAATTATTTTTTTTTAATCTCTTAAATTTTTTGCTAAATGTCTGTTTTTGTAAGTCTTAAGCAATGCTGCATATTTTTCTTAAATTTCTCAATTGTTGAGCCCTCTTCCTTGACAGCATCTGGAAATAAACCAAGTGAAATTTATTAGTATAAATAAAATATAAAAAGTCTAAACAATCTTACCGAAAACTACATCATGAGGCGATTTAAATTCCTTGAACCCTCTTTTTCCATTAACGCCATCATAATTTAGGGCCACGTAAACTTCTGTGCCCAATATGCGGTCGAAATTTTTTCCAGGCCTCCTGGTCTCAACATGTTTTTTATTTTTGCGATCTAAAGGAATGTAGTACATATAGGTATATTATTAAGTTTACAGATTAATAAATTAATTTTTTCCAAGCTTACATATGAATCAGGATCTTGGCAAATAAGATTATTTATCCGTTCCATTTCCTCCACCTTTCTGTTGCACTATCAACTTTAAAGTAACATCTGTATAGTGATATACATTTCTTGTTTTTTTTTTAAAGCCGCTATAACGGAATTTTTTGTGTCTTTGCATTTATGTGCATAACTCGTCACTTACATTCTAATCGGAGTTTTAATTAGTAGAAATATAATTCATAAATTTTTTTAACATAAACACACTAACTAGCACTCCGCTTATATTGTAATCGAAGTTATAATTAGTAGGTGATATTTATTAGATTACACATATATAACATTATAAGTCATTAAATCGCTCGCTTAGAATGTTATACTAATGTCATCGATTATAATCTAGGTACTTAGTTCCATTTACCGCTGGGTATTTAAACAAAATTTTGAGCCCGACAAAACCAGAGAAAAATGGATAGATTTTCAAGAAACTTTCCATCATTTGTTGAAAAATATGTAAAATCTTTAGGCAACGCGGGTATGTACATATGTACATACATACTCACATATGTACATACATACAAACACACATACATACATATTTAGATACATACATACATACATACAAAAAAGACGTATCTGGTAAGGCAGCGATATGGGCGTGCGCAAATATTGCAATTGAGGAAAACTCAGCACGACCATAAAAGGGACTCGTGAAGACGAAAAATAGGGGGTATATAAATATACAGTTGCTATTCCCGACCAAGCGCATCAATTGCCCAGTACGAGCGAATGTTAGACCATTTGGCAAGGGACTCATCGCAGCACAATACAAAAATAGTTGCGGGCGATTTTAACGTGTGGGCCGTTGATTGGAGAAGCAGAATTACGAATAGGAGAGGTCGTATTTTACTTGAGACAATCGCTGGGAGTGACCTTGTGCTTGCTAACAATGGAAACAAACACACATTCATGGCTATGTAATAATAATATATATAAATGTTTAATTTACATCGCAAAACGCAAATATAGAATCATCATTTAATAAAAATCCAAATACTTTAATTTTGTTTTTATATTATTTACTTATTGTAATGTTGCGGGGCAGCCGCTTGTGCAACTGTCCGGTTTGACTGTACTTTTATAATTATTTGTTATTATAAATTCTTCTAAGCTTAAAATTTATCTTTTTTACTAATACAATAACATTTTTATTTAGACATTCATAAATATGAAACAATTTAATTAAATCAGTGAGAAATTGCATCGATGCCATTTCTCACTGAAGGGTTTGATGTGAGTGCAAATTGTTGCTTCAACAAAGTGTGTAGCTCGTGTTACATATAGAAGGTATGGTAACAGCGACTAGGCAAACACACTACAGCTAGAGGATTTTCGATGATGGTGGTTCTCACCTTCACGAGCGCCTCACTGGCTAGAGACGTGGAATGGTCAGTCAGTGATTATTATACACATAGCGACCACCGGGATGTAATAGTCGCAACCAGTGGCAGAAGTATAGAAAATGTGTATGTTGCATGGGTTTAAAAAAAGCTAGATAAGGCGGCCTTTATCTAGGAGTTTACGCAGAGCACAGAGGTAAATGGTACAGCGTTGAACAAAGCGCACCAAGTAAATCAAGGCTTTAAAGAGCATGCGACAATGCTATGCCGAGACGTAGAGTCAATAAAAACTGCCACCCAAACTACTGGTGTAATAGCAAAATTAGCGACTTACGAACTTAGTGTTTAAAAGCTCGAAGAAAAGCCCAACGTTCTAGGGGAAGAGACAACTGCTAGGAGAACTGTCGAGAATACAAAGTTGCAAGAATATAATTCCAAGACACAATCATACGGAACAAAAGAAACTGCTTAAAGCGAATATGTCTGGAAGCAAACTCAGATCCATGGGGTAAAGCTTACAGGGTGGTAACATCAAAGCTTACTTGAACAAAATCCTCGCAGCCTTCGTCTCCGCTCCCAATGGAGGAGATAGTTAGGACAATTTTCCCGAAATATCGCCGTAATGGGCGAGTACTGTAGAGAGTTAATCACACAGAAACTATACCATTAGTAACAGAATAAGAACTAAAGCAAATAGCGAGGAAGTTAGGAGATTGAAAAGCACCTGGACCTGATAGTGTCTTTAATAACGCACTTGAACTTGCAATAGAGGAAACTCCAAACATGTTTATCGAAATGTTTACCCAGTGTTCAAGATGTTTGGAAAAAACAAACATTGTTGTAAATCTCAAAATCCAATAAACCCCTTGGTGATCCGTCAGCATATAGAACGATCTGTTTAGTGGGCACCTTGAACGGCCAGTTCCATAATTGTTGGCAGGTGTGCCACAGGAGTCGGTGTTGGGACCACTACTGTGGAACATTATGTACAACGATGCCCTTACGTTGGATATAACGGAGGAGACAACTATAATTGGATTCGCGGATGATATCGCTGTTACAGTCACAGCAAGGTATATAGACAAATTAGAACTCATCGCTAACGAAGTACTCCATACTATTGGAGTGTGAATGAAGATTGCAGGGCTAGAATAAGCAGAGCATAAAACAAAATGGTTCTTTTGACTACTCGACGTAAACGGGAACACATTACGGTAAAGGTTGTAGGGTACGATGTTGTCTAAACCATACCTTAAGTATCTAGGAGCCATCATAGATGCAGAGTGGCCAATGAAAGAATGATGCCGAACGTAGGATGACCTCGACAATGTAAGAGGAATATAGTAAACACAGTAGTAAGCTCGTTGATCCTTTACGCGGCTCCTGTATGTTCGGAGTCCCTTAACGTCAAATAAATAACAAGGAAAGTATTATCTATGTACAGAATGTGCGCTTTACGTATCTGCAGCTCATATCGCAAAACCTCGGAGGAAGCAGCATACGTCATTTCGGGAATGATTCCTATAGATATTTTGCCGGATGAGTCTAAAAGCCTGTACGAACGTAATAGGAGAACTAAACACAAACGTAATACGTAAACTGGAAAGAGAGCTTTCATTCAGAATATGGCAATTATATATCTCCAATCGAGAGAAGTTTGAAGGGAAGGTGGACATTCAAGCTCATACCGAACATGTGGATGTATGGGCCAATAGAAAGCGTGGGGAAGTTCATATCTGGACATGGGGAATACAGAAGTTATCTGCACAGGTTTGAACTAGACGAATCTCCGATATGCCCCCACTGCCCGATTATAGTAGAGGATCCCGAACACGTATTGTTTACATACCCCCGATCCAACAAATAAAGACGTAAGACAGAGGAAGCAGTCGGTCAGCAACTGAGGGTTGATAATGTGGCAGTTATTCTTCTTAGTAAGCAGGATCACTGGGATGCTATACGTTACATGGAAAAATATTTCCATATGGAACTAAGGAAGAGGGCAAAAGAAAATATCATCAACATGGTGGAGGCTAACTAAGCCTTCCGGCTTTGCGATGCAATAATTTGGAGACAGAAAATGTTGGGGGAAATCCTAAAGGCTGCTAGTCCAGGGCAAAGTACGTCTGCAAACACTACAGTCTATTACTGATATTGTTGCTGCTCTTCGTTCAGAACTAATTGACTGCAATTTTATGCCTCCATGTGACTGCTGAATTTCAATTGCAGATATTTTCCTACGTGCTCAGTTAATCAGGGGTGTACGTGATAACAGCTTCTACAAGTTTGATGAAATCGTTACAATAGCGTTAGCACTCGAAGCTGCTAGAGTTGATGCCAGGGAACTAACTAATAAAATTGGTCCGTCACTAAACGTAAACAGTACCCCAGATATTAATAAAATTACTGTTAGGGAAGTTTAGGCAATATAACAAGCAACAGCCAGCTCAACAATAGAATTGTGCAAGTCAATTATCAATTTTTTTTGTTGTTGTTTTATTTATTTTTTACTTGTTTTGTTTTACAAAAGGAAAAGGAAACGAATGTTTAAATTAGTTCGCACAATCTAAGAAACCGATTGTTGTTTTATTTAATTTGTTATCGTTTGGTCGCACGAAAATATTTTTTACAAATAATAAACAAAATAGGAAGAAATATATGATTATTTTGAAGTGTGTGATAAACAGGACAAAGTTTTATGAAAAAAAAAAAACATTAAATAATAAAGGAAAGTTATAATTTAAAGTCGCATTTATTTAAAATGCATAAGATTGAAATAGATATTAACAAATCCACAAAAAAGTCTAATAATGTAAAAGCATACACAAAGTATACGAAAAATGCCATGACCGAAAATTGTTACGTGTCATTGCGGGCATTTGTAAACCCAGGCATCGCTGCATCTCGTATCGCCCATTCGGTTGTACGAGTAGAAAGACGCAAAATTGACACTTTTTTCAATTGGATGGGAAAACACACGTCAACCAGACCATCACCCCGAATATGTCATAAACTATAAAGTACAAGTTGTACCTTCTGGTTGCAAGAGATCTTCCTACAATACACGGCATTAGGAGCTCCCTTAAGGAAAAGTTTGAGAATCTCGCATTAGCAGATTCTAGCTTTGATTTAAATGAATACGTCGAGGTCAAACTTGGTGATGATCTGTACAGCAAAGTTTTAAAGTCGAACATATTTCACGATGGTGGGTCATTGTGGCGTACTTAAATTAAATAGATAAAATTAAGTATTAAGCCGCCTTTTAAGTTTTTGTTTATTTCTGGTATTTAAGTTGAATTTTCGACTTAAGTTTCTTGGGAGACATATAGTTGAATTTAATGACAAATATTTTCACCGAACATTCCAACTACATATATCCCAGTTTGAAGGATGATTTTTGCTTTTTTTTTTTAAAAAAAAATGCAATAAAGACCCATTTCCAGAGGAGTGTTTTGAACAAATCTTCGGAAGGCACTTTATACCAAAAACCTAATTATCGCACGATTTTCTACGTTTTTTACTACACAAGGGTCCAACTTTAAAATGGCCGTAAAATAAGCTTCGGATGTAAACTTTTAAAATGAAGATACAAGTATATTTTTTTAGTCCCCTCTACCAGAATCAGTTGGCAGAACATTGTTATTTTTGTGTGTTGGATAGATTTTACTATCATCGCAGAAACAATCGCTGTTGTAGATTATGAAAATAAAATATTATTTGTAAAATTGCTTTGGGTGGAGAAGCAGCTCGCGCTTGATGTCGCTATTTGTAAGGACAATGGGGTCGTTCTTGTTTGGCTACCATTCGTGGGATTTGCGTTTCACAGCATTGGTTGATAAAAGTGAACGTGAGGCGATTTTGTGGTGTCATCATTCACAATTAACCGTTTTTACTTTAAATATTAATCATGTGTGAGAGATTGAGCGTGATTGAAAAATAAAAACTTCGTGCTTAATCGTGCGCAATAAAGAATTAGAAATCGCGCACGAGCTCTCACGTACTCACGAATGTAAAAAACTTTAATAAAATTGTTGCAAGAAAAAATATTGAAGCAAATTGTAATAAGCTTAAATTTGGAAGGCAGCTAAAGATGTTCCCTTGTTTAAAGAACGAGCAAACGAGATTTTAAATACTCCTTCAAGTTCTGCAACAGGCGAACGCGTATTTTCTACGATTGGGCGTGTTTTAGAAGATGCAATAGCTTTCTTAGTAAATATAAATATATATATATATACAAATATAAAATAAAAATATACAAAAATCTTGATGCAATTTACAAAAATATTTCGTAGAATGCACAATTTTTTATTCGCAGATTACAGAAAGTTATTTTGTTATACTGAAGCCTTTCGTTCATGCTACAAAATAATTTCGTGGTGCGAAAGAACGAACGATTTCCACAATTTTCGTACATAAATTGTATGATTTTTTTTAATATACATAAGCACTACTTAATGTATGACAAATATCGAGATAATCAAAAGTTAGTTGTAATAAAAAAGTAAGCTTTATTTTTTGGCTGATTTAGCTTTTTGTCATTTTAAAAATCTGGCCACACTGATTATAGAGACCGAAATGACAGTGAACTCTCTATAAAAGCACAGCGTCAGATAACGGCGGCTTTGGGGGAATCCAACGTGATGGAGCCGTGGTATTGCACATTAGCGTAGGGAGTTTCGTAGGTTATTCAATATGGCTACGGATCTAGGTAAGAGGGCAGAATATAAGTCACTTATTTTTAAAATTGAGATTACATATGAAATTAGTATGTGAGGTTCAGAACACAAGAGATGGTATTCTCATCCGAGATATGGCGACCAATACTAGCAGTTGTCATCAAAATGCCTATTTCGCTTGTAGCACACGGGGTATATGAGCACTTAATCTTAATTTAAAAGAGGCACTTAAACCCCTTGTGCTTTAAGCCCCGCATATATAAATAATATTTCATTACAAGAACCTTAACTGCTTTCTTCGAATTAAAAAAAAAAAAATCTTCAAGAAGGCTGAACTCTTTTACGGCACAAACAAGCATTTTTGTGGCGGCAATATGCTATTTTTAAACTGAGAACGACCCTGGTGGAAACATTTGCGTTGAAAAGTTGACAACTCAACTACGGATAGTAACACAAATTCAGTTGCGTTGTCAAAAAGCCACTGCAGCCTGGTCAATCGGGGCCAAACTTATTTCCTCTTAAGGTTCTGCGCCGATAGTATATACATTTTTTTAGAGTGCGACACTTTTTTCTTTTATTTTGCCTTTAAATTTACTCGCACTCGTTGCCAAAGCTGTTAAATTTTCCTGCGATGCGCTTCCATGTACCTTCAGTGCTGGCCAGACGCGGATCCATCTTGAGCCTTAGAGGGGGGAATTTTTTATGATACAAAACAAGTAAAAATTTTTTTTTAAAAGTTTATTAAAAACGATATGTTTATTAAAAAAAAAAAACTCAACAATAAGGTAAAATAAAATATAAGATCAGTTCCATATAAATTAATATAAATTTATCTTTTTAATAACGTTTTGGCTATAAAAATAATTTTATTTATTTTTAATGTTTTTTTTTTTTATTTGAAACAATTTATTTGTCTACATCATATTAAATGACCAATTTTTCAAAATTGTTAACAAAATTTTGGAAGAAGGAATATGCTTCACTAATTTTAAGATTAAGTTATGAATTTTAGTCGAACTGTTTGGGTTTTAATCTAAAGATACATATATAATTATTCATGTTTAAGTTGATTACAGTTAATTTTGTTATTTAAATTATTTTTATTTAGAAAGGAATTTTAAAGCTTATAACAATGGAAAGACGAAAATAACAAAAATACAAATATTTTTTTCTAGTTCTTGTTTTGCAACGATATGTAAAAGTTCTAAGTCCGAAAATGCTAAAGATAAAGCGCTAGGGCCCATTAAAATGTGAAAATTTCAAAAAAAATTTGTTCATATTTGTTAATAGTCAACATTAAAATATATAAAATAATTTTATAGTATATTTAATTTTTTGCAAATTGACATACTAAAATGTACATTAAAAGTATAAAATATATAATAGAAAAGGTGATAAGTCACAAAAAGCTATGCAAAGCATAAATGTATTATTTTTAGTTGGTTTGCAAGCCAAATATATTCAGAACTAAAGACCTTAGAAAGTTTTTTCTCTCTCCTATAAAATTTATACATTGGACTACATCCTTTTCGATTGAAGGTAATGATATGTACTTATATAGGTCAGGGATGGCAAATGGATTTTTTAAATTGTACCAACTTGCATCAAAAATTGTACTTTTTTGAACATAATTGTACCAAAACACATTTTTTTAATTTTTATTTTATTTAGATTTATTAAAAACATAAAAAATACATAAATTTCATTTTTACTATTAATATAACAAAAACAGCATCAGACATAACAAAAAAAGTACATAAAATTTCATTTGTACTGTTAATATAACAAAAAAATATCACTTATAAATAAACTATTTTGAAAAAAAGGTACATAAATATTTGCAATTAGCTATTGAGATCAGTATTACAATTTGGCTAACAAATGACTAGATATATTAAAGTTATAACAATTGCAATTTTGTGAATTCAGTAGATCCTTCGTTTGTATTAAAGCAGAAACGGTTGGAACTTGTAGTCTGTTTCTCTCTTTAGTTTTGATAATATTCTGATAAGAAAAGATTCTTTCAACATTTGCTGATGAATGTGGGACTGATAATATTCCTCGCACAATTTTTGAAAGTTCTGGAAACATTAACTCATTTGATTCATTTTTTTATTTCAAAAACTTTGGCCCAGAAATTGCTAATGTTCTCCTTTTGATAAGACTTTAATATTTCGAGATCAGCAAGAGCTCTAAATTGCAAATTTATATTATCAAAATTTTGTCGTTCGTTGGGAAACATTTTTACTAAAAGTGGTACTAAACTATTAGTTTTTCCAGTGATTACATTTTCTGGGCTAAATTTACTGAACCAGTTTAAAGTTTCATTTTTAAAGTCAAACTTTGTTCTCAAAACTTCACAAAATTTAAAGTAAAAATTTTGGGCAATTTTTTTTAACTGAATTGCATCACTTTCAACGTCATTTGTTGCTATATATATGTCTACATCGGTTCCGCAGAAAACATCTTCTAAAGGAAGATAATTACTCTCTAATTTAAGATCTAATTCAGTTATATCATATTTATCAAGCACTTCTTTTTTCAAAAAATTCCGTGCAATTTGACGAAATAAAAACGTTAAACGTTCTAAAATTATATGAATACGAACATCTTCTGCCTGCATTTCTAAATTTATGGAATTAATAATTTTTAAAATATATTTTAAAAATAAAAAGATCATTTTAAAAATGGGTTTGGAAAATATTGATATGATAAACTGCAGTTTAAAGTTTTTAAAATCTGATTCAAAATCATTTAACGTAAAATAATAGTGTAATGGTTCCCATTGTTCCAAAATTCGCTCTATTACTTCTTGACGCGATAACCATCTCGTACAAGAATACTTCAAAATTATGTGGACAGAAGTACCAAAGTACTCTTGAAATTTGATAAACTCTTCACGTCGACTGGAACTGTTACAAAAATGGTGGTTGATTTCTCTCATAAATTTTTCAATTTCATATGATATAGCATGTTTCGATGCAGCCAAAGACACTAAATTTAAAATGTGGCAAATACAGCCATTAGTAAATAAATGAGGAATAATGGCCTTAAATTTCGTTTGTACACCATTTACAGACCCCATCATGACCGCACAATTATCGGTAGTTATACCAACTATCTGATTTATAGGAATGTCATTTTCTTTTAACATTTTAATTGTAGCATCAAATATCCCATTTGCTGTACAATCTTCAATTTTGATTAACCCTAGAAAACGATCACGACATTTATCGTCAAAAATTCTTATTATTATAGCTAAATTTTTGGACACACTGCAATCTGTGCTCTCATCTAATACTATTGAATAGTAATTGTCTTTGCAAAAGTTCTTAATGTCCTTCACATTTTCAGGGCCGATAACTTCAGTTACAATTTTTTTTGCTTTCTTTCTGTCGATATTGATTTTTTTTACAATTTGAGAGTCGGAAATACCTCGTTTTATTAAGCTGTTTAGGTGGTCCAAAATTTGAAAGGGCAAATTATGCTCCGCCACAAAAAATTGGCCGCCTGTTCTGTGGGGCAGAATGGGTTTTTCATAAAAGCATCAATTTTGAGGGTGGTTTTCATGACTTCAACTTTCTTCTTGTGGCTGTCACACGATGCATGGCGCTTTATATGTACTATGCCACCCATTATGTTTACATTGCATGCTTTGCATCTTTTATAACTACCATCTTTAATCAGCCATGGAAACATTTGGACCCACTCCTCTCTAAATGGCACAACGTATGGCTTGCTTTGCTTACTTGTACTACAATGTAAAACTTTATTATATGTAAAGCACTTCAGTTTAAAATAAACAAATAATTTACCTGGTTTCTTCGGTTTCCATTTTTAATCTTTAAACAAAGTTCAATTAAAGTAGACAAAATTTTCTATTTCTTGTACTTTTCTAATTCTTTTCCTTTTGTAAAACAGATCAAATCGTAAGCAAACATTTAGCAATGTTGAGTAAAAAAAGTAAGAAAAAAAATCAAGTGCAACAAAAACAAAGTAAACCAACTGCAAAGGCGCGTAAGTACAAATTGATAAAGAAGATAGAAAATATATTCACAGTAGATTGATAACGTTGATGAGTTGCCATAATAAAAACTAAAACTGGGGAAATTAAAATTGTACTAAATATGTCATTGGTGTACCATTGTACTTTTGAATATGAAATTGTACCAAAAAAAGTACAATTGTACCAATTTTGCCATCCCTGATATAGGTACATTATATTAAAAAAAAATTACGGACTCACCATTGTTTCACTCATTTTTATGTATTTTTGTATATCAAAGAACTTTTCTTATTAATGCACTTAAAATTTGACAGTTATATAATTCTTCTTTGGCGAACTTTTACTAGACCAATACATATATTCATATGTATATATGGAAAGGTAGAATGGCAATGCATATAAAATTAAATTTCAAAGCCTACTATTATGAAAATATGATACGAAAAACGGTTATATTCAAATGTATATAATAAATAATTATCATTACACAAATAAAAATATTGCATATACCAAGGTTTATTAATAATTCAACCACTCGCATTTTCAACCCAAACGTTTATTTTTCGGATATAGATGGCACTTGTTGGGATTGAATGTAGAATAATATGTATTTAAATACAGTAAGCTTGATGTTTCATTGGAAATATATAATAAATAACTATTAGGATAAATACTTGGATACTTATTGAAAATTTGATAAGAGATTCTATAAAAAACAAAAAAAAAAAACTTGATGGGATTCCCAAAAATGTTGTACATTCGGAAATTCGTGTATTATCGAAATAAGCAAAACATATTTTTATAATTTAGGGGGGGGGGAATTTCCTTTTCCCCCAAGTTATTATTTTGACCATTTTAAAATATAAAATTTAAGAAATATATATGTACATACACTTAAAGAACACACACCTTTTATAAAAAATATACTTATTTATTATTTTTGCCGCCTTCTGAACTTTAAAAAATTTTAGCAGCAACGACAAGTTTGTGGTTGCCAATATGTTAACAATTTGGCAACAAAAATCACAAGCTGTTAGTTGACAGTTGTCATACGTAATATAAATTTGGCAACTGGCAATACAACTTCGGCTGTGTTGCCATCCGTTATCAACCCATTATTTTCATGTTTTTGAAGTTTGTTACAATTTATTTTATTAGAAAAATTTCCAGGTGGTATTGATATTGTCATTATTAGATATTCGCTATATATATTCGCACATATTTAGGCGACTGCAAATAGCAAAAATAAATGAATAGTTCGGAAATGTATATCGTATAAAATGCAAAACAAATAACTTTTATACAGCCTCAACCATAAACTATTTATTATTTGTTTATTTTTATATTTGTAAAAACGAATAATAATAAAAATAATTATTTATAATTTATTAAAAAAAATTTGATTTAAAAAAATTACCTAAAAGTTTATATACACAATAAACATTTACCTTTATAACACTTTCATCTTCAGCATAACACGAACTTTTTAAGGTAACATCCGCCACTTTTCCTCCCTGTGAAACCATAAAAACTTTCATTGCTTGCGCTACTTGTCGTCCCGTGAGCACAGCTGTATTCATTAATTCCCAGCTCTGCAATGACAAAATTATAAAATCATTCAACTTTACTTATTGCATTAACTTGAGTACATATTAAACAAACATGTGTACAAACTTATATGTATTTATATAAAACCGAGTCACTAAAAATAGTGAATATGTTACAAATTGTAAAAAGTTCTCGAAAATTCCCTGCAAAAATATTCTTCAAATTCCACGTAATTTTCTACCAAATGCTTTAGCTTAAATTGAAGTTTTTGTGGCATTAAATGGCACTTACTACCAGTTTATCAGTTTATAAAAAAAATTAAAGAGCAGGATCTACTTTTCAATATCATTCGCAAAGCACTTTATCAGAATTATAAGGATAAAGAAAGGAAAACATACCATTTTAGGAAAAAACAACTAGATATTTCCACTACCTTTAAGGAAGAGGACATAATATTGGACTTGTGTTCGACAGAATTGTTATCTAATGTTTTACATTAAATTTAAAACAGGAATGTTAAAGCTTATGATTTCAAGCAAATGCTGTAAAGTATCAGCTCGAATGCTTCTCAAAATAAATTGCAGTATTTTTTTACCAAGATTTGTTTTCCGAAATGTTTTGTGACGCGATGAAGACATAGGACGACGATGCCAAGCATTTTTGAACAAAGGGCAAGCTAGTCGATTTCTTCTGAACAGCAGCATGAAAAACCCCTCCAAAATACAACCGCCAAGAAAATAATAAAATAACCACCCAAAAGTTTGTACAGAGAACAAAACCAGCGATTTTTGGGGGCGTTATATCATTTTGTTTGGGGTGTTATTTAATTTTTTTAATTGGGGTATTATTTCATATGAAATTATCCCCCAACAAATCATTATGAAATAAAGTCCCAATTATTTTTTGGGGGTACTATTTGATTTTTAAATATATATCGAAAATATTTAAGGCGCATGGATTTTCTCCAGTATACCAAGCCCCTGCTTCGCTGAGTAAAGATGCTCTGCATAGGCTGTTCTCCTGTATGGTAAAACAAACACCGGCTTCAATAACTAAAGCTTCTTTGCGTAGCCGGCCTTTAGTCGGGCACAAGGCCAATTTTAGAAGCTTTAGTTAGCGAGCCAGTGTTTGTTTTACTATAAAGGAGAAGAGAAGCTTGAGTTAGCGAAGTCGTTGTTTTTTATACCATAGAGGAGGAAATCCTTGTATCCGGCCGAAGGCCGGCTATGCACATAAACTTTAGTTAGTGAAGCCGGTGCTTGTGTTGCGATACAGAAAAAAATCCTTGCGCCCGACCGAAGGCCGGCTATGCTGGGAAGCTTTAGTGAGCGACGCCGTTATTTTTATACCATAGAGAAAGAAATCCATGCGAAGTCCCAACCATGCTATTTTTCGCTCGATTCTTTAAATCAAAACTGTACAATTACTTTTATTATACATATTGGGGTCTAATTTCATTTCAGAAGTTGGGATCTTATTTTATATGAGATAAGCCCCCAAAAATTGGGATCTTATTTCATCTGAAATAAGCCCCCAAACATTAGGGTATTATTTAATTTTTGTTTGGGGTGTTATTTCATTTTCAAAATTGGGATTTTATTGCATATGAAACAAGGCCCCACACTTTCATTTATCTCATTATTTTTTTGGGGGGTTATTTCATGCCGCCCTTCTGAACAGTAATTCAAAGTCTATGTATACTACAAGTAGCGGTAACAACGGAATTCCAATAAATAACCTAGTTAGTTAACAGATTTAAAACGCTTGGAGTCATATTTTCGCTACTCTAGCTGCGGCCTTCTAATTTTTTAGCAATAGTAATAGTCGTAGCAGAACAACAAATTTTAACAGTACAAGAGTTTTTAGATGTTATTTGCTACTGCTATATTTACAATTAAAAAGAAGTAGCTGCAGTAATATTGTAAAATTTAAAGCATATAAAACAGCAGTAGAGATATCAAAAGTAGCAAATGCGGTATTGAAATGGAGCATGAACAAATACAAAATAAAAAAAAAAAGATTATGTATAAAAATGTGTATTGCTGCATCAATTATAATATTACTTTCTTAATCTGCACGTTTTTTATTTATAAGGATTAAGAAGAGGCAAAACCAAAGCATAAAATGTAAAAAAAACAATAGTTTTATCGCACTCATATTAACCCTGGATCTCATTTACACTTTTTAATATGATTTTTTTATGTGTATTCAAATTACGCTCTTTTTTTCAACAACGGTAACTAATGACGAAGGCTTTAAAAAAATAATCAATTTAAAAACACAAAAATTTGATAAAATTCGTATAAAATTTTGAGAGAGAAGAAAAACTTTTATTTTTAATTAAGTTGTTTTATTTTTTAATAAAATGCTTAATTAAAAAAAAAATTGTTGATTTTTTTTCTTTAAAATCGTTCCGGTAGAATTTTTTTTTAAATAGTTCGTCGATACGACGAAGAGTATTATTAATATGAAACGGACAACACTTTTTTACATTCAAACGCCAAATTCAATAACAACACATAAGAATTCTTAAGCACTGATGAAATTTTTTTTTTTTTTAATAATTACTAGCTTTACCCGGTGTGCTTCGCTACCCCAATCGTTATAAAATGAAACAAAAAGTATTTATATATAAATAAAATTTTTTTTTACTAAATTATTAATTAATTATTGCAATGCTTTAGGATACACAATGTTTTTAGTTTACACCACTAATTTAATTAACATGTGTATCAAGCATGGGTATATATTTTAAAAAATTCCCTTTTAAATTCATCCCAACACCTACATACGTGAAACAGTATCAAAGATAAGAGGATTTTAAATTTTGAGTTGATTAGGCGTGCCACCGCCCCTTTGTCCAACCACAACTTTACATAGCCTAGGGCTCATTAATTCATAACAATAGCCTACTGTGAGAATTTTATGATGATCGGTTCAGGAGTTAATTAGATATAATCGACACTTTTTTCATGCAACGTATTTCTATTCATAACAATACCATATATACCAAATATCATCATCCTACGCCAAATAGTGGCTAAGATATAAGGATTTTATGTTTTGAGTTGTATGGGAGTGGCACCGCCCCTTTTTCCAACAACATTTTTATATAGCTTAAAGTTCAGTAACTCAAGGCAGTCGCCTACTGTGGATTTGATGACGATCGGTTCAGTAGTTTATTAGATATGGTGGTTTTTACTTTTTCTATAAAGGGGCGTGGCTCTTTTTTCATGGAGCTTATTTCTATTCATACTAACGCTATATGTACTAAATATCATCATCCTATGCTAAAAAATGCCTGATATAACGATTTTAAATTTTGGGTTGTATGGGCGTGGCATCGCCCCTTTGTCCAATCTCAACTTTATATGGCCTAATGTCTCTTCCAGGGTCACAGTTATATTCTGCGAAAACTTCAAGATGATCGGTCAAGTGGTTTGGCCTCCTATAAGGCACAAATATATATATATATATTAGGGCGGGTCGATTTTTTTTTTAAAAAATCGTATAGCAAAAACGTAAACTACATAAAATTTTAAGAAAATTCTCCGAAGAAACCATGTATCTAAAATAAAATCCTAATCCACCCAAGTAAAAAAGTTTTTATATAATTTTATATTTAATATTTTTATAAGGAACATGATAAAAAAAATGTCTTTCATAATTTAATGAAAAAGATTGGATATACAAAAAAAAAAAAAAAATACACTCAAAAAATTGTTTTCAGTATTTATAAAATAACCTTTTTTTGTTTCGATAAACAATTCTTATTTTATAATGCAAATAAAAACAAACAAAAAAAGTGTTTTCACTCAAACAATATTTCAGTAATTTTTTTACCATAAACAAATTTTGTTTTATTAAAACAAATAAGGTCTTTAATACATACAAAGAAGCAATTATAGAATACTAAGAAAACTTCAGTTATAATATAATAAAACATATTATATTAAAAAAAAAAAGAAAATAATTTTAGCGAAAGAGGAAAAAAATTTTCAAGTCGAGAGGCGCGGATTAGGATTTGATTTTAGACCCATGGTTTCTTCGGAGAATTTTCTTAGAATTTTATGTAGATTACGTTTTTGCTATACGATTTTTAATTTTTTTTTAATCCATACAAATCAACCCGCCCTAATATATATATATATACAAACATACATACATTCACTTTTATATATATAGATATTATTGCGTCTGCAAAAGCTATGTACTTTTATTGATACCTCAACAACTACTTTTTTCCTGCCTAAAAGTTAATTTTAAAAAATAAACTACAAATATAAGAATAGGAAGTAATTGCTCCCTTTCAAGTTAAATTTTTTAATATTCAGCAGATGTAATAATCAGCCTTAGTATGAGAGTTGTTGGCGTAGTCGTAGTCCTTTGAAATTTATTTCGATATCATTTAAATTTTACGTTTATATCGTTTACGACAGTTATAATGGCAAAATTAAAAAACCAATTGTTTTCGACTACGACAAAGGCGTTCATAATAAGGCCGAATAATTAGATAACTACAAAACATTTTAAACTGCTTTTGAACACTAATTTTAGAAATATTACAAACAATACAAAATATTTTATTGCATAAAATTTCCGTTTATTGGCTAGGCCAGTAATCCTTCATCTGCGTGGAGAAAAATCTGTTTTGTTAAAACGAGTGTTTGTTCCAGTTTTGCATAGTAAAATAACCGTGCTTTTAATTTATAAAAAGTGCAAATATATAAAACTCATTGAAACAACGCTGGGTGAGTAGAAAAATCGGTTTACCCCATCGAGTACAATGGCTTAATGGGTCAATTTTTACCCATAACAAAATGGAATTTCACTTCCATCAAAACTTTAAGTTTTTATGGCAGACAAAGGCGTTGGAGTAGAAAACCCAAAAATGCCGCTTAGTGCTTGATTTTCTAGAAAATGTGCCCAAATGCTAAGATCACATTGTGTTTTTTGATCATTTTTTTTACTTCGTACGATTTACTGGTTATGTTGAAAGAAAAATGATTTTGAGCTATAAGGACTGTTCTTGATTCAAGAACCAAGAAATATCCGCTACAAACAAAATAATTTTTCAAGAAAGAAAAGAGGGGATATTTTGACTACAAATTTGAAGAAAACAACAAAATAGTATTTTTGAAGTGGAACGATAATAGTACAGTAACCGTAGGGTAAATTTTTAAGGTATAGAGCCAATGCATACCGTTAGTCGATGGTGTTCACTAGAGGTCTGCATTTGTGCGATTAAACGACACATGAATTGACATACCACACTAGTCAGTCGTGTGTTATTTTAGAATCATACACAATTTATTGTGTGTAAGAAATAACCTATGTGTGCAAAGCGTTCAATTATTTATGTGAGTGTTGTGAGAGAAATATTTGATACAGGTATAAATAACAAATATGTTCTTTTATACGAGTAAATACACTTGTGTGGCGATGTACATATTGTGTTTTATCAACACAACATGTGTTTTGTGTTTTCGAAATTTTTTTTATCGCATCGAAAACAAAATATTAGTTAAAAGAAGCAAAAAGTAGTTTATAAGCAAAAAGTAGTTTTAAATATATTTTTAAACTAATGAAATTTTTGTTAATTTTTTTGTTTTAATTATGTCACACAGTTGAAAATATATTTGAATATATATATATATATCAGTGATGGAAAATTGAAAAATTGAGATGGTACTGACCACCAAGCAAAAAAGTACTTTATTCAACATTTTGGTACTTATTATAAAACATATTTTTCATTAAAAAATATACTCAAAAAACACAAAAACTAAAAAAAAATACAAAACAAAATTAATTTTAATATAAAATATATAAAATTTTGGTAAACAAAATAAAAATGAATTAATTTTGATATAAAAATATATGTTAATGCAAATGTACATACAGACAGAAAATATCACTGTTAAATCGTCGAAAACGAGGTTGATTTTTCATTTTTCGGTAGTGATTTCACTTAATAGTTATTTCATGTTAATCTAACATGATTTTACAATAACTTGCGAACAAAATTTTTTCTTTTAAAATAACTTTAATTAATATTAATTTAAAATTCCAACAAAATTAGAGCAAAATGACAGTAATATTGAAATAACACTAGGAATTACGTTGAATTAAAGTGATTTCAAGTTGAAACAAAGTGAATTTAATATCGAATCAATTTAATTTGAGTGCGAAATAACACCAAAAAGAAAACAATAAAATTAAATTTAGAATGATTGTGAACACTTTTCCCTGAAGAAGGGAGAGAGAGAAAGAATATTATTATTTTCCTGTTGAACTTTGTTATTTTCCCCGATGTTTACAGAAGCATTCACAGTTAAAAGAATCCAACAGAAAAGGCCCGATATGTTTTCGTCATCATTTTACTACGAAAATGTAATGTATTTAACTAAATAATTATAACGAAAAGAAAACGAATACGGGAATTTTTCTTCTTTTTAAATAAGAAAATAAAAAAAATCATGTTTTTCTTCTTGTAGAGTTGTTGTTGTTTTCAAACAAAACACGTAAAACACGATTTTACAGATTTAATATTGAACAATTTTACTTAAACATTATTCATTTAAAATTAATATGAAACAATGATAATTTTAAATAAAGTCCGTACTTAAGCAGATATTTACTATGATTTTCAATCAGCACTGCGCCTAGTTAATTTGACATTGGTATATTTTCTGTCTGTATGTATGTACATCTAATTTCAAGAAATGTGAAAATGTTTACCCATTGGCAGCAGACTCCATTTATTGCAAAGTTTCAATGCATCGTTTTTTTCGTTCTTAATTTCAGAGCAAAAGGTTTATTTCATATTTCCTAGTGGCGTTCAAAAATATGTTTGTTAACTATTGGCGAGTAGAAATAGTGAATACATACTATGTTATACAGTTATCGAAACCATGTAGTTGAAACGCATTTAAAATGTCATTGGTGCTTGAAGAATATTAATATTTTAAAAACAAAAAAAAAAACATAAAAAAAAATTAACGAAAAAGAACAATAAATTGTATGTGTTTGCCCTGTATGTTATTGGCACGTAGAATATGTTATAAGTGTTTAAAAAAAGTCAACCTGGATTTCTTTACAAGAATAGAAAGAAAAGAGTACTAAGACTGACGTGGGGGTACTGCGGTATTTATGAAAAGAAAAAGTACTGAAAATAGTACCATAGTACTGAATTTTCCATCACTGATATATATAGATATTAAACACCTGCATGAAACTCAATAATGATGTTCATGAAACCTTTTTTATACAGCCTGTTTTTAAAAAATGAAAATATTTGTTCGTTCATAAAAACGAACGAACGAAAATGGATTTAGGTTTTCTTAAAATTAAAACACATTTTCGGTGAGTGACAAAAAAAAAGCTTCTATTTTTTCTACATATTTTTGGATCATATAAAATGATCATCTTCGTAATAAATAAAAACAAATGCCAAAAGAAGACGATAAGTAAAAGGCATTCGTTTAATAAATTAAATTGAAAATAAAAATGATATTTTACTAAAAAAAACCCAAAAAAATTAACAATATTATAAAAGGTTCATGTATCTATCTATATATCTGTGGTCACAACCCATAACAGCCTACCTCGAGTTAGGAAACAATTAAGTTATTAATACCATCGTATTCAGCGTGTCTAAATCTATTTGCTTCATTTCATTTTTATGTCTATTATAGGAAGGCAAAAAAACCTAATAGCTTAAGTAATTTTTCTAAATCACTCTTTTGTTATAACCGACTGAGTTAATTTAGGATTCCAACAAATTTAAAGACTCCGAAACTACTGAACCGATTTTCCTGAAATGTTTACAGTAACATCACGTGAGCCCTAAAAATAAAATAGGCTACTTATTTTTTCGATAGGGGCAGGGGAATTGGTACCCCCCATAGGATGCCAATATTATACTGAACCGATTTTCCTGAAATTTTTACAGTAACATCACGCGAGCCCTAAAAATAAAATAGGCTACTTATTTTTTCGATAGGGGCAGGGGAATTGGTACCCCCCATAGGATGCCAATATTATACTGAACCGATTTTCCTGAAATTTTTACAGTAACATCACGTGAGCCCTAAAAATAAAATAGGCTACTTATTTTTTCGATAGGGGCAGGGGAATTGGTACCCTCATAGGATGCCAATATTATACTGAACCGATTTTCCTGAAATTTTTACAGTAACATCACGTGAGCCCTAAAAATAAAATAGGCTACTTATTTTTTCGATAGGGGCAGGGGAATTGGTACCCCCCATAGGATGCCAATATTAATTATCGCATATCTTAAGAGCCGCTGCACGCATTTTGCTGAACTTTTTGTAGTAGGATCTTCTGAGCCCCGGAATTGAAATAAAATAGCAGCGGGGGTATAGGAATACCCCATAGGACGCCAATGTTTAACATCGCATATCTTAAGAACTGTAATAGTGAGAATGTTCAAACTTTCTAAAAGTCACTCTTATGGTATACTATACTTTTGAAAATAAAAATAAAGCGGGTAGGCGCAAGGGGGGAAATACCTCCCATAGGATGCCAGTGTAGCGAAGCGCACCGGGTTAAGCTAGTCTATATATATAAAAATGAATTATGTATGTTTGTCGCTTTATAGACTCCGAAACTACTGAACCGATTTGACTGAAATTTTTACAGTAACATCACGTGAGCCCTAAAAATAAAATAGGCTACTTATTTTTTCGATTGGGGCAGGGGAATTGGTACCCCCCATAGGATGCCAATATTAATTATCGCATATCTTAAGAGCCGCTGCACGCATTTTGCTGAACTTTTTGTAGTAGGATCTTCTGAGCCCCAGAATTGAAATAAAATAGCAGCGGGGGTATAGGAATACCCCATAGGACGCCAATGTTTAACATCGCATATCTTAAGAACTGTAATAGTGAGAATGTTCAAACTTTCTAAAAGTCACTCTTATGGTATACTACACTTTTGAAAATAAAAATAAAGCGGGTAGGCGCAGGGGGGAAATACCTCCCATAGGATGCATACATTAAATATCGCTCAACTGAAGAACTATTAAAGGGAGAGTCTTCAAACGTGGTTAAAGCTACTATTATAGTAAACTATAAATTTCAATATAAAAATGTGCGGGGTAGACAGAGTAGGAGCAGTACCCCTCATAGAAGACATATTAAATACCATATATCTGAACACAAGAGCTATCAATCTTTACAGGATTTTTTTGCCAGTGTAGCGAAGCGCACCGGGTTAAGCTAGTATTTAATAAGAATTTGTATATTGTTTATTTTACCTTCATAAAGGCTTAGTGGTGTATATTTCTGAAAACTAGGTTTATTTGCATTTGAACATTGAAGATTTAAACAATGGATTCGAGTTAGTACGAAATTGTATTTGTCGATGAAAATTCTATGGAGAAAGTAGAGGAGGATACGCAGACGCGTATAAATGCGTTAATCGACGCATCTATAGATAACATCCTATTAAATAAAAACCCAGGAATGGAAATCCCCAACAACCAGCTGTCGTATTATGATTTTTTTTTTGGGAAATTGACGATTTCCTAGATGATGAGGAGGGATATGCGATAATTTTGAAGGCAAATGACGGGTTTTATTTGGATGAAGAAGGAGATCGTTTTATTAGGGAAGTAGATTTAAGTTTATAGATGTAGTGATTTTTTTTTTTTTTTTTTTCAAATACTTATTATGTATACTAAAATATCTATATCTTCTATCTTCTATATATATAAAAATGAAATTATGTGTGTTTGTATGTTTGTATGTTTGTATGTTTGTATGTTTGTCGCTTTATAGACTCCGAAACTACTGAACCGATTTTCCTGAAATTTTTACAGTAACATCACGTGAGCCCTAAAAATAAAATAGGCTACTTATTTTTTCGATAGGGGCAGGGGAATTGGTACCCCCCATAGGATGCCAATATTATACTGAACCGATTTTCCTGAAATTTTTACAGTAACATCACGTGAGCCCTAAAAATAAAATAGGCTACTTATTTTTTCGATAGGGGCAGGGGAATTGGTACCCCCATAGGATGCCAATATTATACTGAACCGATTTTCCTGAAATTTTTACAGTAACATCACGTGAGCCCTAAAAATAAAATAGGCTACTTATTTTTTCGATAGGGGCAGGGGAATTGGTACCCCCCATAGGATGCCAATATTAATTATCTCATATCTTAAGAGCCGCTGCACGCATTTTGCTGAACTTTTTGTAGTAGGATCTTCTGAGCCCCGGAATTGAAATAAAATAGCAGCGGGGGTATAGGAATACCCCATAGGACGCCAATGTTTAACATCGCATATCTTAAGAACTGTAATAGTGAGAATGTTCAAACTTTCTAAAAGTCACTCTTATGGTATACTACACTTTTGAAAATAAAAATAAAGCGGGTAGGCGCAGGGGGGGAAATACCTCCCATAGGATACCAGTGTAGCGAAGCGCACCGGGTTAAGCTAGTACATAATAAAAAAAAACTATTAAAAATAAAATTATTATTTCTGATATTAGATCACACTTCGAAAATAATTTTTAATGGTTGAACATATCCATGTATAAATAGCGTATACAATTTATTTCAATAACAAGTATATTGTGATATATCGTGGATTTAAAATAGTATTTTTAACAATTGCGCTTAATATTAAATAGAAAAAAAAAAATTAAAATGGTTAAAGATTTAAAATTTGATTGCAATGAAGATCAGCATTTTAAACAATCTCCGTTTACGCCACGCTATAGCATGAACGAAAACTTTAATAGAGAAGATGAACGATTAAAAACCTTTGTATGCTGGCCATTAAAATGGTTACATAAAAGGGAATACGCTATGAGTGGCATGTTTTATAGTGGAGATTATGACAAAACAAAGTGTTATTTTTGCGAAGTTGAAATTTGGAATTGGGAGCCTACTGATCAACCTATAACAGAGCATTTGCGTTGGTCTTCAAATTGTACTTTACTGAGAAGGTGTTGTACCAATAATGTACCGATTAATTGGAATGCATTAAATCAACTGCTACCACCACCCAGCTATGAAACCTGTGGTCTAACTGAAGAATGCGAAATACGAGATGATAACATTTCTAACGTTCCTCAATATAATATGGAAATAAAAACGATGATATCTCTAGAAGAAATCACATTTCAAATTATGGGGTTCAACTTATTGAAATCCCAATTTCATTTGTCGAATCTTCAAAAACAATGATGCAAAACGCTGAAATTTCATCCATCATAATAAATATAGCTAAATACATATTTTTTTGTTTTTATTTACAATTGTTATTAATTTTATTTGTATTGGATAATATATAAATAAAATAAAAGGAAAATAAAAAACATGTATATATAAATTTTTGTTTTTATATTTATTCTTTATTATAGATTAATGTGTAATAATTAATTAGATTTACTACAATTACTTTTCTTAAAAAATAAACTGTGCACCTGCACGGACTAGGACCCTCCTTACAAGTCGGACTGTACCACGGGCAGCATTCAAAATGTGGCTCTGCATCGTTGAAATCCCCAACACCAAACTCCTCATTTTCATCCATCATAGTCAAAATGCACTCCCTGTGCTCGAACATAAAAACATCCTCAAATGTTTTTAAAACATTTATTATAAATTCTTTTAAGGCACACATTTTTTTTTTTTTTTGATGTTCTTTGTTTGGTTGTCTTTTTGTAAATGTTTCTCGTTGTTAAATTTCTAGATACAAGTGTGAAATGTCAGAAGAATTTTTTATTATTATTTCACAACATTTCACTTAATAACTGGAGTGAAAGAGAAAACTATATTATTCACTTGTAGTCGTAATAAATTATCATCCCAGAAAGACGATAATAAATGTGGTAGACCGAGCACACACTCAAGACGGCCAAGTAAATATATGAGAAAGCAATGCATGGAGGCTGAAAACAAGAACCAATGCAATTAGCCTATTACATGTGGAGCCCATCGAAGACTGGTCAACGGCGCAGAAAAATGATCCCATATTGGTGCGAATTATAAAGGCTAAGAAACAAGGTAAAACACCGACTCATAAAGAAATCACATTGGAGGGTCCACTGATGAAATCGTATTGGGCGCAGTGGAATAGTCTGAAGGTGGCAAATGATTGCCTATACCGCACATGGGAAAGTACTGATGGCAAATCGGCTAAAAACCTTATTGTAGTACCGTCTTCAAAAGTATGCGAAGTCGTGAAGAGATTCCACAACGGTACTAAGGGTGGACATCTTAGTGTAACAAAAACCATAAAGAAGTTAAAAGAAAGCTACTAATGGGTCGGTTGCAAGCAAGCCGTGATTGATTGCATAATAAAATGCCCACAGTGTGTTGCGGTCAGGGGTCCAATTAGAGAGAGTATATCATCGCCACAGCAGTACAACTTTGGTGAGCAATCCGTACCAGGGGATAGTAAGAGCTCTTTCCAAGAACAGAAAAACGAGTTAAGACGGAGACGTGTCAATTCATCAAATGGTAAGATGAAAGTCAGATACGAACGAGCGGCGAATTCGGAAGGCTTTACAGAAGGCCAGTTGGTTTTACTTTTTAATCCACAACGCAAGAAAGGATTATCTCCCAAGCTGCAGACTCATTGGGATGGACCATATAAGGTGATAAAGAAACTGAATGACGTGGTGTATCGAATTCATAAATATAAGAGTCCAAGATCAAAAATGAAGGTGATACATTTAGAACGACTAGCCCATTATGGAAACGGAAAATCTGAGCCTATTCGGGACGAACAGGCTTAAGTGGAGGGCAGTGTTACGAAATTAGATTTGTCTAAGAATTATTTATGGTTTTAGTTATAAGTTATCTTGTTAATTATAGTTTTATGTCATATAAGTTACTATTTTTATGAACGCCACTGTAACTAAATTTTCTAGCAATTGTAATTGTAGACTTTAGATTTAAAATAATTCGAACATAATTTTCTAGAAAATACTAGACGGTTCTTGAACCAACTAGGAATAGTTTTGAACTATAAATACAGGCTAACTCATAAAAGTTTAGTTTAGTTTGATTGGAGACATTAAACGGTTCAAATCGATACTTACAATAGTGGTTAAAATTTGTGAACATTATAATTAATTTCAATAAATTTTGTTAAGTTGAATTCGCGTGTGTATTTATTTTTATTTGCAATTAAGAGAACTCAAAGGTTTATTATAAAGGGAATAAACCTTAACGCGTTTTATAAAGTAAAAACGTAACAATATGTTTATAAAAGTTATAATATGTATAACTCTTTCCCTAGCAATAAGATGTATGATAAAAAAAAACAAATAAAAATTGCGCCTTAATTAAAATATAGCAAAATTGATAAAAAAAATTATGGGTTTTTTTTAGATTAGTGCTTTTGAAAATTTGAAAGTTGACAATACTGATTATGTGTTATTGTTTTGGAAATATATAAAAAAGAATATTTTTTCGTCAATAAGGCTTTTTTTTTGCTAATAATCATCACTCATTTTTATATTTAAATAAATAAAACTTGCATTAAAAAAACTGGAATAGCAAAATAACTTTTATCAAAACTGAAAAAAAATCAAATGCCAATAACCAAACTACATTCAGCAAGATAGCAGTTCTAGCTGTCCCTTTTTTCATATGTAATTTGGACTTGACACATTGAATTCATGGGTTTGCCATAGAAGACATACAAAAGAAAGGGACAGCTTCCTTTTTTTTTTTTTTTTTTTTTTTGGACCAGCACTCAGGGGATGACCCCTACTAATGCAATGCATTGTGTTGGAACTAGGAAAACAGGTTATGGGAAGGAGGAAAGAGGGAGTAGTGTTTGTCAACATTCGACTTGAACTTTTTCATGTTGTAAGTGAGAGGGAAGACTTCAGCAGGAAGGTTATTCCACATACGAACTGTCCGGCCAAAAAACGAATTTTCCCTGTAATGTGTTGTACGATTCACCGGCCAATCGACCACAAAAGGATGTGCTCTTGAGGAAAAACGTGTATTACGAACAAAGCTATGGGTCTCGGGAATCAAATCCCTAATTTCATCAGAACACATCCCGTTGTAGTACCGATAAAATAGGCAAGTACAACCCACATTGCGACGGTGCTCAAGGGAGTCAATAGAATTGGATACCCTACTGTCGCCAATGAGAACCTTCGCCCTCTCCTGCACGCGGTCGAGAAGCTCCAAAATAGACTTTGAAGCACCGGCCCACACATGAGAGTTGTATTCCATTCTCGGTCGGATATAGGTGGTATAAATAGTAAGGAGATCAGATGGAGTGAAGTATATCTTACACCGTTTCAAAAAACCGAGGCACTTGAATGCTTCTTTCGACACCTTGAATATATGTTCTGTCCATCGGACATCACATTGTATCCTCATGCCCAGAACATCAAGAGATTCTGTTTCCTCAATATTTATACCACCCATACATACAGATGAGGCACCTTGATCCGTCGCGCGTTTATGCGTTAGTACGCAAGATTGGGTCTTTCGGGCATTAAATTCGACCCTATTCGCACGACCCCATTCTGAGATTATGTCTAGGTCACGGCCAAGCGTATCATTCATGTTCTGTCTCAGAGCACAAACATCGGACACGCCTGGTCTGTAACCAAATGAATACGAATGGCAAAGGTTGCTGTCATCTGCAAAAGAATAGATAGGGTTGGAAGTTTGACATAAGAGGTCATTTAGAAAAATAAGAAATAGAGTAGGAGAAAGAACGGAGCCTTGCGGTACCCCTGAATGAATCTTGAACTCGTTTGATGAAACCCCATCTATAACAACCCGTATAGTGCGATCTCTGAGAAAGCTCGATATAAATCGAGAGAAATTATCACCGACACCAAATGCAACAAGTTTAGACAAGAGTGCACCATGCCAGACTCTGTCAAACGCCTTGGAAATATCTAAAGCAATTACCTTACTTTCGCCAAAATGGTGAATGGAACGACACCATTTTTCTGATAACAGGGCCAGTAGGTCTCCAGTAGAACGACCTCTACGAAAGCCATACTGGCGGTCGCTTAGTAGGTAATTTGACTCTAAAAATTTTACAAGATGGTGATTTACCATACTCTCCATAACTTTGGAAAGTGCCGAACAAATTGCAATTGGGCGGTAATTTTCAGGGTTATTAGCCACTCCTTTTTTAGGAATTGGCGTTACATTAGCAACTTTCCAGCAGACGGGAAATTCACCAGCATGGTATAGAGTGCTGGAAAGATTTGCTAAGGGACGAGCTAGCGTCGAAGAGCACTGCTTCAAGACCAGTGCATGTATACCATCCGGTCCAGGAGACTTGTTTATGTCGAGATCCGCAAGAACCTTTTTAACAGCTCGAGCCCGAAAAAATATTTTAGGCATAGTTACGGATACTTTTTCGAGTTCGGGTAGTGGTTGATTGCTATCTGGTAAGTTAGAATTATTTGCAAATAATTCGGCAAAACAATTAGCCTTATCAACCAGGTTCGTGAATGTTTGGCCATCCTTTAAAAGAGTTGGTATTGAAGAACTAGCATTAACCCTTACTCTTTTAACGAATGACCAGAAGCTTTTACTGCCCCGGGGAGCAGTAAGAACTTCGGCACGAAGACGTTGCTCGTGAAGAGTTTTTTCCCGTCTTAGCACTTTGGCACACGACGACCTTGCCATTTTGCGTAGCAATTCAGTGTCAGCGGTTTTATTGACACGCCAATTTCTGAATGCTTCCTCTCTGGATCTTACTGCTGATTTGCACGTCTGATTAAACCAGGATTTGGACCTAGGTTTATTCGTAGCATTTTTAACTGGAATGAACATTTTCATTCCTAGCATAATAACATTTTCAACCATTTTCGCCATGGCATTGACGTCATTGTCAAGGAAACAAAGTTTCCAATTAAAATGCCGAAAAAAGTCGTTGAGTTCAACCCAACGTGCTTTCCCGTAAACAAATTTTGATCGTTTCATAGCCTGTCGTGAAACGTTCCGAAGTTCGGAGAACGGAAAAGAGGCAGAAATGGTGCAATGATCCGAGTTACCGAGAGGTGCTAGAACTTCAACTTCGTACTTTTGAGGGTGCGAAGAGAGGAAGAGGTCAAGGGTATTGTGTGGGTGCCCATCAACACATGGAATATGTGTTGGTTCATTCACCAGTTGCACGAGGTGATTATGTGCAGCAAATAGCTCAACATATTGGCCTTCATAGGTTGTACGGCCCGAGTGGTGAAGCCAAGCAGAATTGTGGACATTGAAATCACCAGCAACAACGATTTCACTGTCCGGACAATTCTCAAGAATCTTCGATATTGCCATTCGGTAATTTGTTCTGTATTGATTCTTATTTATGTGGAAGTGTTAAGCTTAATCAATAAAATAGTAAAGTTGTGGCTTTATTCAATATTTATATATACCAACTTCTTTGTTTAGAGCAAAGGGAAGAAATGTATATGTTCATCTCTTTCTTTAACATCATTATATATATATATATATATATATATTACTATTTTCTTAATTAATAAAATATACTTAGATCGATTTAAAAATTTATTTAATCTCAGTTGAAAAAAAGAAACTTACGTGATCGGTTGTGGAAAATGGAACCCTCGAAAAACTTAATAAATAAATTTAACACTCTGAGCTATAGCAAATCCTTAATTCACATTAAGGATCTTGTGATGTCATCTAAACACATTATTAAAAGTGCAAGTAGAGTGAAAACAAAGTATGGGAGCTCAATAAAAATTGAATTAGAGGATAATGTATTGTTTTTGCCATATCGCTACAATACGCTAACTAACGAAGATTTGAAGAATTTATCATCTGGAACGTATCTTATATCCAGGGAAGGGGAGAAAAACTTGCAATTGAAACCATTCGAGGAGGATGATATCTTTGTAGCCAATTCTAAATAACCCATATACGCCAACTTTAACAGTTTTTAAATTTTATTTTAATGATAAAAATAGCAATATGTACCTACACCAATATAATAATAATAAAGTTAAAACTAAAAATAATTAAATAAAAAAAAATAGTGGTTTTCTTTTTTTTAAATAATTTTAATTGTTTTATTTATTTATTTATTTCTTTTTAGTTATTTTTTACAAAAATTCAAGACATAAATGTCCACAATTAAATGAATCATAGTGTAGTGTAGGATGTGTAGTGTTGGAAGTGTATAATCCCTATAGCCCTTATTTATTTTTAATAGCTGTTAGGGTACCAGCTGATTTACAAGGCGGTCAAAAGAACTGCCGAATTATTTGAGGCTTGTAACTAAAAACACAAGGCAAGTTATTGCCGATTTTGATTGATAATTTCAAGTCTAATTTATTTTAAATTTACAAGTGCTTATATACTATACATGAATTTTTAACTTAACCGTTCTAACTTATTTTAATTATTTACATTATTCTGTTTGTCTTTCTCGCCAATCAGAATGTTGGAAGTTGGAATGCACTCAATTCTCACTCAATGTGGTGTCATTCACTTACATTCCAATTGTCGTTATTTGTCTATACCGTTATTTGATATTTAAAATACTCTACTCTATATAGGTTGGTAAGTATTGATTTAAGAGCAGTTTAAGGGTATGCGGTGGCGACTTATGAGGTACACTACAATAGTTTTAATGTTGATTGTAGTTATATTTTATATTTCCTCCTAGGTGTTCAACTAGTTCCAATGGTGGTTGAAAATTTCCAAAACTATCATAATATTCTACTTCTTTATTGTTTTTATTGTAAGCTACCCAATGTGTACCACTACCTATTGTAGAATCCAAATTTATTATTCCACATTCAATATTTTTAGGATGTTTTGGTATTGAGCCTAACATGAAAATTCCTCTAAAGTGAGGAATATTTTTTGAGAATTTTCGTAAATCAATATCAGTCAATGGCCTCTTGGGTAGCTTGCTTAGAAGTTTTTTGATTTTTCTTCATAAGTTAATCCTTTCTTATATGGTTTAAGGTAAAGTCCTTTAACCATTGCTATGGCTTCCATGCTTTTATTGTGTCTACTCGCTTCATCAAGTTGGAGTTTAGCATTCTTTGCTGCATTAACTGCTTTTGCTATGTTAGCACCTCCACTCGATAGGGTACCAATTACACCTAAAGCTGTTAATATTGGTGTTAATGGTAAAACACCACCAACTTTTTGAACACGTATTACGTGTGGTATTACAATTTCAGATTTCCTTCCCTTTAAGGATTTGTTAATGGTTTTTCTTTTTTTAACATTTTTGCTGTCGCTTTTAGCGTTGAATTGAACAGTTTTCTTCCAATAACTTTATTCGATTTTGATTGTCTATTACTTTTGTTTTGCTTAGTCATACCCATACCGAGTTTAGTTTTTGATTTCATTGTGTTTGTAAGCAAATATGCAAATGATTTTTCTGGCAGACTGCTATTGTTTGAAAGTACTCGTTCCCAAGTTCTGTTCTCAAGAATTTTATCAGCTTGAAGTCTAATATTTATTTCTTTAATTTTGGAATAAGAAATATCGTGTTCTTTACATGCAGCGTCCAATAGATTTACTCCTTTATCACCTCGTTCTAAACGTTTTTGTAATTTCGTTCCAGGACCGCAATATTGATAACCAGGAAGATGTAGCTCAAAAGGAAGTGAATTTATCAATTTATTGACTAAACCTCTTCCTCTGACAGTTTTATTGTAATTAAGCTTGTAGTTAAAGAGTATCACCATTTTATTTTATTTTATTTTATTCTATAAGAAAAACATAATATTTAATGATTTCATTCAGTTATAAAGATGCGCTTAATAAAACAACATAAAAATATTTTTGTTCGTAATACGGATTCTTCAACGAATATAAAATCAAAAACTAGACATAGTTCTATATTACCGAATTCTATTCGTGCGCTTATTGTGGGTCCTTCAAATTGTGGAAAGACAAACGTTATGATAAGCTTACTAGAAAGTCCTAATGGACTGAAATTTGAAAACATCTATTTATACTCAAAATCACTATTTCAGCCAAAGTATGAATATTTAAGAAAATTATTATCACCAATTAAAGGAATGGGTTATTACACGTTTTCAAATAATGGCATTGTAATAAAGGGCGGTTTTGCAAAATACTTCTGCTTCCTTTGTAATTGGGATTCACGATACACAGGAAATCAATATCAATGTAAAGATTGGAAAGCAAGTACTCCCGAGCTCGAGAAACAATTAAAATTACGGAATAAACCTTTGATAAAGGATCTAGATGATATTTTGTTGCCATCGAAGTGGTAGTCAAATATATTGATGACGCCTATGACTGTTTGAAATCCATCTTTCCAAAACTCAGTGAAACTAGAATTAGAAAAGGTACGTATCGTTGTCAGTATTTTAATATTCACCCTTATCGTGGTTGGCAATTTTGTGTCGTTTTTTGGCGTTTTTTAGGCGTTTTTAGAAAATTGCATCGCGGTTGGCAAAAACGCCAGCGAATACGACACTGAATATAATTCTACTACAAAAACGGTATCGCAGATGGCGTATTTGCCTGTCAAAAGCGCTAAAAACTGTCGTTAAGTTTTTTGCTCACGACAGAGTTTATTTTTTGATAAAAATTATTTAAAAATGGAGTCAAACAAATCGTAAGTTATATAAAAAGCAGCTTTAAAGCTTTTTGTTTCAACTTTTGTTTTTTTTTTCTATTTTTTTATATTTTAGCATAAAAATTACCACACCCGCACAATTTTCCAAGTTGGTGGAGATAATGGAAAAAAAAGCCGTACTTGGCAAAAGGGTATAATAAAGGATTAAATAAAATTAATACAAAAGATGAGTGATTTGTTGACATTTTCATAACAGGGTGTTTCATTAAAAAAAAATTGAGTAATCTGTTACAAAGCGACTCTCTTACAAAAAATAGAGAGTCGTAGGCGTAGGCGAAAAGTTTCCACGATACCATTCAATTTTAAATACGACAACAAATGCGACATACGCCTAAATACGCCTACGCCAACCGCGATAAGGGTGATTGTCATATCTAAATTTGTTCACTTCGATACATTCGCATTACCTTTTTTTACATTTTTTCGTAAATGTGTTTTTTATATTTCAAACAGGTATTCTCAATGGACCGGATATACGAAAATTAATGAAAAACGAATCTTTCACAAATATGCTTTCGAACCATTATAACCACCTATCTGCATGGGACGCAAACAAGTCATCGAAGCCGTTTTAGGAAAGAACCGTGTACAGCGAGATGACATACAGACACGAGTGGACAACTTGATGTATTAATATAAAAAAAATCAATGCATCCATGACGTTAAAATTACATTTCTTGCATTTCCACCTTGAAACCTTTTTGGCACAATTACCTTAGGAATCGGACGAACAAGGAGAGAGTTTCCACCAGGTGACCAAGCGATTCAAAGGCAAAAAATTGGATGCATTGCTTGCGGAGGTTTGTTGGTGGAGTTCTAAAATTATGCATTTTGAAATTTGTGGACACACTGAACACAACATGCCCTTGAATATTACGTCTATCTCGGATTATGATGCACTCAGAACATGAATATGAACAACCTACGAAGAAAATAAGGCCATCAGAACCACAAGCGTCAGCTTCAACGAGGATGGATAGTGACAATAATTGAAAATGTTCTAAATTGTGTTTCCATGCATAGATAACATATAAAAATCGCATATTTTCTGTGTAAGAATAGCTGTAATATGAATCGGAAAGTTTATTTTCATGCAAAATAAAGAATCAATAAAAAAGTCATTAATGTTTTTTCCAAAGGATTTTTGATGAATTAAAAATTAAAAAAAGTTCTATTTTTTTGGCAAAAAATATTTTTTTTCTTCATACATTTATTTATAACTGCGAAACTGTTGCTTATGTAGCGAAACGTTGTATGAACAGATTAAAGGAATTGTAATTCTTATTTTTTAATTTGTTTCAGCTAATTCGGACTAGTGGTTGTCGAGTTATGACAAAGAAAAGTGCCTTAAACGTGACCAATTCCCCTATACGATACTAACTAACTTCAAATTATTTTTTAAATTATTATATGATGTTCCTTGACCAAACAAATGATGCAGATGTTCTTCTTTTTGGGCCTACTTTCATAAACATCTATCAGAATTGAGTCCCGAAATCATGTGTTGTACTGTGTAATGCTAAAAAAAAGTTTAAAAAAGTCACATCTTGAGCCCGCGCCGAAGCTCCTAAGAATTGAGTATTTTAAAAAAGCCATTTTTTAATATTTTATTTACTATAAATTATTTATTTTTAATTAAAACTGAACACATTTTTAATTACACATAAAAAAAATAAAACTTTGGTTCCTATACAACATAAAACAATAAAAACACGAAATTTTATTAGTAATTTTTTGGTCACAAAAGCTTGTATACTTTAAAAAAATTAGATTGTCACTTCTTGACACTCAACTGCCGCATTTATTTCTTCAGTAGTGGTGTTCCGCAGAATTGGTGGATCGAAAAACTTTTGATTCCAATTTATTAACTAGTGGGTCTAGCTGCTTCTGGTCTTGAATACATTCATTACATCCTTTTTTTTCTTTCCCGTCTTATGTTTGATTTATCAATTGGTTCACTGCTAGGAGAGATATCTTGCAATAAAGAGGACTAGCAGCCGCTGCGCTATCGGAAACACTGTAACGGTTACAAGTTTTTGACAATAGGCAAACTAAAATTTTTTCTCTTTCTGCCTTTGACGTGGAAGGTAAATTAAAAGAGTCGTCACAAGAAAAGTTGGAATTACTTACAGATAACTGCTGCTGTTTTAAGTTAATTTTGTCTCGACTTTTATTTACGTTTTTTATCTGTATTTGGTGCTTGGGCTGCTCTTTTTTGCAATTTAGTTGGAAGATCTCGAACTACTCCTCCAAAAGGCATCTTTCTCGCCCTCGCATATCACTCAAAAACTCTTGTTCTTCTTTGGGGACCTTATAATGCCTTGGACATCAAAAAAGCTCAATTTGTTTACATCTACAGGAACAAATATGAAACAACACTCTGCTACGGCGCAGAAACTTTTCTTTCTAATAAACGGAAATTTTTTTCAACGACTTTATGAGATTTTTGTAATTTATATGATAACCGTTTATTACTTGTATGACTATTGTATTTGACACTGTAGGAAGAGACGATTTTCTCCTAATGCATTCTATCCTTTGAGCTACAAGCAATATCTAAAAACAACGGTGGCTCCCTATTACAATCATAGTATTTCGTAACATATTCGTAAGTTGGTAAAACATTATCATTAATAGCTTCTACATTTTCGAATCTCGTGCAGAAATAATATTGGCTTCTGGTTTCCATAATAACGGTTAGAAGTTAAAACAGTTCAAATAAAAAAATAAAAACTTTTCAATGAATAAATTGCTTGTGTCTGAATTCTCGAGAACTTAAGAATCGTTAGGATACAGTAATAAGCTTTTTTGCAATACAATGCTATTGCTGTTATATAGCAAATTTAACAAAATGAAGATCAAAGCGCGGTCTCTTACACTAAAAATAAATTAATAATATTTTACAGGGGTCTAATTAAGGCAAATATACAACATATTTACGCTATTAGAAGTCGTTACAAGAAAAAAATTTTTTTTGACCCACCCTAATACACACATATATACTCTTAAATAAACTACTTACTTACCTTTGCCATTGGTAACACAGCTTGAATGTCATCTTTATTAACTTCCAGTTTTGTAATAATCCTTCTTTTATTATCCTCCGGCGAAAGTTCAACTAACGTATCCTTTGGATTGTCATAAATGTAGATTACCGACCAAACAATTTTACCTGCTTCTATTAAATCTTTTGTATTATCAGCGACTTCCAATAACCAACTAAATACTTCGTTTACTCTAAAATCAAATATGAATAAAAACTTATGTGGAAACAGTTCTTGTAAATAAACATTAATAAAAAATTAGTACCGTTTTTCATATAATGACGTATTATTCTCAAGTTTCTTTCTTATGGCTGTTACACGTACTGTAGAATGCTTCGAAGTATCTCTCTCAATTGAAATGTTCCACAGGTCAGAAGACGCAGTTGCACCAATTACTTTGATGCCGGATTTTATTCGTGCTTTTACGGTAAATGATGAAATATTTTTTTCTGGATATTGTTGTAAAAAGGCGGGAACATGAAATTTGGATAATGGAAAGAGGGGTTGTTGGGGTAGAAGAATTATAAGAGATTCGTCAACGTGAAATTCTTTAAATGGATATAATGCATTAACTAAAGGAACTTGGACGAAACTTGTTAAAGGTTGAATTTGCACTTTTGGTTCGCACAACTCAGGATTTCTTACTGGGGGCTCAAAAACGCTGTAAGAAACCTGAACAAGACGTTGTGGTACTTTGGTGGGGGTACTATTAACATTGTCTATAAGAGGTGCTGGTAGTGTATGAAACCAATTAAATGGTATAACAACCTTTAATAATATAAGAAACATAATGAAATTTTTTAATAAGAAAAATTTTTTTATTTCAACTTATACCTCAGCAACACACACTCCATCTTCCCCTTCAGGCATGCATCTTCCTTTTATGGGTACATGATTATTACTGGAAACGTGTAATAATACACAAATTTTTTGCCGCTGTAAATGGCCACCAGGATCTGCGCCAGCATGAAATAGAACACGTAGCACTGGAGAATCCTGCGATACACTTGTACTTACAAGATGAGCGGAAATATCCAAGTGAAGATTTGATTGTTGAAGTTCAATTAAAGCTGCAGTTGTATTCTAAAAAAAGTAAAAATAAAACTTTAAATATCGCGAGTTTTACATTTCTAATGGAAAGTTTTTGGAAATGAAGTAGAATTGACATTGAACAAGATTTTGATTTGAATTATTAACAAAATGACTGTAGTTTTTCCTATTTTTGACAGTTGTTCTTGTAAAGCGAATTCGTACTCATAGTATGAAGTATACAAAAAGGAATAATTTTATGAACTTTCTAAACAGGTACGTTTTTTTTTTGATTTATAGAACATACCAGAAGATTCTATAGAAATTGTGGCAATTTTTTTAGAATTTATTTAGTATAAAGTTTGGACAAATCTTAAGAATTCAATTTTGTGCTAAATAAATCACAAAAATTTAGTTTTATTTTTTAAGGTTCAGGTCTTCTTAAAATAACATTTATTCAAAGTGATTTGAAATGACAAGGTGTTCTGTGCATATAATTTTGTAATTTAAGAAAGTTCAGCTATGTACGTAATCCGCTTTTTAAAATCACTCCGTTATTTTTGCGACTTCAAGAAATCTTCACATGTTTACAATTATACACAACGTGTATAATAAATTGAATTTGCTCCTGAAATTTTTTTGAAAAACAAAACAATTAACAAAACAGATAATAACGTCCAAACACATCATATTCAAATATCACAGTGAACATTTTTAAATTAGTTTATCAATTTAAAACAACCCTGTGATAAATGTTGTCTGTGTTTTCTTTTAGATTTATCGTCTTATTTATTTTCTGCTGCATTCGTAGACTTTCAATTGCATATCTCTTTCTTTTAATATTCTTTCTATCTAATATTTTGACGTTTTCTAAATTAGAAGTATGACCATGGTGTATAATATGTTGTGCTAGTGCTGTTGTTTCTTTGTTAGTCTGTTAGTGTTCCCCCATTCTCATCGTTTTGTTGTACCAATATATATGAGGTCACATGGTTCATAATTTTTCCCTTTATATTGTATTTCGTGTACAACGTTGCTTATTTGTTGTTTGTCGATCGGTGGATTTGTTCTTGTAAAAATTGTGTTTATCATTAGTTTGTAGGGAAAACAACGGTTTTTTTTGTCTTTATTGCGTTTCTTATGTTCGCATGATCAATTTGGTGTGGACCATATGGCTTAAAGAATAATCGGTTTAACTGCCTTTTTAAAAAAAATTGAGGTTAAGTCCTCATTAACCCCCTGTGCTCCAAGCGAAACAGGTATTTTAATGAAAACTGCTAGAATTGGTCGCCATATGTCGCTACCGGATGAAAATTCCACATCCACCTCTTGTGTTCTGAACTTTGCTGAACTTCACTTACTAATTCCATATATAATCTCAATTAAAAAAAAACGCTTAAACACTGTAAAAATATTTTGCTGGGTTTTCTCAACCAATAAAAAATAAATTCAATTGTTGAGTTAATAACATAACATTTATAAAGTATCACTATCCAGCGTGACACAATGCATTACATTCTGCTATTGTCTGATTATTGTACATTTTTCTGTGCCTACAAAATACTTTATTGCTAACCAAAGGATAGCTAAAGTGAAACATATGATAGTGAGATACAAGACAGTCTGATAGTGTATAGAATCATTCCTCAATATATGTACATATTTATAGTTTCAATCTTAACCAAAGGTTGGCTTAAGCAAAAACAGTATGTGAAATACTGAAGGAATATAACTATTACAAAAAGCTTCATAAAATTAAAATTTACCTCATGGAATTCATTCGAAAAATAAAAATCTTGGATTTTATAAAAACGCTAAATAAAATGCCAAATGATAAATAATAATTTTTGCGCTAAATAAAAATGTTTCATGCTAACTTAAGGTGCAAAATTGCCAAAATGGTTACACTGCTGCTTGATAAACACTTCTTCGTTTTTCTCTCACTTAAACATTCAAGGACAAACAGCTGATTTGCAGCCCAGTAACGTAACAGTTTTCATAAAAATTTGCGGCCCACTAAGAAATATTATGCGACAACAAATGTCATAATCAGAAGTTGTCGACAGAGGCATTTGGATAAAATATTTAAAAGGTTTTTTCTTTATACACAAACACCCTCTTACACTCAATTTAATAGCATATTCGTTCGCTTCCTAAAGAAGGTCACTAAAAAAAATAAACCTTACCAACTTCCTTTTTCCGTTCTTAAAGAAGGGTGTAGCGAATGGTTACGGAATATTTTGGAAGGTCTTTCAAAAAGAAATGTATACCTACCTATACAAATGTGGAAGAATGTATAAGGACCATAATTTCTTAGGAACGCACCAGAAGAATTCTTACGTTTTCAATCTAAATTTTTTGGCAAAAAGCTATGGGATGTACAAGTATCATCCTTAATAGCATATCATGTTATAAAAATCATTTTTTAATTTACGCTTTTGTAAATAGTAAAATAAATTGTAATTGAATGGTTTGAGGCTTAAAAATTAATTTTTCTTTTAGCTTTAATCAAAAAAAAAACTATTGACTTTTTTTCTTTTACTTGGATTTAGCTTTTTTATTCTTTATAGTTGAAAATTTTTTAAATTAAAATGTTCGTGCTAGGTTAGACACACACTACGATGTATTATTAATAGTTGTATCTTTTTAATGTAACAAGTATTCCACTGTTACTAAAAATTAGTAAGTTATATAAAACAAACCGTGTTTTAAGTGTTTATCAAAAAATCGGCATTTCTTGATCAAATATCTGCAAATATGCCAGGCCTGAGTGTTAGTGATATTTTTTTATTTCTTTTTTATTTAACTGCGTATAAAGAAAAAACCCTGGTTCTAACTTTAAAAAACCGCACATAAAAATATCCAAAACAAGTATATAATTTATTTTGTTCACCACACGAGTAATACAGAAACATTTAAATAATTAATTAATTGGGTTATTTGACAAAAGATAAAATCATGTTTGTAGAAATTACAAACATGAGTTTATCTTTATGCTTAGCAAATTAGGTAAGATTAGGGCGTAAGAAATAAAATAACAAAATTAAAAGTAATAAAATGTAAGGTCTGCACAATTTACAAAAAAAAAAATACTTCTTTTTTCATAATATACACATCCATATACACATTTGGCAGCGCTGATCAAGCAACAAGCGTACCACGACCTGCTTGTACGACTGCTCATTAGGGGTATAACCAATTTTTGGCCCTAGCACCACGCGATGGCGAAGGTTGTGTTATTTACGAAAAAATAATTTTGGGGTCATTTCGGATAAAAAACCTCACCCACGAAAACGATTTTCTAAAATCTCCCAAAAAAAAAACATTAATTTTAAATAAAAATTTTTAAATATTTTATTAATAAAGTAAAATAGTGAACTGAAAAATTTTGTTTAATTATAAAAAGACATAAACTTCAAATTTAACGTTCGCGTTGTCCTGTATTACTTTAATACCGCGTTCTGCGCATATGTTGCTTCGCTGTTGCTTTGGGATTATTGAAAGCATGAAATCTTCCAATTATAATTTTTTGGGTTGGCATTTTGCTCAATTCATGTAATGGAATGACGATATCTGGAATGTTTCTCGACATTGTTGTGCTATCTTTAAATTTGGTCAAAGCCTTTGTCCAAACTTTTGCATTTTTCAAAACGCTTAAACGACTTCTTTTAAAATCCATTGTTTTTAAGTATTAAACACAAACTCGGAATATTTGAAACACATTAATAATTTTCTTTGAATAATAAAAACAATTAAAGTACATAACCTAATTTTCAATGACATACATTCAGCTTCGTAAGTTTTTACACAAATGTTAAATGCAGGTTGATATATTGATAAAAAAACTTTTTTGCGCCTTTTAGGTAAATAAATAAAAAAAAAATCATTTAAAAACTTTACCGCGTTTGGTGGGTGAACTTTTTTGACAACTGCGAAAAAGTAATAGCATTTTTTTATATAATTTTCAATGGCCTATTCGGTAGCAATTTGCCACTTTTTCGATTGCTTGGATACTATTTTGCTTCTTTTACAAAATGCACCCAAATGTGATGCTTTTTGTAATTCTTGCCACTTTTTTTTGGAACTTTTTACTAAATGATGAGATACTTTTTGAACTTTATATTTTATTACAACTCCCAGCTTTAATATAAACTGTAATTGTTTTAATATATATGTAAGCAAGCTTATCTGAAATAATTTTTTGTCTATCGTAATAATCTTATGCATTTATTGCGAATATATTATGTAGCATGTGTACATATTAATTATTCGCAAGCAAGTGCTCTTGGGAAATCCCACTTGCTTTTGTGCGTATGCGATATGCCATGATGAAATAAATACTTATATTATGGCGTATACTTATGCATGTATAAATCAGGGTTGTCAGATTTGTTCACCTTCGTGACTAATTATACACCGAAAATCGAACCAATTCGACAAATTTAATTTTCTTAATTTTCTGTTTTGTTATGAAAAATTCGCCAAATTCGCAATATTTGATTTTTATATAATATTTAAATGAACATTTTCATGGTTTAAGACTTATTTCATTCATTATATACCTAGCTTCGATAATTTATAAAAATTTAAATATTTTGTTTATTTTTTATTTTTTTTTTCAAAAATGTACCCATTATTTTTTTAATATCTCCGAAACTGTTGTAAATATAAAAAAAAAAACTATAGAAAAATGCCTTAAAGGGAATCCTTCTCAGAAACATGAAAAATTAGAATTTTATAAAATTTCTAAAGTTCTGAAATTATTTCAGAACTACCCTCATTCAATAGAACGCTTTGTTTTCTATCGATTTCATATAGTGGGATAGTGGTACTATTTCCCTGGGCTCCATAGTTGCCACTCATCCTTCTCAGAAACATGAAAAATTAGATTTAAAATTTTTTTTATAAAATTTCTAAAGTTCTGAAATCATTTCAGAACTACCACTACCCTCATTTAATAGAACGTTTTCCTGCCTATCGATCCCATATAGTGGGATAGTGATATTTTATTGCATTTGTTGTATTTTTTAATTTTTATAATTTTTGTATTGTTAAGAGATAGCTCTGTTAAGTACCTAACAGTGCAATGTAAGCTAACAAATCGCAGTATGTTAACAACGTTGATTTGTGTCTTGGGTTATAAATTCGAATTTAACTTCACACACATAAAAAACTATTGGTAAGATGCCTAAAATTAAAATTAGATGCCTAAAAGGGAATTTAATTCCAAATCATTAGCTAGTAATAGCATCCAAATCGGACATATCGCTCCCAGGTCATGATGAAATATACATATTAGCATCATGCCCCCAACAATGAATAATACATAAAATTAACATTTGTCCTAACATTTTCATGAAATATGCGCATTTTATTCATACACGTGGCTCTTAGATTAATGATAAAAATGTCAAATTGTTGACCATATTGCTTTTGTATGAATTTTTGAAACCAATAATTTTGCAAAAAATATATTGCCACTAATTTCTGAACAACTTTGAAACAGTTGAAAATATAAAAATTATATGGATGACCAAAGACTTTTAAAAAACTAGACCTGATAGAACCAATCATTGAACAGATTTGGATTCAGCAAGCTAAGGTCAATTAAAATCAAATAAAAAAGTTTTTGCTTACATCTGATATAATCTTTTTTGGATTTTTTTTACTATTTAAAAATGTTATTCTAAATTTTAAATAAATTAAGCAAAACACGTGCAAAAACTTTATTTTGTATACTTCTTCATATTTTAAAACATGTGCCGCCTTTTTTTTCTTAAATCGGCGGCATGAAATAACTCCCCAGGAAATAAGTCCCCAAAAAATTATGAAATAAATCCCCAATTTTGAGGGACTTATTTCATATGAAATAAATCCCCAATTCTTAAAATGAAATAAATCCCTAATGAAATGAAATAACTCCCAAAATCAAAATGAAATAAGTCCCCAATATTTAGGGACTTATTTCATATGAAATAGTTCCCCAATTCCAGAAATGAAATAAGACCCCAATATAATACATATTGTTCAGTTTTGGTTGGGCGCAAAGACTTTTTCCTCTATGGTATAACAAACACCGGCTTCGCTAACTAAAGCTTTTCTGCATAGCCGGCCTTCGGCCAATAATATATGAAATAAGTCCCTAAAAAAATGAAATAAGTCCCCAAAATCGTTGTTGCTGTTTCCTGTATATTTTTTTGGGGACTTATTTCATTTTTTTTTGGGGAGTTATTTCGTGGGGAGTTATTTCATGCCGCCTCTTAAATCACCTTTTTGGTGCCACTTTTTTTGTAAAATCCCCTTTTTTTGATAGTTTTTGAAAATATCAAAAGGTAACGCTGTTCAGATGAACGGTGAGCGGCCGTTCAGTTTCATCGTTCAATTTCGTTCAATCGTTCACTTGGGTCTTTTTAATCAGTCGTTCACTTGTTTACCGGACAACTGGTTGAAAAGAAACAACAATACTTTTGTGTTGTATAAATTATGCCAGTATAATGTAGTTTTTATTTCTTTTACTCATTGCCACATTGCTTTACACATTTTCATAATACAATCAGGGTTGTCAAGTTTCTTGGCGACCTAACAAAAATATACTACGAACACAAATATCAAAACCACTCACTTGTTGTTTTGTTGTCGACAAGAAAAAACAAGAAATATTTAAGAGTAATTTAAATAAATAGTAAATAAAAATGGAGAACAAATGGTAAGGACATATGTAAAATAAAAATATTTTATTGAATGTTTAAACGTAAAATTATAATTTTAACAAGTAAGAAAGTATGTATAGTCCGACAAGCCGACCATTTTTTGAGTGTACCTTATTTGGGACCCATGTCCAAAATAGGACATACTAGGACGACATTTTTTTGTGACATATAAGCGTTCGTAAAAGTCATGGCCGCCAATTTGTATGTAAATACTAACATTTGTAAGAAAGTTATGGCATTGAAAGCTCTTTCGGGAGTATTATTTGTATGGGAGCTATGGTCAAATATAGACCGAGTCCAATAAAATTTGGTCAGATGATTTTAATTGCAATAAATTAGTTTGGACAAAATTTAATCTTAACACCAACATAATAAGATCATTAATAGGAACAAAATCCCTATCCGGAAATAATCCTGTATGGGGGCTAAGTAAAATTATGGACCGATTCGGGCCATTTCCAATAAGCTCGGTCCTTGTGCCAATTTGAACCTATGTGTCTATCTCCAAAATTGGGACCTGTAATTTACGCACAAGGTTACATGGACGGCCAATCAGCCTGCCAGCTGGACGGACATCGTTGGATCGACTTAGAATGATTCTGAGTCGATCGGTATACTTTAAAGTAGATATAGGAGTAAGGGTGTAACATACATCAGCACAAATGCATAATACCCTCTCCATTATTGTGGTGTGGGTATAAAAAGTCGACAATGCAGCAACTGCTAACATTAGTCGAATACATGGACGAAAATCTTGAATTGGCGAGAGGTGCACCATTTTCGATGGACGAGCAATGGAAAAGTAGAAGCCAAAAACTAAGCGTCATTGGGCCACCTACGAGTTCTATTGCAGAGTAGATGATGGAAAACCAGATTATATTTTAAAGCAGAAAAAGCCATAAGCTTCAATTGATTTTGAAATAATATTTATATTTACAGACATGGGCAGATTTAAAATGTAGGACAAAAACCAAAATTGCGGAAAACAACAAAAGCATGCAAAAAACTGGTCGCGGTATTTACAAACGAAACTATTTAACTTTAATCGGACGCTTCTTTTGTAATTATTTAATTGGTTTATTTACTTGTTTCCATGATTTATTTATTTTTTGCTTATATATTTTGTTTTTAATTAAATTTAACCTTTCTTTACACTTTTTTTTAAGTTTTGGTATCAATAAAAATGTTTTTTTATTTTTATTTTTTGACATTTCTATACAGCTGATAAAATTTCAAACACAGCTGTATTTGTTATCAAGCAAATCAGTTTTTTTTTTTTTTTTTTTTTTTGATACTTTTGAACAAAAACGCAAAAAATTATAGAAATATCTTATATGGCAATACTTTTTTTTTTTTTTAATACGTAACAAATATTTCAAAACCAAACGATAGGATGGCGATCGCTTCGATTTGCTATGGAGATCGTTGAACAGGCCATAATAGTTTCTCAAATAGCTTTGATATATTAGATCAAGAGTGCCCAAGCCCTATACTCTTGATGCTCATTTGTTTTTTAAAAACACTTAGCTATAGCCTGTGTATTTCCATACACACAGAGAGCTCTCAGCACTAGCAATACGAAATACACAAACAATTTTGTCTTATTAGTTTTTTTGTCGTTCTTCACTGAATACACGCAAGCGCAAAGCAACAACACTTTCATATGCTTTGCTGGTAAACATTGACGACAGCGATCATCATTGCAGATTTTGTTTTTGTTTAACGTATGATACCGTTTAACAAAGTGTGTATTGAAAAACACTTGGAAAAAATTGGTGTTAGTCATTTAACAAGAGTCGACGAACGTATGTATTGGTGTTTGCTCTTCCATAAGGAACTTGTGGGCACTCCTGTATTAGATAATACTCGTAATCATTTTATACATTAACTGATTGCAATCAAATTAAGTAATATTCTTTTTGATTGCAACCAAAACAAACACTCCTTAAATATTCTGTAGTGTATCCATACATTTCATTTAATAATGCATTCTTTCATTTGTTAATACATTCTTTCCTTTATAGACAAAATTATTATTAATACATTCTTACCAAAAAGGAAACAAATATTATTAAGACAGGTCAGTACCAATATTGAATCATCGTACGTTGCACTATGGGATTTCTGCTGCAAAAAAGGCATTTTTTGACAATTACTTTTAAAAAATCTAATGATGCTATTTTATAGAGAAGAGTCTGGCAAACAAAAATCTGCATTTTTTTTAAGATATATGTATATATATTCTTAGAAAAGAGCGGTTGAAATCATGTTAATGTTGTGAAAGGGAAATATATGGTAATTTTGTTTAAATTCAGAGATTTTTATATCGAAGATGTTTCGAGCGGCAAAATCTGAGTATCGATTTTATTTAAATCCGAAGCCTTGTTTTTAATTTAAAAGAAAAGAAAAAGATATTGCGTACATAGTTTGGGAGATATGAGTGCATCAAAATTGTCCTTAAAAATTCAGCATTGGCTGTTTTCGTTGGAGAAAAAGTCAGTTAGCTCGGTTTATCTCCGTGCTCTCAGTATAACGAAATGAAAGGTAAAAGGCTCTTCCTTCGAATTAGGCAAAAAATTCACCAACTTTTGTCAATCTTTTAAAAAATCCAATTTTAGTAAAAAGAAAAGTCACTAATATTGCACCCTAGTATTTGTAATAAAAAGGTTTTGCATACCTTTAGGCTTAACCTGCCTGTTACTGTCCACAAAATTCTTATTCATGGAAAGGACATAATATATGCAGCAGTACTCCCAATTGGTATGCCCTCGGAGGAAGCAGAAGAAGCGCTTAATAAAGATTACGGGAACTATAGATTAATGTTTTCTAGAAAGTGCAGTAGAACTGCAACGAATACTGAAGTTTTTCATCGTTTGCTTGAGTCGTCCGATCCATATATTAGTAGCTTAAGACGTCAACCTCATAAGAGTATTATAGTTGATGAAGGTTAGGTTAGGTTAGGTTAGGTTGCATGGGCAGCCATCAAGAGACAGCTCACTTGGGTCCTATAGCGGTCCCTTTGTGATACTCAGCGCCAATGCCCATCCCAGAGAGCAGTTACTCAGATGGCGTCACTGCAGTGTTGAGCCAATTCGTCTTCCTAATGAAGAGAAGAAGCAATTTTAGTTCTATTTCTGATAGATCCTCCAAACAGGAAAACACCGGTTCTCCCAGGTATTTTCCCCTGATGCCCCGTAGCCCAGGGCATTGACAGAGAAAGTGAAGCACAGTTTCCTCTTCCTCCTCATCATGACAACTTCTACAGTAGTCATTGAATACCAGACCCATTCTTCTAGCATGAGTCCCAATAGGCCAGTGTCCAGTTATGACCGACACCACGGTCCTGATTTGGTTCCTATTGAACCCAAGTAGAGATTTGGTTCTCCGTTCATCATATCCAGGCCAAAGGGCCCTGGATATGGAGCAGGTGGACTCACGGGTCCATCCCTCTTGAGCAATTCTTGATGAAGAAAATGCTTAAATATTATTTACCTATATGAATATTTTTTATTCGAGCTGGGAGGGAATAACGAATTTTTAGCATTTCTTTAGTCAAATATTACTAGTATTTTCAATGAGAATTATATTTATACGAAATTTTTTCATTCAGGTTACATACAAGACGACGCATTTCAACCAAAATTGTTAGTTTTTTCTTTTATCAATTAATAGGCGTAATCAAATTCTATTGAGAATTGCGCCCTATACACACGCATAGAAAAAACATGTTTAAAAATGGTCACCTCCAACAAAACTATTTTCAAAGAAAATTTTTAAACATATGATGTTTAATTTAACCATATTATTGTCACCGAAAACCTTATTAATGTTAAATTGGTCCTCCATCAGGAAGCCACAACCATATTATGGTTGTCTTTAAACATGTTTTGGTTAAATATTACAATAAATTGTTTTTAACTTGACAATAGTATTTTCCTCTTTTCCAAGAGCAACATGCTATGGTTGAAAACGAACCATGCTATTATAAGTGTTAAGCATATTTTAGTTATTATTAACCAAAACATGTTTGGAGGCAACCATAATATGTTTGTGTCTTCTTGATGGAGGACAAATTTAACCATAATATGTTTGTCGCTGACAAAGGTATGATAAAATTAAACTAATATGTTTAAAATTATTCTTTTAAAATAATTAGGGGAATTAATTAGGGAATCTGGCAACGCTATGCCTAAGTAATAGACGCGTGTTTTGTTGGCCGCTTAATTTTCATTAGCTTTTTGTTTTTAATATTGTTTACTAACTATCAATAACTAATTAAATTATATGCTAGTGCTGATTTGGATCTGTATATTCAATAATTTGAAAGACTTTTTTTCTGGTGATGGTTTTATTGTGTTGATTATGCACTGATCTTATTGATCTTATTGTTGCTGTTGTACTTACATACATTCTTTGCTGTTTTTATCAAGTACGCCATTTTTTTTTGGAGTTTAGAAACATATCTGATACGAAAAATACAATTAATAAATTTGAAATGGCTCCTGGAAAGAAAATTGATAAATGTGGGATTTGCAAACATAATATTGGTAATCGCTCCTGTATATTATGTGACATTTGTTCTGTCTGGATACATGCCTCCTGTGCTGGGTTAGCTGAAGAAGATATACCTAAATTTGATGAATTAGATGCAATGTATTTTAATTGTACGCCTTGCAAGGATAATGTGTCTTGTGGTAATAATCGGGATGAGATTTCTAATTTAAATAAAAGATTTGATGACTTATGCTCCAAATTGGACATATTTTTTACCAAACAAAATGATGAGCGTGATTCGATAAAAATGGAGATTGTGGATGCTGTGTCTGACCTTAAAGATGATATGTCTACTCGTTTTGAAGCAGTTAAAACTGATATTGTGGAGTGTAACAATGCTATCAAACAGGTGAAATCTGATGCAGTTAATATGGTTTCAGAATTGAGGGTGGAAAATAATTTACTTCATTTGAAATTAAATCGTTCTGACATTATGGTTAGTGGTTTGCCTGAGTGTTTACATGATATTAGAAACACTGTTGTTGATTTGGGGTATTTTTATGAAATATCTATTACTTCCACTGATATAAATCATGCATGTTATATTAGAAATAAAAAAGCGGTACTTGTGAGATTTAATAATGATTTAATACTTTAAAACAATGAAAACTCAACCTTTGAAAGCTTCTTCTTTTGTTATAGACCCAAACATCCAAAAAGCATTGCTTGAAAAACGAGTCTTTTTGAATGATCATTTTACTTCTGCGGCAGGGAAATTGAACTCACTGTGCATGAAACCACGTCAAAATAAAAAGATATTGAAATTTAAACTAATAAATGCTGCTAAACCGGTTGCCAAACTTACTCTTTTGAATAATAATATTGTTGAATATGATGCCGAGGGATGTGTGAGAACTGGAGCTGTTAATCATCCTGTACATTTGTAATTATAAGTATAATTTCTTTTTCTTTTTCAATCCTTTGTTTTCTTTTTTATCTATAAATTATGGATTTTATACTTTGTTAAATAATTTTAAATACATAGATTTATAATTTTTGAGCCATTATTATAAATTCCTGCTAGTTATGGATTGTATTTGGGTTATTTAAAACAAATAGACAAAATAATTTTTGCTTTTGTTTACTATCTTTAATTAACTATTTGTAACTTTGACAAATATATTTGTTAGTATAACTGGTCATGTAACTGGTTTAAATATGGTTAGTGATATACTTTACTTAACTCCTACTATCATTAACTTCAGGAAAGTTGTAGTACTGGTCCATAATAATTATTATTTAGTTGGTTTTGATAGTATTTGCAATTGTTGATCTCTTTTCTCTTTAGCGGCTAATATTAAAAATGATATTTTGATATGAATAATTTTCTAAATTTTGGTAATTTTTTAAATTTGAATATGTTTGTACTTTTATATCCGTTTTGGTTCCCCACTCTAGCGTTCTGTTTTTCCTTTAGTGTCTTTTAATGATAACTTGGGTCCTGTTATCAGTGGTGACTCCTTTTTACAGTCGGTGTTCAGAGATGATGCTAATAGATTAAAGATTGGTCATTTAAATTGTCGAAGTGTGAGGCCATCTTCTAACTCTGTCAAATTAGATGAGATTAGGACTATCATGATGAATAGAGTTTTTAATATTTTTACAGTGTCAGAAACATGGCTAAATGAGACTGTTTCAAATAGTGTTGTGGACATTCCTGGGTATATTTTTTTCCGAAATTATCGGCTTACTAGGGGAGGTGGTGTAGGCATCTTTGTTTTTAAGGGTATAAAATTCAAAACTGTTTTTAGGTCTTGCTTACCTCAGCTCTGTGAATCACTATTTATTGAGCTTTTCTTTGAGATCGTAAAAATCTTAGTTGGAGTTGTTTACTTACCTAGTGGTAATTTGTCTGTTTTTGAGAGTCAACATCATGATATTCTCAAAAATGTTTTCTCCTATAGTTACCTATAGACAGGCTTTCAAGGTCTTTGTTTTTATTCTTAATTAAATAAAAGACAATTTATAGCATTTTATCAATATATTTCCTACGTTTCGTTGGGATTTTCCAACTTCCTCATGGATTGATTTTTATTGTTGGTCTGGCAACATTAAATAAATACAAAAGAAAAACATATTCTAGTTACATGAATACAACAAATCGTCAAAAATAATCAAAACATATAAAAAACCAACTTACAAATTGTCTCATTTCTCTCCGTCTACATTATTCTTAAATTTATATCACAGTTTTGTATTTGTAAAGTTGGACAACACAACACAAAACTTAAATAAATAAATTAAAACAATTGTCAGGAAAAATTTAATATTATAGTTTACTTGTTTTTATCACAGACTTATAGCAACTAAATTAATGCTATGGTGTAATTTGCATTAGTTTTATCACGGTCTTCTTTAGTGTTTACTGCAATTCTTGATTTTTGTTGTATCCTCAAGCTCTCCAACGTATACCTTTTGCCTTCGCTCTTCTTTTTGTCCAAAATGCTGACTCTCTTAAAACTAGGTATGTGTCCACTATCAAAACAATGTTGCGCAAGTGCGGTTGTTTGTTTACCTTTTCGTATGTCTGCTTTATGTTTGTCAATTCTTACTCCTAAGCTTCTCTTTGTCGTCCCAATATAAATTTTTCCACACTCTTTGTTGTTTTTGTCATCACACTCAATTTGATAAACAACATTACCTTGCTCCCTGCTATTGATCTTTGTTTTCGTTTGTGTAAATAGGTTTCTTATTGTTTTGTTGGGTTTGTGTGATAGTGTTATTGTTTTGTCTTCTATTATTTCCCTTATTTTGTGCTGTTCAGTAAGTCTTGGTATAAACGGTAGACTATAATATTTCGAGTTGCCAGATGTGCTGTCCTTTTTCCTTTTCGTTGTAGGGGTTTTATTAATCACTTCATGTGTTAGTGTGTTTATTGGTCTGTTTGGGAAGTTATTTTTAGTTAATATGTCCTTGATTTTCTTAATATTCGATGTTTTAAATTTCCTGTTACTTATTTTCATTACTTTATCTATAAAATTTTTGGCTGTGTTTATCTTCTGGTTCATTGGCTGGGTTGAATGGTAATTAATTAAACGACCAGATGCCATAGGTTTCATGTACCAGTTTGTTATTAATTTATTTTTTTCCTTGAAAATTTTCATATCTAAATAAGCTAAAGAATTCTGTTCTTCCCTTTCCAGTGTGAATTTCAGTTTTGTGTGATATGAATTAAACGTTTTAAGTATTTTTTCCTCATCTTTAGATTTAATTATAGCAAAAAAGTCGTCAACGAATTTTGTGATAATTTTCAAATGTATATTTTGGTCTTTCAATTCCTCCAATGATACCTCTAGTAAGGTATCCAAGATAATATCCGCTATAGTCGGTGATAAAGGGTTTCCCATGTGTGTCTGCATATATGAAATAATTTTTTTCGTTTAGGCAAAACTGTAGTATTTTCAAAAATTGTTTTTTTGGTATATTTGTATGTTGTTTAAGTAAGTTCCATTTTGTCATGATATTACTTATTGCCAAGTGTATCGGTATATTTGTGAATAAAGATACCACGTCTAAAGATATGAGAATGTCATCATCGTCTAGTTTTAGAGAATCCAGTTTGTTCTTTAATTCCGTCGAGTTTTTTATATTATATTTTTCGATTATAAGATTTCTCAATATATTTCCAATGTATTTGGATAAGTTATAACACGGTACTCCCATTGATGAAGCTATTGGTCGCAGTGGTGTCCCCGGTTTATGAATTTTCGGGAGACCATAGTCTTGGAGCCGTTGGTGCATTTGACGTTAGTCTTAGTTTGTCGTATCTGCTTATAAGCTCTTGTTTGTATAAATCCATTATCAGTGTGTTATTTTTCCTCTGTAATCTTGGTGTAGGATCTGACCCAATGATTTTGTATGTATTTTTGTCTTCAAGTAACTTTTTCATTCCCTTTTCATTTTGTCTTTTGAACATCAACACAGTTTTGTTACCTTTATCAGATTTTGTTAAAACTATTTCATCCCCGTACCTTTTCAAAATTTTCTTTGTTTCGTCATAGATGTCTAAAATATATGTCTCCTTGTCATTATTTTTCATTGTCCTTTTATGTGTTAAAATTCTGTTTGCAATTTTTGCTCTAATAACATCTTTTTACCCATCATCCGTTAGGGATTGTACCCATTGCTCTAGGTCTTCTATTAATCCAATTGTAGACAAATTGTCGTTGTTTATTGGAAGAGAAAACTTTGATCCTAACGAGAGTAACCATTTGCTTTCCTCAGGTATATGAATGGAAGTGTTGTTCACAAACCAGTCTGTGTTAAATGTCAGATTATATTCTCTAAATTTTTCGCTTCTAAGATTCCGTATTTTTCGCAAATGTGTCTGTTTTTCAACTTCCATCAGTCCAATGTGCCGTGATTTTTGCCTCGTAACATACTCTATATATTCCTCGTTGCTAATTGATTGTATTATTCTCTTATTTAGTCCGCTTATATTCTTTTAAGATATAGTAACATAATTGTTTTTGGGGATTTTAATTGTAACTTATTTAAAACGTCCAGATCTAACTTAATGCGATCGCTTTGTATGAGGGCTAATTTATCAATTTTACATAATTCTAAACCTACCCATTATGACTTGGCTAGTGACTCTACTTCTCTTATTGACTTTTTCCTAGTAAGTGATATCTCCATGATTCGTTTTTCTGGACAAGTACAGTGTCCATCAGTCTGTGGTCATGCTCTAATTTTTGCTTCATTTTCATTTAATTTTGAAGTTCTTCAAGAGTTTTTTGAATATAAAGATTTTCGTAACATCGATTGGAATAGTATTTTTTCATGCCTCCGTGACTTTGATTTCTCATCTTTTTTTAATTCGACTGATGTGGATCTTAAATGTACTATTATTTCGTCTCTTGTATTAAAACTTTACTCTTTTGTTCCAGTTGTTAAAAGGCGAACTTGCTATAGTAATAATGACTGGATGAATTCTAGTGACATTAAGTTGGCTCGATCTTTAAGAGATCTTGCATATACTACATTTAGATCTGATCGTACTTCTACTAATTGGGGAATTTACTGTAGGCTTAGGAATAAAGTGAAGAGTATTATTCGTCGTGAAAGGAGAGCTTATTATACTAGACTCTTTTTGGGCTTGGATTCAAGTGGATAATGGAAGGTGCTTAGAAATTCTGGGTGTGTAAATTGTGGTTATAATGTAGGTTGGGATGGTAATGTTGATGTTTTGAATGAATCTTTTGTTGGGTCTCATGATGGAATTAATGAATCGATGTTTGATCTCAATGCTTTAGTAGATCATGTAGATAGTTTTAGCTTTCGATGTGTGAGTGAAGCTGAGGTAATGGTAGCTCTTAATAAGGTGAAATCTACAGCTGTAGGTATTGATGGCATTTCCATTAAATTTTTTAAACTGGTATATCCGTACATTTCTTGTCCATTTTTAGATCTTGCAAATTCCATACTAATGTCATCAACTTTTCCAACTTCCTGGAAAACTGCCCGTGTTGTTCTGATTCCGAAATCTAAGGCTATTCATGATGCTGATGATCTCCGCCCTATTTCTATTTTACCGGTAATGTCTAAAGTTGTTGAGCACCTGATTAGGGACCAAATACTTCAATCTAGGACAGTGAATATTTATGAATCTCAATATGCTTTTCGCCAGGGTTATAGTGCTACATCATTGTTGCTAGGATTGACTGATTTGATTAGAGAAAATGCAAATATGAAAAAGCTGTGTGCTTTAGTGTCTCTTGATTTATCTAAAGCATTTAACTCTATTTGCCACAATAAAATGATTGATAAACTCTGGAATGAATTTAGATTTTCTAAATCTGCGTGCAGACTTGTTATGTCGTTTCTGGGTGGTAGATCTCAATTTGTTGATTTAAATGGAATTAATTCTAATTTACTTGCTCTTTATTCTGGTGTTCCACAAGGCTCGGTTTTAGGACCACTGCTGTTTGTACTTTATATTAATGATATCCACTTGTCTATGAATACCAGGTTTTGTAAGACTTTTTTATTTGCGGATGACGTCTTTTTATTGTTTAATGGAAACTCGACTTGTCCAGAAATATTTGAAAGTAACTTAAATAATAGTCTAGTAAGTATGATGCAATGGACTACTAGAAACTCGTTGGTTTTAAATACATCGAAGACAAAAGCCGTCTTGTTTGGATCGTTGGGTACTAGATTTTTGCTTATTTTTGGGTAATGATGAGGTTGAGGTAGTTAGTCATCATAAATGTTTAGGTGTAATACTTGATAGTAATCTTTCTTTCGAACGTCATATAGACATTTTATCTGGTAGAGTTTGGGGTGTTCTACGTAGGATTTTTTTCAACAAATATATATCTTCCCTTGTATATTAGACAAAGACTGGCTCATTCGCTTCTTATGTCTCAAGTTTTATATGGTATTGAAATAGTCTCAGGTTGTGCTGGTGTTAACTTTGTTAGATTGAGACGTGTTGTTAATATGATTGTAAGGTTTGTCTATAACGTTCGTCGTTGGGATCATGTTTCGGGGTATGTTTACCGAATCCTAGGATGTTCCTTTGATACTTTTGTTAAATGTCGTAATTTGGTTTTATTTCACAAGGTTATAAAAAGTGGTATACCATCTCCTTTATGTAATACTTTCTTATTTTTGAGATCTTCAAGACATACTCAGATTTTTATTCCAAGAATTTATAAACTACTTTTTGAGAGGTCGTTTATGGTAAGAATTGCTCGGTGCTGGAATTGTTTACCTCATGAATTACGTATTTTTTCTCACTCAAATAATATTTTTCGCCGAAAAATTATTGAGTTTTTTACAAGGGGATTATAGCATCGCTGTATGATGGGACTATAGTTATTTTTTTTTTTATTTTACATTTGAATTAAACTTCAGAACGTTTTTGTGGTTGGGCAGCCAAAATGTTGTTTTTTGGACTTTTTACATCGATTTAGGTTTAAGTTTTTATTTTTTTCTCTTTGTTCTTTTTCTTTTTATATCTTATACTAAATGTTCGTATATTAGGCTTTGTTATAACTATGTAATACATATTTATATTTACGGTGCAATTTCGCAAATATGAAAAATAAGGCGCACCTTAAAGTACATACAAGTTAATTTCTTCCTTTCACTTTATATAAAAGAATTAAATTATTGTGGACCGCCACTGTCCACTTGATTAAATGAAACAACTTCAATAATTTGTTATAAGTTTTATTAAGCGTTTTGGTTCGCAACCCAAGTAAGACTAACTTAATAGTTAAAAATACCATTATTTATATCTAATTAATTTGATTATTAAGCCATTCACATTCCATTCCCACGTTGCACTTATGCAGACGAAATGTGATCTGGTGTTGAATTTCCTTTAGACGGCGCCTGTGCAACGTTAGCATTATTTCTTGAGAATCTATTGTGCTCGTGCGAAATAGATTGTATTAATTCCTCCCTTGACAAAAATCTGCTTCCCGCAGATTGCGTTTTTGATTCAGCGTTGCCATGTTAATATAACCTTCCCTTCTTGTACGGACGGTTTGGCGATTAAATAATTATATTGGGCTTTTCTTACTTTAGGCAGAGACAGAACATAAAGGATCGTAGAACCATTTGTGTATACTTTTGGAGCAGCATACTCGATGGCCTCTAACTCGTTGGAGTAAGGAAGCGTTGCAATTTCGTCAATTATTAGGTGAACTTCTGCTCTGTCGAGTATATTAGAGTTTACTATGCCACCTTTTGCCATCTGAAGAAAATGTTAACCGGTTTCTTGTTAGTGACAGAGTGTACGGTATTATTATATCGATCGGTAGCAATTACTATTAATTCCCGAACCCCTAAGCCCTTATATTCAGCCTTTAAACAACGATAAATTTCTAACAAGGTTGAGTGGATCGTTCCACTTGCCCATTTAGCTCGCCACGGCCTACTGGAGTTAAATATACCCTGACACCAAATTGCTGAATTCCATTCATTACGATTGGACTTATGAAGCCACGTTCATTGTCAGTCACAAGAATGCGTGGTGTTGAAAAATAATTAATAGCTTCGACTATTTTTTCCCTTACTTGCAAGGCTGAGCGGTTTCTAAGAGGAAAAAGTTTCCCGAATTTTGAAAATGTGTCTAAAACTCTTATAAAATACTAATCTTGGAGTACAAAAATACAATATTTCACAGGGATAATAAGGAATTGGTGTTGCCTGAAGCTTAGACATTGGGGGGTGTCGATCGTACTTGTTAGCTTTGCAGATTTCACAATTTCTTGTATACCTTTCAACAATTTTATTCATTTAGGAAAATAGTATTTTTCCAAGAGTTGTAATTTATTTTCGTTTTTATTTCTATGTGACCTTTTATGCTACTCCTCTATCAAGGAAAATACTCTATCTGGGCAGGTCACATCCTCCACGAATCCTTCAGTGACTCGTAGCCTATAATGTGAAAAATGTTCTAAATAAAGCTGCTGTAGTAGCCATAAATATTTCTCAGGGATTTTAATTCCGTTAAGGACATCAGGCCTGAGTTTTTCTTTAAGAATTCGAGTGAGATTTTCCTTGTTAATCTCTTCCAATGATACCATGTGACGTTCATAGCCGGGATGGGGATTGAGATGTGTCACCATATCCTATTTAAATGGTCGAAGTATAATCTGGTTACGAAAAACAGTGATTGGGGCTTCGACATGTGGAATAAGATCTGTGCTATCCTGTTCGGCACTGTGTACGGTGCCTTCGCTAGCCGTTACTGTATTTGTGTCCTCCGTTTCTATTCTACCTTCACTAGCTATTATTGTATCCGAATCTTCATTTTCTACTCTACCCTCACTAGCTGTGCCAGTAGAAGATTCATCTGCGATGTGGGCACAAAAATCCATAGATGTAGCTCTGGAACCTTGTTCAGCTTTCACTGAGTCAGTTGAGTCTACTCTTAGACGTGATAGCGCGTCCGCTACTACGTTAGATTTCCCGGGTTTGTATACCAGTTTGAAGTTATACTCCTCAATTCTGGCCTTCCATCTTTTCAGTTTTGCATTATAATTCCTTTTATTGAGGGCGAAGGTCAGGGGTTGGTGATCAGTGAAAATGCGTATTTTCTTCGCGCCGTATAGGTAGGAACGTAAGTAATTGTCCAATGCCCAGACTATCGCCAACATTTCCTTCTCGTTTGTGGCATATGACTCTTCTGTTTTGTTGAGAAAGCGGGAAATAAAGGTTATGGGTTTGTCCTTTCCCATCTCCCCTTGGGAAAGTACGGCGCCTAGTGCATGCATCTGTAGTCAAATTAAACGGCCTGTCAAAGTCTGGAAAAGCTAATACCTCCGATGATGTTAGTAATTCCTTAAGGTCACTGTATGCTTGTAACTCATCTTCTCCGAGAATAATTTTTACTTTTTTAGACTGATTGGCTTTCACTTGTGCCATCTCGACGCGAGCAAGGTTAGTTAATGGTTTGGCTACTTTCGCAACATCCCTAATAAACGTTCTGTAATATGATGTTAACCCAAGGAAACTTTTAAGCTATTTTAGAGTTGTGGGTGGTTTACCTTTTTCCTATCGGGCAAGATCCCTTCTTCTGTTACTGCATATCCGAGAAATTCGACCTCGGTCCTCATAAACGCTGTTTTTTTTTCTAAATTCACTCTGAGGTGAGATTCTTGTAGGCACTGGAATACCCTTCTTAGATTATCCAAGTGCTCTTCAAGAGTGCTTCCATAGACGATTATGTCATCTATATACATATACGTAGCAGATTTTTCCTATACAACCTCGCAGAACGTCATCGACCATACGTTGAAATATGGCAGGTGCATTACGTAGGCCGAATGGTACCCTTATTTGTATTTGTATTTATTTATTTATTTAATATGATTTTCTAATACAAGACATAATATCTTATAAATTACAGAATTAGAATCTGACAAGTTAAAACATACATTGATTCAATTAAATAAAAATAATAGCTATGAAGTAAAATAATGAACAATTTAAAAATAAATGAAATTAAAAAAATCAAATAAATAAACCTAAAATTAAATTATTTGGTTTGCGATTTAAGAAAAAATAAGAAAATAAACAAAAATAAAAAATATGTTCTTTTACGAAAGATGCTTTTTAAGTAATTTTCTAGTTTGCTAGTAGTCTGCAGATTATCAGGGAGCTGATTCCAGAGACGGATGCTTAGAATAAAAAACTGACATTCAGAGGCATGGCTACGATATCTGAATTGAATCAACAATTAACCTCTTGGTGATCTGGCAAATCGCAAGCGATCAAAGAGATACTTTGGTTCCTTTGTCATCATAACTTTATAAAGAAATATTATATTTTTAAAAACTAGAAAGTTATCAAATGTAATATTGAATATATGAATGGAGAATTGTGACACATGATCAAATCTTTTCAGCCCGAAAACGTATCTTACGATATTGTTAAAAGTTGTATTGAGTTTCCTCGTATCCGTTGAGTTACAACCAGCAAATATTTCGGATGAATATAAAAGCGTTGGTAATAAATACGTTTTTGCAAGTAATAATCTTACTTTCGACGGAGTAAAGTATTGAGTTACCCATAAGCTCCTTAGCATGTCGTATGTTCTACCACAGGCTTGTGTTATATGATCCGACCAAGTTAAACGTCTATTAACCTCCCAAGAAAATATTTACTTCATCCTCTATTCCCATTGCGTTCTTGCTTATGACTAGGCATTTAGATTTGCTTGGATTAAGTCTTAAGCCATTTGCTGAAGCCCAAACGAAAATTTTGTTCAGATCATAATTCAGCTCCTGCACTTTAGACAAAAATAATTCCCTGGTACTACTCAGATACAGCTGAACGTCGTAGGCATACATCTGAACATTACAAAAACGAAGTTGTTGGGGAAGATCATTTGCATATAACGAATAAAGTAATGTCCCGAGTATAGAACCCTGTGGAGCACCTCTTGTGACACGTAACGGATTTGAAATAGATTCACCATTGGTGACAGATTGATATCTATTTATAAGATACGACAACATCAGCCTAACAGCGAGTCTGGAGAAGTTAAACATTTTCGACAGTTTTAGGCATAAAATTGAATGATGCACTGTATCAAATGCCTTTGAATGGTCCAATAGGACCAGTAACGATATTTTACTATCATCCAAGTTTCCCCTGATCTCCTCTACCACATCTGATAAGACAGTAATACAGCTATGCTGAGGCCTAAAGCCGGACTGGCGGTCAGTTAGTAGATTGTTCACGTTAACATATTCAGAAATCTGTTTATATAATAGGCGTTCAAATACTTTTGAAAAAAAGGGAAGGATTGTAATAGGTCGGTACTCATTGTCAGCCTTAGGAACGGGAACTATTTTGGCATGTTTCCAATCTATTGGAGAAGTGCTAGTGGTAATAATTGTATTAAATAAGTAGGTAACAAAACGGACTATCCAAGGCAAGATTATTCGCACAAATCTAGGATTTATATCGTCCAAGCCAACAGCGTTGGATTTAACTGAAAATAAACCTTCAACTACCTCAAACAGGTCAAGGTGGCGGAAATTAAATTCACTTGTATTAATGTCCGGGGAAGTGAAGTTTTCATAGAAGTCAGTTTGAACACTTGGCAGAGGGATATTAACAAAGGTCTCGTTCAACAAATTTACGTCAGCTTCCACTGACTTAGCAGTTGACTTAGCAATGCCTATATCACGAATTTGCTTCCATGTTTTTTTTACCGTCGACTGCCGAATTAAATTTGTTAAAATAATAAGAGGATTTGTCATGCCTTATCTTGGAAACAACAGATTTTCTAGCAGCACGATATGCCTGTTGGAACTCTGAAGTTTTATATCGTTTGCACATATGGTACATGTCACGATGTGCAATCAAAAATTTAGTTTCTCTATTGAACCAAGGCCTTGTTCTATTACTGATAATTTTATTTTTAAGTGGAACATGATTATTGTAAATTTTAAGGATATGAGAGTTTAGAAAAGTTAGTTGGTCATTAACCGTGGGTAAAAAGAAAATATTGCCCCATACTGTGTTACTTAGAAACTCATAATTGCCGTGTTGAATTGATGTCGGGGATAGGATAAGTATCAGGAATGGTGACTTCAGTGCATTCAGTCTTTTGAAATCTATCACCATCCTATATTTTTTTTCCCCATTGGGTTTTGGTTTTTTTGGAACCACCCAGATGGGGATGGTTGGATTATATTATTTTGTAAAAGTTCCTCTATCTGCCTATCTACCTCTAAACGCATACAAGGATATTGTTTCGAGTATATAGGCACATCGGTGGTGCACCGAATCTCAGCCCTAATTGAGGTTTTTATCGCCTGTTCCTGGTCTATTGGGCCAAATATGTCCTTAAATTCAGTGATTAGTTAGCTTAAAGAATTTTCTACTAAGGAAACTTTATTCAATCCAAGTACTTTCTGAGATTTGAAGGCAATGCTGACTCCCGGACTGATTGTTAAAAGGTTGCTTATGTGGTTGATTATGGCTTTGAGCTCACGCAGAGTATCATCACCTATTATACTGTTAAAAGCCGTGAATCCTGGTAACACGTAGAAAGTAATTTTGGTATCATTGCCGAATGGTGCAAAAAATTTTCCTATACTATACTAAATCCCGCGAAGCTTTTTGCTTGTCTGCAGGATACCAGAGTCTCTGGCGGGAATCGAACCCGCAACCTCGGTACTGATAGACTAGCTCACTACCAGCTAGCCTACCGGGGCACTCTAACATAGGGCTGGCTCGACGAAGTTTTTTGTGGCACCGGTATCTATGAGAAATTTTAAGGTCGAGCAATCCTGTAACTTGTAGTTTATGTATGGTATGCCGGAGAGGCATGAGTCATAAAATTTATTTCTTCATCGATTGCTTGGATATTTCTACTATCGTCTGCCTCCGGCTCTTGCGTTATGTAGAAAATCCTCTGTTGCTTAATTGGACTTTGGGCTGATCCAGAGCGCACTTGTTCTGAAAAGGCCCGTCTTTTGTTATTCCATGCATGGTAAGCATTACTCCTGAATTGTGTGCTGCGATCTACGTCCATGGGTGCAGGTCTATCGAGACCAGGCTGCTGTGTAGGTCGCTGTGGGCCATATTGTCGATTGACAAATCGATTAATGTGGGGTTGGTAGCGGTTTTTTTGTACAAATTTCCTGGAAGAATTCTTGTTTTGTTGAGTCTTACTCGGGTAAGAGGAAGCAGAACCAATTGGGACTTGAATTCTACTTTGAAAATTAGCCGGGTGTAGGTTAACTTGGCTTCTATAATTGGTATTTCTTAATTCTATGCATTGCAACTACGCTTTTGGCAGGGTTTTCGGCTTCATAAGCATAATCATTTTTGAAAGCTCGCCGTTTTATCCCCTAACGAAAACCTCTAAGGCCCTATTCCTGTATGTTTCAATCAGGACGTCAGTGGTCTCCTCGGAATAGCTTTTGGTTTTTAACTTATTAATAATTAAAGAGAATTGGTGATTTACTTTGGCGTAAAACTCATCTACACTCATTGATATTTGGGCTAATTAAGTTAGTTGATGCTCGAGAGTTCGAACATCACGCTTGTCTGCATAATGCAGAGAGAGGCAATTTTTGATTAGCGACCAGTTGTCATCAAATATGTTGTAGGAGGTAAGAGCTGCGTCAGCGCTTCCTCTACATTTTCAGCGTATCGCCTGAATTATGGCTCTATATATTGGCTTTTGCCCCACAATTTCGTAATCTAAGGATACTTTCTACGCTATGTATCCAAGATACATATTGCGTAGGATCGCCTTCGAAAGGCTGAAGATCCTTTACACAGTCGGGCAACCACCCGATTTCATTTAATTCCTCCTCTGTTGCCGAGGCACGCAGTGTAGGGGGACAGGATGAAGGTCCTCCTTCCCCGACAGTTGAGGAATTTTTAGGCCTATTTCTAATTTTTGGGTTCTTTGATGAAGGGTCCTTAATTGTGTAAGGACAGCATTTAGAGGGCCTGTTAATTCAGTTACTTTAGTTTGCAAGGTTTCCATACTTACAGTGGTATTATAGAAGATTTGAAGAAGTGCATAGAAGGTTCGCCTTCGGAAGAAAGTTCCGCCTTTTTATTTAATGTTTTTGCGCGACCGGTTTTACGCGGTTATAAATTCTTTTTTTTTTAATGTAGTCACACTTTAGGAATTTGTTTTGTTTTTTAATTATTTTATTTCACAGTATATTTGTTTTTTAAAAGGGCACAGGATATAATATTTTATTTAATCGTTTTCTATTTTATCCTTTACACTTCTTAGGATAGCTCACAGTATATTTTTTTAAGTTCACAGGATATTTTATTGATTTGTTTCACAGTATTTTTTTTAAAAAATTCACAGGATTTTATTGAAGGAGATTTTATTTAAAAATTCACACGATTTTATTAAAAGGGTTTTTTTATTTTAAAAATTTACAGGTTTTTTTTATTTAAAAGTTCACAAAGTTTTTTTTATTTAAAAGATCACAGGGTTTTTTTATTTAAAAAATTTCCTTTTTCACAGTCAATTCCCTGCTCGGGCGCCAGTTAATTTCTTCCTTTCACTTTATATAAAATAATTAAATTATTGTTGACCGCCACTGTCCACTTGATTAAATGAAACAACTCAAATAATTCGTTATAAGTTTTATTAAGCGTTTTGGTTCGCAACCCAAGTAAGACTAACTTAATAATTAAAAATACCATTATTTATATCTAATTAATTTGATTATTAAGCCATTCGCATTCCATTCCCACGTTGCACTTATCCAGACGAAATGTGATCTGGTGTTGAATTTCCTTCAGACGGCGCGTGTGCAACGTCAGCATTATTTCTTGAGAATCTATTGTGCTCGTGTGAAGTAGATTGTGTTAACTTACATATACTCTGTGCAAAAACATTTTTGTTTTTATTTTCGTTGCTGTTGTAAAACATATTTATTATTTAATTAATCCTTTTTTTAAGCTTGAGGCTTTTTTTTTTTATAAAAAATATTAAATTTTATTGAATCCAATATTTCAGCACTATTTGAAAAAATTAACAATTTTTAATAAATTTAACAAATTTAAATTTGTTAAATCTATTAAAATTTAAATTTGTTAAATCTATTAAAATTTGTTAAATCTATTAAAATTTGTTAAATCTATTAAAATTTATTAAAAACTGTTAATTTTTGTCAAATATTTAAGAAAAAATCCCTGAAGAAGGCACACAACGGAGTGCTGAAATATCTGCAGCAAGGGGTGGCATTTCCACTTCCCAAATGTCTAGGATCTTCAGATCCATTTTCCTGGCGTGTCATGTGCCGGTGCCATGGCGGGAGGTTAAAATAAATAAAAAAACATGAAAAAACTCATAGAAAAATTCATAAGGGATGAATATCTATCGGTAGCTCCGATACATCGCTTCCAGTTTGCTCATCAGTTGGGCAAGTCTACGGTGACTGGCATCCATCACGTTTTGGGCGCGATTGAGAAGGCGCTGGACGCAAGGCAAATAGCTCTGTTTGCGTTCATCGGCATTCAGGGAGCCTTCGACAATACTTCCAATGACGCAATTAGCTGTGCTCTAACAAGGAAAGGTGTTCCAGTTACTATAAGAAACTCGATAAGGGATATGCTTGTATCCAGGGTGATCAAGTTGGATATACATATGTGGTTCATCGAGGGCCAATGAAGGAACCAAAAGTTGCCCACAGTATGGCGTCCTATCGACTCCTCTGTGGACCTTGGTCACCGGTGAACTATTGGAAATCCTTAACGACCTGGGCTTCCGAACTTATGGATACGTTGATGATCTTGTTATATCTTGTTATATATAACGGATATAGGATCCTGTAACGAAGTGAAATACTTGGGGATCATTCTGGATAAATCCCTTAATTGGAACGCTCAGTTATCCCATGTCAACAGGAGGACAAGAACAATATATGCCTGCCAAAGACTTTTCGGGAAGACATGGGGGCTGAAGCCTAGAATAATCTTTAGTTGCGATACTTAGACCGATCTTGACCTATGCCGCCCTAGCGTGGTTGACAAAAACCGAACAGGTCAAAGCTAGAGTGATACTCATTAAGGTTTATTAGGATTTCGCTCACGGGCGCCATGAAGATATGTCCGACTCTGGTTGTAAGAGCCACCCTGCACATTCCTCCACTACACATGCCTGTAAAGGAGGCCTGCAGGTGTGAAAGCAGGATGCCGGGCGTTTCTGAATACAGGGCAGTTGATTATGTGGGTAACATATGGATCCTTGAAATTTTTTAAAACGACCAATCTATCTTAGCTAGTGATCACATGCTGCTTGGTCTAGTATTGGATAGGAACTTCAATTCACTTATATATATGATAGGGTCCAATGGGCGGTCCAGGTCTGGTTCACCGGTGGTTCGTAACAGACGTATAGTGATACTGGAGCGGGCATTATGGGCTCGTATTTCCAAAGCGGCCTGCCAATGGGCAAACAGCCTTCGATCTTGCAGGCAGAGATCTACGCTATCCTCATATGCGCTAGAGAATGTCTGAGGAGGAGGGCAAAGGGCTTGAGAATATTTATTACGTCGGCTAGAAAGACCCCTATTAGAGCACTATCTTCTTAAAAGGTGAAGTCCAGGTTGGTTATGGACTGTTTTGCATCTCTGAACGATCTCGGGAAACACAATGAATTGAATTTGTGTTGGGTACCCGGCCATGAGGGTCATGTGGGCAACAAAACGTTCGACTGATTGATTAGCAGGGGCGCCTATAGGTCCTGAGCCTTTCGTCGCCGTCTCTTCCAGTCACATTAAAGGGACGTTGCAAACATGGTCCGAAAGAGAAGTCTGTCCAAGAGATTTGTGATTCTGTTCCGTAGCAGGGCAGGTATGCTACTTCTTCTTGAGAAGGGGGAACTTACGCTTCTTGTGCGCCTTTTACCGTGGCACTGCGGTTTCAGATAACATCAATATAAAATGGGTAATTTTGGTACCAAGATATACAGATTTTGTGAGGTTGATGACGAAACGTCAGAATATCTCCTCTGGTGCTGTCCCGCTTAGGGAACTTCCGGGCAGAATTTTTTGGTGGTAAATGATGGGCCCAACTGAAATCTACGCTATTTCACCGGGCTGGGTGCTAGGCTTTATCCGCAGTTGAACCTGACATGGTGATATACACACGATGCATACATCATCAGCAAATGCTTCGGTTTCAAAAGTATTAAAAGATGATGAAACTGATAGAATAAGTTCCCAAAATCGTTTTGCAATTCTGGATGACGAGTCCTCTTAAGCACCAAATGCCATCAAATCTTATCCTAATATTTTATTTTATGTCCTGCCAGTGCCGGACAAAAAAGTCAAATACGCAATGAATTTAAATGGCTTTTAGTTTTTTAAGTTAATTTTACCTCTATATGGCATTTGCACGTTAATAGCCGATCAAGATGTTTACCGAGATATTTTACATGCGAATGTTGAGGTATTATTTGATTACTGACTTTAATAGGAGGGCATGATTCCCGGAGCAAGGTCAATGCTTTTTGCTCATTGACAATTATCCTCCATTGTTTTAATCATATTTTAAACATATGATCCTGTATGTAACGAGATGCTTCATTACGGTTTTCGTGCATGCTTAGAAAAGCTGTATCGTCCGCTAATGTTGAATTTTGGGTGTAGTTGTTTGTTGGCATGTCCGAAGTACATATTAGGTATAACAGAGAGAACAAGATGCTGCCTTGTGGGACTACAGCCAATTGGCTGAAGAAAACTTTAAAAATCGCCTTCTTGAATACTTAATTTACGACCGAATAAGTAGCTGTCTTATACCTTGTGTGTGTTTGCTGGTGAGTTAAGCTTCAATTTATGTAATAAGCCTTCATGCCAGACTTAATCAAAAGCTTGCGAAACATCGATGAAGAGTTCTGAGCAATATTTTCTCTCTTCAAAAGCTTTTCTTAAGACATTTACTATTCTATGAGTTTGTTCAATTGTGCTGTGTTTTCTTCCAAAACCGAATTAATGGTTGGAATACAATTAATTTCATTTAAAATAGGTATTCATTTTGACACTAATAGTTTCGCAAATAGCTTTGATATACATTAGATAATAAGCTAATTGGCTAATGTAAGTCAACTTTTATATGATATTTTCCTGTCTTTGGTATCATGGTAACTAAGGAAACCTTCCATTTTTTATGGTAGTATTTATTGCGTAAAATAGCAATACAGTAGTACTTTTCGCTTGTAGTCCATTTCGCTTAAAGGCCAAAAACGGATTAAAGCCAAAACTGTCATATTGATTTTTTTTAAATTTCATACCAATTATTTTTTCTAAGACCCATTTCGCTTGCAGTCGATTTTTTGTTTAAACGACACATTTTCTTTGCATGCGTATCTAATACTTTATGCATAAAAAGCTCTTACAATCCACTGCTTCTTATATGTTTTTTAACAATCTGGCAATATGTTTCGCTTATTGTCCACAAAAGTTGTGCAAATATAGTAGTGGAGCGAAAAGTACTGTAAAGATAAAAGGAATAATTTTCTTTGCAATGCGAGAAAGCTCCAAAAGCATTTTATAATGAGCTTATCAATACCAGGTACCTTCTTACAGCCGTATTCATAACGAAAATTTGGCATGAAGTTAGCACAAAGTTTATTTATAATACACTTACCAAACTCTGGCTAACGATTTGCTAATCTCTTGTCAACAAGCAGCCAAACGTTTGCCAATTTGTGATAAACAGCCATTTTATGTTGAATAATTTTGTTTGTTTTTTTTTAATACACTGTTTTTTTAGTTTAGAGTCCTTTTTTAAATATATTTTAATTTAAAAACATTTCAAATTTTTATATAAAGAGGGAAAATAAAAAATAATGAAATGACAAAACCAGCGATGATTAATACAAAACGTGTTGCATTTTTGAGTATTATAATGTGGCATCATTAATATTCAGAGTTGATTTATTAAAAGTTAGCGGACGGATAAAATTTGTTATTAATAAACTCTATGCTAATAAGCTGCAAAGCTTAATCGGCATTCTAGTTAGCAGCTCGTTGTACGTAGTGTACAAACTGTGGCTAACTTTTTGTTATGAATACGGCTGTAACTGCCGTATTCATAAAAAACTTAAATGGATATGAAATCTGTTTTAAGAAAAATTTGTATTTAAATTTTGTTTTAAAATACGTTTTAAATCTGTTTTATTTTTTATGAATACGGCAGTTAGTGTTTAAGTCACAAATAGTCTTTTGTGTTCCTCTTATCTCAAATCTTAGGGGAATGCCTGTTGTACCATTAACAGGCGGTAACTCGACTGATATATTATTTAGGCTGTTCAATGGTTGTTTAGAGATAACTGGTCTATTGAGATTTCTAGCTGCACGCCATAATGAGTAGTCTGATTGTGGAGTTGCTTAGAATTCCCTAAGATAGTTTTCCAGGTAAGCCGTTTCTGAGACTGCAGTAACTTTATTAGCCTTTTTGTGCACTCTTTTAATAAATTCTTAAGTTGTGGGGATCTGTGCAATTGCCACTCTCTTCGAACTCTCCTTTTTTCAGTCAAGAGACGCTCGACATCTGTAGAATATATTTTATTATTTTAGATTTTTGTTAGGCGTTATGCTGGAGTGTTAGTTTAACCCTAGTTAGATAAGGTACGTCTGCGAAACGTACGCTTTTTCAATTTTGTGCTCCTACTCTCACATTTGTTAACATCCAATTTTCTCGCGCTCAATTATCTCAGTCGTTAGCATCAGCTTGTTGGTGGTGGCTTTTTTGTGCGTTAAGTTTTATTTTCTTTGAGAAATAAGCACAAATAAACACAACATACGTCTGAGAGACGTATCGTTATCTTTAGTGTAACTTTTGTAGCAAAAATAACTTTTTTTTTGGTTGAATTTTAGATATTTGTTATTTAAATTAGCTGTAAAAATGTCTTGTAAGCGCGGCTTGGACGACGCAGAAGTTGCTGCTCTTGAAAAGCGTGTTAGACGACTCAGATTCACTGGAAAATGTGAGCAAATCGGAAGATGAATAAATGGAGGATAATGTTCAAAGTGATGTATAAGACAAGCTTGTTGACATCCTTGATGCTGTGGAGAATATACCACCGACTAAGGAAAATCCTCAAGAACCTGATAATTTTACTACTTCTGCCGATAGCCAATTATTACGGTATATTATCCCACTATAAGACGTAAAAGTAAGCACTGCTGAACTACATCAAAGGGTCAAAGCGCTGGCCAAATTTCTTCAATGAATATAGTTCGAACGGCAAGAGGACTAATTTGGGAATGTAAATAACTGTACAACACAATTTCATGCTTCTGCATTTTTGTTATCTACTACCGACATAATTTTAGAAATTGTTCAATGCACCAAACAAAAGGCTAAAAATTCCTACTTTATAGAAAACATTGCACGGTAACATTAAAAAAGATTTACCAGATGAAGTAAACAATAATTGAAGTAGCAGTGGAGAACAGCCTGAATAACAAAAAGAGAAAATACTGTGGTTTCTGTCCATCAAAAATTCGACGTCCGTCCAAAATGGTATGTTAAAAATGCAATGCACCTCTTTGTGGCGACCACAAATATTTAGTTTGTAAGTCTTCCATATAATGCTATTTGAATTTATTATTTTGTTTTTGGTAGATATTATTATCTAAGCAAAGTACAACAAAAGGATCTATTTTAGTTTTTAGAGCCGAACTGAAGTCCTTTTTAAATAACTCTTTAAGTTGTGATATTTTTTTAAGACTTATTGCATTTTCTTTTTAATTTCATTTAAATTATTGTTTTCTGTTTAAAAATTACTTTATTTTAAAAGAAATTTAATAAATTAATGATTTTAACAAAAAAATGTATCAATATTATTTTCGGTGATGCCCTTTAAAGGATATAAACTAGCACACGTCTTTCATGCGTAACGTTATCTTTTCAGTGCAAAAAAATAACGTTATCTAACTAGGGTTAAGCTAGTTAAAGATAACTGTCAAAATGTACAACAAAATCCACATTCTCCAGTGTACTAAGCGGAATATTTTCGGTGCAATGGGTACTGAGATATTTTTTATATGTTAACCAAATTATTTGTGCGGCTGACGTCGCACAGTGGGAAGTTTTGCGAGAAGACGGTCAAAATTCCATAATTTTTGACTGGATCGGTATTTTTATGCGATTTTCTCGATAGGTTAGGCTTTAATTTGCGCTATTAAACGTAAAATTCGACTGAAAGGAACAAAAGTTATGGGGTGTTCAAAATGCATTTTCATTTTTTTGTGGTGTTTTGGTGTAAAAGTTGAATTTAATTTATCACTATTTCTCTTGTATTTTACAACTGATACTTATTTTTTAATCTCGAACTTAGATCCTGTCAGAAAATGCCAACATTTGGTCCCTGTAAATTTTTTATACCAATATTCAGGTTGGCTTTTATGGGACGAGACGAGTGGTTAAAGGTATAAAACTGAAAAGGAACATTTTAAAAAATACCCAAATGCTATTCTTGGCTATCGATAAAATTTTAAGTAATTCAACTTTTATAATGCAAATATATACTTAAATCAAAAACAAATTATAATCTATAAACTATTTTAATTAAACAATATTAGTAAAAATTTCTTCTAAATAGCTCTGGCTTTCATTTTGCAGAAGTTGTTTAGCTTCTTCCTCTTATTCGATTGAGGTTGATTTCCATTTTTGTCGAATACTGGGCATATATGGATCTGATGTGCACAACAAAATAGTAATAAGAAATTCATTAGTTCAACATTTGGACATTTTTCTTGTATTATGCTCGCGGAAGAATATGTAGTCTGTGTGCCTTTTTTCTTGCGCTTCTTCAGATAGATCTCCAATTAGTAGCAAATTGTGTTGAACTATTTTATATGTTCCCCAGGTACAACATTTTAAAGCTGTGGTTGACATATGTCTCCAAGAGTATTTTTTGTTATAAAGAATTGTTGTTTGCATTTATCTTTCTGCTACATGCTATAACTTGTAAAATGATCTGGAATCGTCTTACTAATTCAAAATGTACTCCTGTGATAGATGCTGCAGATTCTGGATCGGAAAAGAATCTCCTCCTTGCATTGTTTCCATCATTTGAATTTAGTTCTCCTTGTTTTGGCTGATCAATTATAAGGCCTAGCTGAAGGTATTTTTCTTGAATTTGTTTTTTATTTGCTTCCTTTTTTCCACATTTTCTTTGTTTCATAAAACGAACTCTGGCATGAAGAGGGGACATTCCAAATTTGTATGCTTTATTAAAACTATTGTCTTGTGATGGGGGTTGGCTTAACTTGATGTCTTTTGGCATATGGTGCAGCTCGACGAAAACTTTGTTTCGTTTAATGTTTGTGCAGCTTTTCCATCGATCATTTTAAGGAACATTTGAAAATTAATTTCAATGCATTGGTCATCAAATTTAAATGTTGCCGTTTGAAGGTCTTTAATTTGATCTTTTATATTTTGAACTTCTTCAGTAATGACATCTTTAGTTTCCTTTTTGTAGGCAAACTTTATAAGTCTGAAATACTTTGTTGAGGAGGGAGAAAATTTAATTTTTCCATGCATCCATTTTTTGTAGCTCTACTGGTTAACGGCTCTAAGCCAATATAAGTTTTCTTAAACGAAATGGAACGAAAGATACCATGAATAAGTTAGCATCAGGTGAATTTTCTGCATTACATTGCTTGTCTGTCGCGCTCGTTGAAGATAGACGTGTTTTCTAAGCTCGGCAATACGGTTTATTTTTTTTTTTTATTATATAAAAACGTGAACAAATAAAGTATTAAAAAAAGTAAATACAAGAAAAAGATAAAGAATAAAATACATGTATGTACATACAAACATACATAAACACACATTTTTTTATTCTCGGTGTTGATAAACAATAACAAATAAGAAGAGCACAACTGTAAACTCTTATGAGTTCAAACAGTAGAAATGCATATATCACTGTGAGTGTTAACGAAACAAATGCAGAAATAAAAAAAAAAAAATCGATGATAGCAAATACCTAACGGCTAAACCTATTACTCGCACGCGATCCCTCTCACCTTTAGTATTTAATAATACGGTAGATACACTAACAAATATAAAACCTTCAACCGTTGCCTCAACGGCAAAAACAATTTTAATAAGTGATAAAAATATTAACCCTCAATGAGGCATATTAGAAAACTCAGTATCACATTCGGTGTCTAATAATACGGTTGATTATAATACAATAAAAAATATAGAACCTATAAGCGGTGCCTCAGCGGCAAAAACGATTTCAATAAGTGATGAAAATATTACCCCCAAATCAGGCATGATGGAAAACTCAGCTCCACAAGTAAAAAGTGGTCAAAAGCCCCCAGTACAAGTAGGTATTGATAGGTACATAACAGTGCTTAAACGGGGTCGCAGCCCAACCTCTTCAGCAGTTGCTTCGGTCTCAAAAGTCTTAAAAGATGGTACAGCTGATAGAACAAGTTCACAAAATCGTTTTGCAATTCTGGATGAGGAATCCCCGGAAGCACAAAACGTTGTCAAAACTTCTAAGCCACCGCCGATATATCTTAGAGAGCAAAACTCAAATGAATTAATAAAGAATTTGATCTCGGTAATAGGTGAAAATTCTTTTTATGTAGCTGCAATAAAACGGGGTAGTATTAATGAGACAAAAATACAAGTTAATCGTGAAGATGTTTTTCGTAAGGTAATAACAAAATTTGAAGCACTTAATAAGAATTTTTATACATATCAACTGAAGAGCAGTAAAGGTCTTCAGGTAGTGATTAAGGGCATTGGCTCATGCGTGGACCCAGGTGAGATAAACACGTTTTTAGAAGAGAAGGGCTTCAAATTAAAAAATGTAATAAACATTAAAAATAGAGAAAAAAATCCCCAGCCACTATTTAGAGTGGAGTTAGAATCCAGCGACATTAAGCTTAAAAAGAACGAAACGCACCCCATTTACAATCTGAAACATATCCTGAATAAAAAAATAACAACAGAGGAGCCGCACAAAAGGAATGGTCCCGTGCAATGTTTAGACTGCCAATAATTTTGTCACACTAAGGCATACTGTCATCTAACCCCTGTTTGCGTCGTATGTGGAGCATTACATGGTACAGCTTTCTGCGATAAGTCTAAAAACGACCCCAATGTAAAAAAATGTAGCAACTGTGGTGGTTATCACCCTGCCAACTATAGAGGATGCCCTGTATACTCTATCGTCAAGCGCTCGGTTGGACCGAACCCTAATCCCCCTCAAATGCATACAACAAATCAAGTTTACATTAATGACGTTCAGGTACCGCAGCCTAGTAATAACAGAACATCCTACGCTAACGTCTTAAAATCAAATCATATGCCAATGCAAGGTGAGTTGCCAAATAATGATGAAACTCCAGTTTCTAATTTAAGTCGTCTAGAGAAAACCACGGAAACATTAGTACAAACAGTAAATAACTTTACAAACACAATGGGTAATATGATGCAGGAAATGTTAAAAATGCAATCGATGTTATTACAAGCTGTACTTAACAAGCCATGAATTGTTTAAAAATTTTTTTTTGGAACGCAAACGGCATTCGCCAACATAAAAATGAACTAGAATACTTTCTTAAAAGTAAACAAATTGATGTAATGATGGTTTCTGAAACTCATCTGACCTCAAGAAACACGTTTAAAATCAATGGTTATATATTATATGATACCAAGGACCCTCGAGGTAGAGTTTGTGGATGTTCTGCTATTTTGATAAAAAACCGAGTAAAACACTACTTAATGTGTGATCATCGTGAAGATTATCTCCAAGCAACGAGCATTTGCGTTGAGGAATTATCTCGAAACCTAGTAATTTCATCATTATACTCCCCACTATGATTTTCAATATCAGAAAGCCAATACAATAAATACTTCAAATCATTAGGACCCTGCTTCCTGGCTGCTGGCGATTATAACGCTAAACACACTTTCTGGGAGTCACGACTTATTACACCTTAGGGTCGTGTTTTGTTTAACACAATTTGTAAATTGAAACTAAATGTGGTCGCGAGCGGACAACCAACATATTGGCCTACTGATCAGCAAAAAGTTCCAGATGTCATAGATTTTGGCGTGGTTAATAACATCCCCATATACACGATTCATGTGGAAGCGTCCCTAGAATTATCTTCCGATCACACACCTACAATTGTTACTATAATGAATCCAAATAGAATCGTATCTCCGTCTGGTTACTTATCGACATCAGGCTCACAAATAAATTGGTTAACATATAAAGAATATCTTAGTGCCCATTGCACAGAAAATATTCCGCTTAGCACACCGGAGAACGTGGATCTCGCTATTGTTCATTTTGACAGTTATCTAAAACTAACTGTTCAACATTCCAGCATAACCCTCAAAAAAACCAAAAACAAAATCATATATTCTACAGATGTCGAGCGTATATTAACTGAAAAAAGGAGAGTTCGAAGAGAGTGGCAATTGCACAGATCCCCCCAACTTAAGACTTTATTAAAAGAGTGCACAAAAAGGCTGAGAAAGTTACTGCAGTCTCAGAAAACGGCTTCCCTGGAAAAATATCTTAAGGGACTTAATGCAACTCCACAATCAGACTACTCATTATGGCGTGCAGCTAGAAGCCTCAATAGACCAATTATCTCTAAGCCACCATTGAGAAACTTGAATGGAAGCTGGGCAAGAAATGATATTGAAAAAGGAAATCGGTTTGCTAATCATCTGAAAAATTTATTTACCCATAATATATTTCACGATATAGCAGTCGAGTTACCGCCTGTAAATGTTAGAGCAGCTATTCCCCTAAGGTTCGAGTTTAAAGAAATCGAAAAGGCTATTCGGGATTTAAACACCAAGAAGGCACCCGGTATTGATAAGATCAGTAATAAAATGCTTTTGGAGCTACCAAGTATAGCGAAGAAAATTATTCTTTTTATTTTTAATGCTATTTTACGCCTTCAATACTACCCTCAGGAATGGAAGGTTTCCTTAGTAACCATGATACCAAGGCCAGGAAACTTTGAAACAGCAAAACCCTTTTTTAAATAAAAATTTAATCTTTAATTAACCCTATTTTCACACATTTTAAAAGGATAACATACCGGCAATAAATTAACAAGTAACATGTAGCTAATTTTCACGTAAAATATAACTGCGTGCTAGTTTTTTAGCCATTTACCTGCTCTTCCATTATTTTAAATTAAGTTGCAATTTTCAGGTAATTAAACTATGTAGTTTATGCTTCGGCTATTTACATATGTTTAACCTTTAAACTTAAAATTACTCAGAAATCTAACGTGTTAGTCTTTTTATGTATCCTATTCGTTTTGCAACATCCGTTCACCCACAATAAGTTCATCACAGTGGCAATACCTTTACCTTTTCCAAATTAATTGATAACCCTGACGTGCTACATAATTTATGTGGCCGGAACTGCTTTAATCGTCGAACATTCTTTAAGATTCACCTTCTTTAATTTCAGTAATGTTTCCTTGCAGGACTTATTTTTTTAACTGATTATCTTACTTTGGGTCACATAAATTTCCGTAGTTCGCAAGATCGCATCCAGATGTGTGTAAAATGGGGTATAGAAATGTAGTCCGGACTACAAGAGAGTACAGATTTTTTGACGCGTTATGACGGGTAGGACTTAAATAAAAAATTAAATAGTTCCACAAGTCGCAGAGTTTAATGCTTTACGTATAGCTAATAAGATAAACTAATACACAAAACTTATTCTGTCAAAAAATCTTGAAAAACAAAAAAGTTATGAGCATTCAACTTCAAAACTTGACTCAGAAATTCAAAAGTATAACTAAATACTGAGAAAGTCCATTTGGGTCCACCATGTTCTCAATGAAATAGTTGAAATAGGGTTGACTTTTTTTGGCTCCCGAGGTTCACCAGTATTTAGTTTCACGTGAACAAAAAAAATTTAAAAATCGGAGGATATAAAAAAAATAGTTGTGGCCGCCTTCTCAAAATATGAACCAGTGTGCGTCGCTAAGTAACCAGACGGTGATATAATTATATTTGCGTTCATTATAGTAACAATTAAAGCAAAGCCGCGAATAACGTTGTAAAAGCCACTTTTTGAAAAAACTGTTTTTTTTTTGCAAATTTCTGTAACATTACTCTCTTACACTGTTTAAAAATCAAATCACTCAAAATTATGCACGTTAACGCCGTCAAAATGCGATACAAGAGTCAGCCAGTGGAAGCACGTTGTAAGTTACTAGCAAAATGATACAAACGAACTGGTTTTGCAACGTGGAATAACGTTTTAATAGCCGCTTGCGTAGTGGAAAAACGTTTTAAATGACATCGCGATTGTGGATATGATACGTTTTTCCACAAAAAAAAAAAAAAATTATAAACTGTAAATTTTCTTGTAATTTAAAATTAAAATTTCTTGATATTTTGTATAAAAGTTTGTATTATCATTATTTTTGATAATCTAAAAAAATATTAAAAAATAAATAATCCTGCCTGTTAAAAACGTTTTTTTTTTTGCTCTCCTGAAAAATAATAATTTTTTAACTTACAACGTTATTCGCGGCTGTGCTTCAATTGAAAGTGAATGATCGGAAGATAATTTTTAGGAAGCTTCAACTTGAATCGTTTCTATGCATGTTTTTAATTACATGCAAATCGATGACATCTGGAATTTTTTTCATCAGTAGGCCAATTTTGAAATTGTATTAAACAAAACACGACCCTTTGGTGTTATAAGGTATGTTTAGCGTTATAATCGCCAGCGGCCAGGAAACAGGGTCCTAATGATATTGTGGTATATATATTGAAAATTTTAATTGAAAATCGAGGTAGGAAATAAAAAGATTTATTTACTATGTTTCGATTGAGCTCTTCAACACAAATGTTCGTTGCTTGCAGATAATCTTCACAATGATCACACATTAGTAGTGTTTGATTCGGGCTTTTATCAAAATGGCAGAACCTCTACAAGCTCTATCTCGACGGTCGGTGGTATCATATAATATACAACCATTGATTTTAAACGTATTTCTTGAGGTCAGATACGTTTTAGCAACCATCATAACTTCAATTTGTTTATTTTTAAGAAAGTTTCTAGTTCATTCTTATGTTGGCGGATTACGCGTGAGTTAAAAAAACAAATTTTTAAACAGTTAATGGCTTGTTAAGTACTGATTGTCATAAGTGTTTACTTGATTTGTTACCTGTGTTCGAGGGGGATTAGGTTTCGGTCCCACCGAACGCTTGACGATAGAGTATACATGGCATCCTCTCTAGTTAACGATACTAAATTTGTTTACGTTGGCGTCGTTTTAGGACTTATCGCAAAGAAATGTATCATGCAATTCATGGCATACGACGATAACAGCATTATCCCTTATTATGACCAAATTATTGTCAGTCTGACATTGGACGGGACCATTTATTTTGTTCGGCTCCTCTATCCTGATTCTTCTGTACAGTATATATTTCAAATGGTAAATGGAATGCGGTTCCTTTTAAGCTTAACGTCGCCGGGTTCTAACTCAACTTGAATATTTGTTACATTTTTTATTTTAAAGCCCTTCTCTTCTAAAAAATTTTTTATTTCATCTGGCTCCACGCATGAGTCAATGCCCTTAATCACTCCTTGAAGACCTTAACTGCTCTTCAGTTGGTAAGTAAAAATTTTTTGGTTAATTGCTTCAAATTTAGAAATTACTTTTATTTATTATTATATGTCTATGGAATTATATTCCTTACATACAATTTAAAAAATAACTGATTACAAAATGTTACACATAAAAATATAATACATAATTAACAATAAAATTACTAAGTGTTAAGAAATGTGATTATTGCCCTTTTTATAGCATCAGGATTTAATGAAAAGTCAGTAAAACTATATAAGTTGTTAAATGCATTGCTCATTCTCCTGAGAGGGTCAGCATTAGCATAATTAGCTCTAACAAATGTTACTGATAAAGGTATGTAATAACGGAATGGACGTTGAGGAATGTTGAGAGAAATATCATTAATCAAAAATCCACAGCAGATGTCACCATTAATAACATTGAATAAAAATGACACATTAAGCATAGTTCTACGACTTTTTAATGTAGGAAGTTTAATAAGAGCAAGTCGGGCAGCATATGAAGGCAAGTTCAAGGGGTTAAAACGTAATCCACAAAGACAAAACAACAGGAATTGTTTTTGGACCGACTCAATGGCATTGGAATGGATTTGGTAAATAGGGTCCCATATTATCGATCTATATTCAAGAATAGGTCGAACTAGTGCTATGAATAAAGTTTTACCAATATACGGATCATTAAACTCTTTAGCCCAACGTTTTATATAACCCAGTGTACCCCTTGCTCTATTTATTATGGTTGTTATATGCAGAGTAAAACTCCATTTAGGATCAAAAAATATACCAAGATCTTGGAAGCTGTCAACTAATTCCACTTTATAATCACCCAAAAAAAAAAAAAAATCAGCAGCAATCGGGTTATTTCTTACAAAGCGCATTGATTTACATTTCTTTAAATTCAGCTAAATAAAATTGATGTTGCACCATTCATTAAATGAGTTTAAGTCCTTTTGAAGTCGATGGTGGTCTACAAGTTGGTTATAGGTTAGATAAACTTTGACATCATCAGCATACATTAAAATATTCGAGAATTTTACAACATTAGGCAAGGCATTAATAAACAAGGAGAAAAGCAGCGGTCCAAGGTGGCTTCCTTGAGGTACTCCAGAAAGAACATTAATATTTTTAGAATAACTGCTGTTAAAGCAAACGGTTTGTGTCCTATCCGATAAATATGAATATATCCATTTTATGCAATGCTCCGTAAAACCAATCAATTGTAGTTTCCTAACAAGAAGCAAATGATTAACTTTATCGAATGCTTTGCTAAAATCAGTGTAAATGACATCGGCCTGATTTTTTTGAAGAAATCCGCGGTTAACAGCGATAGTAAATTGTAAGAGATTTGTTGTCGTAGAACTTCCTTTACGAAATCCATGCTGATAAGCAGATATTATATTTGCAACTTAATAACTCAAATGTTCTGATATAATTTTTTCGAAAACCTTCGGTATAGCACTCAGTTTTGCAATTCCCCTGTAATTTTCAATAAGAGACTTATTACCCGACTTAAACAAAGGAACAATATACAACTCTCTCCACAATTTAGGCAAATAGGCACATTTAATAGATGTGTTGAATAAAACTGTCAGAGGGATTGCTAAGGAATCTGCACACTTTATTAACACACAGCTACGAATTTTATCCGCGCCACAACTGTAAGAGAACTTCAGTTTTTTTAGATTATTTGTAATCGTATACACGTCAAGAAGCACTAGAGTTAATGCATTGCTTGCCTCCAGGGGAAATGGATAATTGACTGAGTTATCATATGTTGAATTCGAGTAGGTATTTGAGAAAAAATCAGCAAACATGTTACTTATAACTGTATCATTACTTGATTCAATTTGTCGATAAGTCATTGATGTAGGTTAACCAACGGTTTTTTTTCTTTGAGTTTATAAATTTATAGAACGACTTGGGATCACGTTTTAAATTCAATTTGATTTTTTTTTTAAATAACGATTATAACAAATTTTGTTTAAACTGGCATATTCAGCCCTGCTGACGGAATATCTTAGATAATCTACAGATGATCCCGATCGCTTGAATACTTTATAAAATTAATTTTTTCTATTTTTTGCTCGAGAAAGCTGCAAGTTATTCCAAGGCGGTCCCAGTAATACTTTAGATGTGCGTTTTAGAATACACACGTCCATAAAAGAACATAGCTTGTTGTAAAACACATCAACTATACGGTACACGGAATCACTTGAGTTTGAAGAATATGCCAAGATGTTACTCCAGTCAGTATTACTTATAAGATAATTTAACATGTTGTAGTTAGCTCGTTCAAAAGAAAATACTTTTCCAGTACTAACATTTAATGATACAGTACAATCCGAAGGAATAGATACAATAACTTCAAAAGCAGGATGATATCGATCTTCCGGAAGAGTAATAGGGTTGGATCGTTTAATATAACTGTCATCTCTTTCATTTACAAAAATTAAATCCAGTATTTTAGCAAAATCATTTAGTATTCCATTTGCGAAAATCATCCTTAGTATTGACCTGTATTTTTGTCTCGTTTATACTACCACGCTTTATTGCTGTTCCATAAAACGAATTTTCACCTATCAACGCGATCAAACTCTTTATTAACTCATTTGAGTTTTGCTCTCTTAGATATCTCGGGGGTGGCTTCGGCAATTTGATGACATTTGTTGCTTCAGAGGATTCATTGTCCATAATTGAAAAACGATTTTGGGAACGTATTTTATCAGTTGGGCCATCTTTTAATGCTTTTGGTATCAAAGCAACTGCTGACGTAAGGCTGCGACCCCATTTATGTACTGTTATGTACCTTCAATACCAATTTGTACTTGAGGCTTTTGGCAACTTTTTAGTTGTGATACAGAATTTTTCATTGTGACTGATTTAGGGTTAATCCTCTTATTACTTATTAAAATTGTTTAAGCGCTGCGACAACACTTACAGGTACAGGTTTAATATTTGTTGTTGTATTGACATCAACCGTTTTTGTTTACAGGAACCGCGTACGAGTAATAGGTTTAGCCGTTAGGCATTTACTATCATCAATTTTGTTATTTATTTCTGCATTGCTAACACTTTACTTTACTGTTTACTGTGCTCTTCTTATTATTTATTATGTTGTTGTAACACCGAAATAAAAAAAAATAATAATTTCTTGCACAGATTATATGTATGTATGTACCAGAGAATGACAAAAGTATCATTTTAAGTACTCTTTTAGTATTGTCGCTGTCACACGCACATAGCATAGAGAGGTGACACGAGACGGGAGATATTGTTTTTTATGTATGTAAGTATTGATTTGTATGTTGTGCTCATGGCCCAAATAGTATTTCTGCGCAAAACTACAACAATGCAACAATAGAAAAAACAACACACATTTTGTTTGTGTAAATTATGTTAAAGATGTCAAAACTCAAGTGTAAAAAATGGACAAGATGTCAAAAGCAATTGCTACAATAACAATTGCTACACAAAAACGCAACTCTACAAAATATCAGTAGGCGTTTCCAGCAGACCTACTAATTGGGCCATGGTTGTGCTAATAAGAAAGAGTGTAACCGCCACTCAATACATTAGACGCCGTTCTGTAACTATTTATAATTCAAACGTTTCATTTTATGTTTATATTCGCATAGTTTTTGCAGAAACCAAAGTAGTTCTCGGTTTACAAATAGCGTACTGCCGCCTCAAACATTTTTATTTGTGCCGTAAGAGTTAACCCATCTTTAATTTTTTTTTTCTTTAATTTCGAAGATACCAATTTAGGATATAAAAATTAAACGTTTTATATATACTAGCGTTTGCCTAATGGTCAAAATCCGACCATAAATTTTTATGTAAATATGAAGAAAACATAGTACATCTAAGTATATATGAATTTACATGTTTTGAGCATTTATTTGTTCCGTCTTAGTTGATCGATTTGGCGATGGACCAACCTCCGGTTCATATTTTATCTTCCACGTGAGTTAATCTATTTTGTAAGTTCAATATAAAAAATATCAGAAAAAATCAATTGAAAAACGAAATAGTATCAAAAAGTCTTCTCTTATAGATTCTAATCCGCTCAGGACATTGCATGTTTATAATTTTATTTTTATGTATGTAGACATACATTGGCACTGCTGATGTTACAAAAAAATGTATTTTATTTATCAAAAAAAAAAATGTACATAGTCCCATACCTGGCTAGTGATCAAAGCACATTTTTGCTAAAACATTTCATACAAAAATTTTTTTTTCATATTTAAGCAGTAGTGCCAAAAATACTGAAGGTACCCATGTATATTTTCTTACACATAGATATTTTATATGTATGGCAGATAACCAAAACGCATTCATGGGTATTGCATAATATCTGCATAACATTCATGTATTTAAGTTTACTGAATATGGTTGCGTGAAATATTGCCGTGCATAAGTATAAGCATAAGTATAAGGATATACACAATAACGTAACGCGTGGGTAAATACCTCTGTATATTATTATTATGGGTACTTGTTGTCATTCTCTGGTATGTACAATGTATATTGTACATACATACATATCGTTACCTAAAAGGCAAAAGGCCCTATCCAACATTTTGAAAATTTTACAGGAGAAGCAAAAAACTATTTAAAATGGTAAATTGATAAATTGCCTTAAACTGTTCATAATTAATTTTTCTTCTATTTTTCTACTAAAACCTACCAGTGGTTTTGACAAGTAACAATTTTGCATGTAATGGAAACTGTTAGTTACGCCTATTGGCGTTTATCATATACTATTTTGTAGATAGGGCTTTTTGTTAATAAAATCTCTAGTTATGGACGAAAGATTCCAAAATTTGTTGTGGAAATTTATGTTGATGCAATACATTAGAATCAATGAAAAAGTCGATTTTTAATTTTTGGTTAGTTAGGGCCTTTTGCGTTTTAGGTAACGATATATTTTTTCTTTTAGTAATTATATTTTTCACTTTTATATTAAATTAGCTTAACTCAGTGCGCTTCGCTAGCCTCATTATATAATAATGTAATTTTTTTCAATACATATCTCGTGCACTGTTTATGAAGTTATTTGTACCAAGTTTAAATACTCTTACTGTTACCATTAATTAGTTGTACAGAAATCTATATGGTATTTGTATTGAAGTTGTCCCGCCTATGTCTTCAACAAGGCAGTGGGACTTTTACAGATAATGTTAATTTCTAATCAAGTCGTTTGTTCCAAATTTGTAAATTGTAGCTGTGGCCATTCTGAAAATATATACAGAAATCTTGTCGGATCCACGCCAACTTCTTTGTTACAAATTCTGTCGATATATTGATAACCATTCTAATTGTACCAAATTTGGGCAATTTTACACTTACAGTTCTTCAAATATACAGGATTCTATTATGTGCCACGCCCACTTTTTGACTGATGTTGCGTACTGATCACCAATATTTTAAACTTTCTCTTTTGCCTTTGTATGTGATGTTCCACGCCCAGTTATCCACCCCCACCTTCTTTTTGACAGATGTTGCGTAGCGATAACCCCGCTATGTATAAGACATTTGGACAATTTTAACCATTATTTAGATATAAATAAATCTATGTTATAACACGCCCACATCTTCAACCCTGTCTAAATATTGTCGGATGTTGTGTATTGCCTACCAGGATGATTGAACCTAATTTGGAAATGTTGGCTCTTGTCGTTACCCAGATATAATAACGATATCTACAATCTCTTTGTATTGGAGGTGCCACTCCCACATTTCCAATCCCACCCACACTTTACGGATGTTGTCTATTGATGATTAAGATGCTTTTGCCTGGCTCTTACCGTTCTTCAGATATACAAAAATCTATTATGTCTTTATATGGAACGAGCCGCTGATAACCCAGCTATGCGTACCAAATTTGCACAACTTTTCCCTTACCGTTCTCTAGATATAAGTAAATCTATATTTTGCCACGCCTACTTCTCCAATCCCGCCCAGGTTTTGTCAGATGTTGTGTATTTCTAACCAAGATGCTTATACCTTATTTGGAAAAGTTGGCTTTTGCCGTTCTCCAGACATACAGATACCTATAATGTCTTAACATGGGAGGTGCCACGCCCACTTCTCTTATCCCGTCCGTTTTTGGAGAGGTTGTGTATTGATACCCAAGCTATGTGTACCGAATTTGGCCATTTTTTCTTCGACTGTTCTCCAGATATCAATAAATCAATTTTGCGCCACGCCCAGTTTTCCAAGCCCTCCCTCATTTTGTCGGATGTTGTATATTGATAACCAAGATGCTTGTACATATTTTGGAAACTATGGCTCTTGTCGTTTTCAATATGTAAAGAAATCTATAATGTCTTTGTATGGGAGGTGCCACGCCTGCTCGTCCAGTCCCGTGTGAGGCAGTGTATAGATGGCCCAGCTATGTGTACCAAATTTTGACAATTTTACTCTTACCGCTCTTTATATATAAATAAATATATTTTGGGCCATGCCCACTTCTCCAAATGTCGAATAATGTGTATTGATAACCAAAATGCTTGTACATAATTTAGAAACTTTGGCTCTTGTGGTTCTCCAGATATACATAAATCTATAATATCTTTGTATGTGAGATGCCACTGCCACCATTCCAATCCCGCTCATTTTTTTTGTTGATTTTTTGTCGATCAGTCGATTATGTATCGAGAACCCAGTTATGTGTACCAAATTTGGACAATTTTTCTCTTACCGTTCTTTAGATATAAATTAATCTATTTAGTGTCACGACCACTTATCCAATCCCACCCAGACGTTGTCAGAAGTTGTGCATTGTCAACTAAATTGCTTGTACTAAATTTGGTCTTTCCGTTCTCCAGATATACAGAAATTTATATCGTCTTAGTATGGGACGTGCCACGCCCACCTAAATTTTAAAACATATAAATAGCCTGTCGATCCTTCCAGACCATCAGTTATAATATGCTGTAAAATTTTCATGAAGATCGGTTCAGCGGCTTAGGCGGCTATAAGGTATAAACAAACAAACAAATAAACAAATTTATCTATATAGATAATGTATATTAAAAATTTTTCAATTAAAGCGTCCATTCGCTTGTAAAATAATACTATTTAAAAAAAATTACGTTAAAAAAAATGGAATGCGGAGTTGAAAAAACACGTCTGCTCAACGAGCACGGCCGAGAAAGTGAAAAAGTTATGACCAAAATATAAATAAATATAATGTTTTAAAAATATCTATTATCGGGAACCATTGATCTTCCCGAGGCCAAGTTTTGTGGTCCTAGTAAATGGTCATGATAAAAAGGTCATGGGTACGAGCTAGTTTATAATAATTTATAAAAAAAATATTAGTTTTAACCGCGGACACTTTTCCTCCCAACTTTTAGCATTAATGAAAATAAGATTAAAACATTTTTTAAGGCTGGGGTTTTGAAATCTCAGTTGAACTAGGTTTAGTCAATCTGAAAACACATTTTTGTAGCCATTACAGTTTGTATAAAAAATTTTGACGGTACAGCTTAGTTTAGGGTTTACCTTTTAATAGAGTTGATGCATAACAACAGCCAAAAAAATTTGCTTATTTTTGATATACGAGTAGATATATAAGAATAAAAGGAAAAAATATATTTTTTGGAAAAACTGGATAACTTTATTTTAATTTAACGTTCTGAGTCAAATAGTTATTGTTTTTCCCCAAATGATTAGTAAAGTTGCCTTAATTCCGTTAAATATAAGAATAAGTTTAAAAAAATTTTTTTTGGAAAAACTGGTAACTTTATGTTTCCAAAAAACAAGGTAACTGACTTAGATTTTCCGTTTAAATGTCCTAAACTTCTGGGTGCAGTATTCACGAAATATAACATTCACACTAAAGGCCTCATTACACAGATAACTACACAGATATGTTACTAGAGGGAAGATTTTGCGTTTTTTTTTTTTCTTTTTTTTTTTTTTTTTTTTGTCTCTTTCTTAGAAAGCTGCAAATACAATGAACACAAATTTATTAAGTTGAGATTTATTTGCAAAACTGTTGTAAACATTAACTTTTAAGTTTATCGCAACAGTAGTAAATAATATTTAAGTAAATAAATAACATCCACCACCTGGATAACTACCTTGCCGCGATGTGGTGGCTTAAGTGTCGGCTGTAGTGTCTGTCTTGGAACTTGAATCCGGACAGTTGAGTCGGAACAAGTTTAAAGGCAGACGCTCTAAGGCCAGCATGACCAAGGGTTATCCATTCCTCATCCTATTCCCTTCACCTACATTCCTTCCCCCCCCCCCCCCCCTTGTTATTCCCACTTCCCCCACTTTTAAGGTCAAGGTGGTTGATAGCAGTGCCGAGGACCTGGATGACTAGTTAGTGGTTAAAGAAACTAGTCGCGAACAGCTTCCCTCTGACGCTGATGGCAAAGGTCAGTTGTAATTCTAGCCTAGTCCGTGCAAGCCGTCACTGCGCGAGATGGTCCTTTGTATACGTGCATACTCGTGGGATTGGAAACTGGACGATTTCAAGATAAAACAAAATACGGACATAGTGACAGAAGTTGGTGCAGGGAGTATCACTGACAACTCAACAGGCCCGTTGTCAGATTCAGACTCGGATCTGCTGGGTGCTCACAGGGATATTCTGCTGCAAGAAAGTCAGTTAATGACAGAACTGACAGAGACCAACTGGATGGGCTCGACAATGGACTCACTGACACGCTCTGGGGCCTCGGAAAGACTCGGTGATTTGACCTTGGACTCTGATGATGAGCACGAAATAGCTATGATTTCGGCTCATGGTCAGGACCAGAGGGTTGAACCAGCGACTTTTGTGGCCACATTCGAGACAGAGAGCAAATTGGCGAGTACATCGAAATCCATTGTTCGGCAGGATGTGACAGAACAGGTCACATCGGAGAGCCGATCGAATCTAGGAAAAGCCAAGAGTGGTGGGAGAGTCTCTTTAGCCTTTCTAGAAAAGATAGCTAAGAAAGACTCTTCACTGCACGATGGGCGGGATAGGCATTTGCTGAGGATGCACCGGAAGAACACTGCTGGATTCGAAAGAATCCACGGTTCTTTCGATGTCATCCTAGGGCTTCCCTATCCTGCGGGGTATACAGCAGAGGCTGCTGAGGAATCAAAAGTTGTCAGTAAAGACAAAGGATCCTCACCAGATTCTGCTGGCGTATCCTCTTACAAGGAAGATAGAAGGAGGGAGGGTAAGAGTTCACCACCCAGCCCTCTTAATGGTGACAGATTGGTCACGGTTAAGGGAGCTAGGCCTATGGACGAATTACCCACAGTGGACCAAGAGTCTCTCAGGAAGTTGAAGTCGATGAGTGGGGTTGCGATATTTGGGTTGGGGTCTATCAGTTTTAGGTTTCCCAAAAATGATGGACCCTAAGAGGCTGAATGTGGTGCAGATAAACCTGCATCACTGTGAAGCAGCCTCAACCGAATTAGTAACTCACCTCATCGATAACAACGTGGACGTAGCCTTAATCCAAGAGCCCTGGATCAACAACAACCGGGTAGTTGGATTAAAGGCCACGGGATATACACTGTTCGTACCCCACACGGATGAGAAGGTTCGGACTTGTATAATGGCAAGAAATGAGCTGAAATTTATGTTGTCTCATTCTTTCAGCAATGGAGACCTCACAGTTGTTACAGGTGAAGCTATGGACAAAACGGTCCTAGCACTGGCATCGGTATACTTACCATATGAGGCTACCGATCCACCTGGTGTGAAAGTACGTGAGTTGGTGGAGCACTCGAGCAGAAGTGGCTCGAGACTGGTACTAGGTTGTGACGCTAATGCACACCATACCCAATGGGGAAGTACCGACATCAACAAAAGGGGTGAGTCTATGTTTGATTTTATTATTGCTAGCAATCTTTACATCTGTAATAGGGGGAATACGCCAACATTCAGAACTAGAGATAGGGAGGCAGTAATAGATGTAACATTGACGAACTATAGAGACTTAGTAGATGATTGGAGGGTGGCTTTGGAATTTTCCTTCTCTGACCATGGTCGTATATCCTTTAATCTAAACTTCGAAAAGTCAAAAAGGCGTCCTTATAGGAATCCAAGGAGGACGAATTGGGATACCTTCTCGGGATTGGTGAATAGTAACCTTAGAGTTACACACGATTGGGGGTCGACTTCGGCCGGCGTGGAGCACATGGTGGGTACCTTTACGGAGGTGTTAATCAGTAGCTATGAGCGATCTTGTCCGTTAAATTTTCCGGGTAGGCGCTCGCAACCGAGATGGTGGACAGGTGAGTTGAGGACTCAAAGGACCACTGTCAGAAGGTTATTCAATAGAGCGAAGCATACGCGTAGGGATGAGGACTGGAGTAACTTTAGGATAAGTTATAATAGGTACAAGGGAGATATTAGAAGGGCTAAAAGGGACTCGTGGATCAAATTTAGCGAGTCAGTTGAATCTGTGAATGAGATGTCCAGGTTCAGAAGGATTTTATTCAAGGACCCTGTGGTCCCGGGATTTATTCAGAGACCGGACGACTCATGGACAGAATCTAGCTCCGAATCTCTCTGTTTGCTTATGGAGACTCACTTCCCGGGTTGTTTGGATCCGGGAACGGGGGAACAGGTGGGGTGTGGTAACCCCTTTTCTGGATCAGGCTCGGGGGGTGAGATAAGAGAGGCGGTGGGGGATATCATCACCTTGGATAAGGTTACATGGGCGGTTAATACTTTTGGGTCTTACAAATCGGCAGGACCAGATGGTATATTTCCGGCTATGCTACAGAATATCCAGGGATCATCACTCCTATTGCTGGTGGAACTATTTAGGGTATGTCTGCTAAATGGCTACATTCCTAGAGGGTGGAGAGAGGTCAGGGTTATCTTCATACCTAAGGCAGGTAGAACCGGTCACTCTAAACCCAAGGATTTTATACCTATCAGCCTATCGTCTTTTCTTGTGAAGACATTAGAAAGACTGATTGATCTACATCTGAGGACGAAGATTGACGCCGGCATCATCAGCGGCGCTCAGCATGCCTATCTTAAGGGTAGGTCTGTTGAGAGTGCGCTTCATGATGTGGTGGGTTATATAGAACGGGGATTGCGAGACAAGGAATACACCTTGGCGGCTTTCCTGGATAAAGAGGGGGCCTTTAATAATGTGAAAATAGAGGCCATAAGGCAGGCACTGAGTGATTTAGGGGTTTCGTTATTCTTGGTCGAATGGATAACTCTGATGCTTACCAGCAGAGTTATTCACTCGGACTGGGGAAACGAGCGCTTAAGGAAACTCGTGACTAGGGGGACACCACAAGGGGGAGTTCTCTCTCCCTTATTGTGGCTCTTGGTTGTCAATGTCGTTCTGGGACGTTTTGACAGGATAGGTCAGAAGGTCGTCGCCTACGCGGATGATGTAGTTTCTGCCGACAATTAGCGATGTCATGCAAGGGGCGCTGGGCGAACTGTCAGCATGGGCGACTGATAAGGGCTTGGGAGTTAATCCGGAGAAGACAGAATTAGTTCTTTTCACTAGGAGGTACAAGGTGGAGAATTTTAGGCTGCCGGTACTAGGGGGAGTAGAGCTTAGGCTATCTGATAGTGCTAAGTATCTAGGAGTTTTTCTGGACAGTAAGCTGTCCTGGAGGAGGAATACTCAGGAGAGACTAAAGAGGGGTCTCAATGCATTCTATGCTTGCAGATCGTCGATAGGTAGGAGTTGGGGACTCCGGCCGTCAGTTGTGGGATGGCTGTACACTTCGGTGGTTAGACCCATTCTTACGTATGGATGCTGTGTTTGGTGGGAGGCATTGAAACTAGCTAGTCGGAGGAACTTCTGTCTAAGGCTCAGAGGTGTGCTTCGATCGGCATGACAGGTGCCTTGAGAAGTACCCCTCAGGCGGCTCTGGATGTTATTCTTCATCTTCTGCCTATAGAGCAGTATGTGAGGGAAATGGCAGCAAGGAGCATTCTTAGGCTGAGGGAGCTAGGACTGTTAGGAAATTTCACGGAGGGTCACTCGCGGATCTTGAGTGAAATTAGTACTAGTGGTTATCACCTAGGCTCGCCCGGCTCTACGGATTATTTGGTCACTAGGGTCGATTTTGGGCGTCTGCCAGAGGTGATATTGCCTTCTAGGGAGAGCTGGTCAGGGCAGGGCAGATTGTATAGGGGATTTGCTATTTTCACTGATGGCTCGAAGATGAAGGGCACGGGTGCGGGGGTCTACATTGAGGATCTGGATATCAGAAAGTCATATAGACTTCCCGACGACTGCAGTGTATTTCAGGCGGAGGTTCTGGGGGTTCTCAGGGCCGTGGAATTGGTAGGAGCTAACATTGCCAAGGGCTCGGAGGTCACTATATATGTGGACAGCCAGGCGGCTCTTAGGGCCTTGAAGGGCTGTTATGTGAACTCCAGGCTAGTGGACGATTGTAGGAGGGCTCTAGGAGTAATCTTAGGGAATTATGTTGTGAGGCTCTGCTGGGTACCGGGTCACTGCAACATCACCGGCAATGAGATAGCTGATGAGTTGGCAAGACTGGGCTCGGAAATGGAAGATCCTGACAGTTTGCAAGTGGTCAGGCCTCCAATGGGCTTCTATTTTGGGAGAATTAGGGAATGGATTCTGAACAGGACTAATCGGGCTTGGCGGGGCCGAACGGACTGCCGAGTATCGCGCACGCTGTGGCCGATGCTTAGTAGGTCAAATTCGGACGCGCTGCTGGGTAAGAGTAGGGCCTGCGTCAGGACCATGATAGGTATTATCACGGGCCACTGTATGATAGGCAGAATGGCGGTGAGAATGGGGTCTGGCTTATCGGATATATGTAGGCTGTGTGAGGACCCAGAGGAGCTGGAGACTGTTGAGCACTTTCTGTGCCACTGTCCCAGGCTACAGAACAGCAGGCTGAGGTGGCTAGGTAGCAGATTCCTGCACGAATTGGGAGATGTCTCGGGCTGCGGGCTCGAGAATCTGACGGGATTCGTAATGGGAATGACCTGGTTGCGCGGCAGGAGGCTGGGAAACATGTAGGGCAGTTTTTCCTGTTTGGTAGGGTTGTGTTTTGCTTGTTCTGTCCGATTTCTTATCTTCCACTATCTTCCTTCTCTGTGCTTTCACCATTAACTTCTCCTACTCTGTCACACTAGATATCTTTCTCTTCTTTCTTTCTTTGTTTCACTAAATAAAGGCATCACAATGGACCATAATGGTCTCTGGGTGAGGGTGTGAAGTTTGCTTCACACCAGCCTTTCTAACCTAACCTAACCTAAATAAATAACATTATAAAGCAAAACAATTTTACTAAATACATTTGTTTGCACAATATAAAACGTTGGTTGAACTCATGCTTTTGTTAAAAGTGGTTTGTGTTTTGTTATTTTTGTTTTGATCACGCAATTTGTGTTGTAGCGGCTTGTTTTTACACATTTCCACTTCACTACCAAAAAACGCTTGTTGTCTCTTTCTTCGAAAGCTGCCTTCGCAACTGATTTGGGCCTTTTTCATACTTTTTACATACATATCTGTGTGCAATATGTGCCTCATTAGTTTTTACTTTCTGTTGCCGTTCTGTTTCGTTGCTTTCTGAAACAAATATTTTGTAATTACTTTTTATGTGAAAGAAAAACATTGCAATTGTAGAAAAAAACTTTTCTTAAAAAATCAATAATGAATATATTGTGTAAAATATACACACTTTGGCCGTAACTTAACGTTGAATTCTATTTTCAACAGATTTATCCGCCACAAAACAGAACTAAAAAGGCAAAACACACACAGACTTTCAATTTAACAGAAACAAAACAGCTGATCCATAATAGAACAGAACGTACAAACTAATTCTGCCTTTAATCCTAACACAGGGTCTCCACCTGAGGTAAGATTTTTATATTAGCAAACGTCAAATTCAATCGCAGAGAATATTATCTTACATGTGGACTCTCAAATAGTCTTTATATTATAATAAATGTTATGAGACAGTTATTATAAGAAATCTTATAACAACTATGTTATAAGATGAGCTGTCAAAAATACACATATACAAACACATATAAAACAATAATAAGCCACCATTATTAAAATGTGTAATTTATTAATGAAAATAGTGCCAATCTTGTGAAAAGTGTTTAAAAAACAATATTTTAAATTAAAAAATCAAAAAACTAAAATAAAAGAATAAAAAAAATACAAGTTTACTGTACGAGAGAGAATCAGTCGATTATGAAATCTTATAAGATACGTGTTCCCCTTGTTTAATATTAGGATAAACATAAAGAAATGTGCTCTCTCATTCTGTCGACACTCTCTCAGATATTATATCAGATATTATCTCAGGTGGAGACCCTATGTAACCCAATCAACACAATCAAAAAACAAAAATTTTTTATTGCAAATTCAAATTTTTGATGTTTTTACTAATTATAGTGTAACTTTTTTTTCTTTTTTTTTTTTGTCCGATTTGTTTGGAACAAATTAATATTTAAGATATGAGTGCAAAGAAATAAAAAAAGGGTTTGCCTTAATAGCGGGCCTTAAAACTTTGAATATGTAATTGAAATCTATCCGATAAACACAGTATGGATATGTGCTGAAAGAGGAAAAATATATCCTTGTAACTGTGTTAAGTTTGCGTAATTAAAAATAAAGTTCTCAGGATTTTTAGAAATAGCCTAACTAACTGCAAAAAAACAATATTTCGCGAATATATCGAAAACACCTCTGAAGAAAAATAAATGAATGTCATATTCGTTTGGGGTAAAGAAAAAATTTAATATTGAGTTTATGGCAAACATTTTAAAGTTTGTGAACGAGTGAAAAATACAGGAAGAAAATTTTTTACTTCACATTTTACAGTCCGATTTTAAGATAAATATTTTTTAAGATATTTATTTAAAAAAAAAAAAAGATAAACAAGGCATCACAATGGACCGTATTGGTCTCTGGGTGAGGGTGTGAAGGAGACTTCACACCAGCCTTTCTACCTACCTACCTATCTATTTAAAAAAAAATTGACTACTATGGTGAAGTTATATATAATTCGGCAAAACCCAATATAGTGTCTTACCAGTTTCAATTACTTACTGTCAATATCTGTTTCAATGGTAACATTAATAATACCTACATTTAAATAGTCAGGTTGATTTTCAATTATATCTGGCACAATATATCTTGCCGGCACTGTTTGCTTTGTAGAAAAGGGGCCATAACTTGCTCTAATAGATACAGCCTGTGTTGTCTGTACAACAGTAAACCGATCTATAGATAATACTGAATCATAAGAAGTCCGAGATTTAAGTGGGAGAAGCAGCGACGCATGCGTTGTAGATATCTCAGATACTACAGGTGGTTGGCGAGAGTGTTTAAGAAAAAATCCACTATCCGTAGACTCGAAGTGAACTTCCACGCAATTGTACAAATCTGAAATGATAAGACATTTTATTTGATTATCTTTTATGAGTAAAAATGCATTTAAAGTTAAAAATGTGTGTCCCAATATTAAAAAGTATAGTCCGTGAAGACCCACCATGTGATATCCCACACCACAGTTTCTACATGTAAATTTTTAAAAGCTTACGATAATCATGAACCCGCAAAAAAAATTAAGTTACAGTCGAACTTCTTTACAATGAAGCTCTCCCTATAATAAATTGATTTTAAAAACTCTGCTTTTTCATTAGCATTTTAGTGTAATTTGATTTTCTTATAATGAATTTCCACATTTTTTCTCGACAATGAACAAATTTTTTAAATATAAATTGGACTTATGCATTATCTCCATGTAAGGAATTTTTTTAACAAAATTTGTTGGGGGATGGCCAAAAAAATGTCTCGATAGTAAAAATTTTTACTGCAGTCGACCTGCCTACCAGGTGCTGGTAGTCAGCTAGTCTATCAGCGCCGAGGTTGCGGGTTCGATTCCCGCCAGAGACTCTGGTCTCCTGCAAACAAGCGTATAGCTTCGCGGGATTAGCATAGGTAATATTTAAAAAAAAAAATTAAGTTGAACTTTATCAAGTATCTAAACATGCAATGCAGCTACATATTCAAAAAAATGTAGAAAACAAGCATGACCTAAGACCCTAGAAAGAATATAATCACATACATGTGATTGTTTATAATTTCCGTTCCCACAAAACGCCAGACGCAAACGTCAGCGCACTTCTTTAAAATCACAATTTAAGATTTAAACAAAACAAACATCTACTGCTACAAAATAAGCAGCAACAATAAATATGCTTACCATGTTAATTGTTCTTTCTCACAACTGATTAATTTGTTAGTTTTAAGCTTTAAAATGTTGTGAGTTAAGCTACGGTCACACTTGGCACATACTTGACGAAAAAAACGGGACCAACAGGAAAACTACTACATATATAATTTTCTTTAATTCTAATATTTATTTGTATAATAATACCGCATCTTACAAAAAACAGCGTTTTGCTATGTCTAGCAGTATAATCAGTTTTATTTTTGATATTAAGACCATGTTAAATTTACTAACTATAAACAGAAGTAGTGGTTATACTTATTTGATCAAATAGCTAATAAGTGTGACCGTAGCTTTAGTTTTAATTTTCAGTTTGGAATAAAAACTCAAAAGGAACAAAAGTAAAGTTTTATTTTAATTGGCGCAGTCGGTAAAGCAAGGAAAAACAAAAACGAATTTGTTTGTTAAAGAAAACGTATCTAAAAACCATAGAAGATATTCGACAAAGAAAACGAATTTTGAAATTAAAGAAAATTAAAAGAAAAGAATGAAGTATTTTCTAAGGACTGAGTTTCCACAGCTGAAAGTCTCTGGGAGAAATCTGGTTTAAAAGAAGAAAACAGGCGGAAGATAGTTGGCCATTCATATATAGGCGTAGAACTCCAGCAGACGATAGTGAATATTGCAAGGTTCAACTGCATATGAACAGTTTGTGTGGGTGAACTGAATAAAGTGTAACCGGAAAACAAAGGTTTTGCCACTCATTATTAACCAAGATATTCAGGTTGTACAGAAATAGATTTTTGAAGCCGCAAACACACGTAAAAACAAAAAAATTTTTGTCATCCCAAGTGCAAGAAAATTTTATATAAAATTAAAAAAAGAACCCCTAAATCAAAAATTTAATTAAAGTTTTGAACAAAATTTTAACAAAAAAAAAGAAGACGAAATTAATGATTTAAAAGAAACAAAACAATTTTTTGAGAATAATATAAAGACTAATTAAACTGTGTATGAGTTTTGGTCTGTTTGAAAGTTTCCGAGAGCATATATAAATATGGATCTATCTTTGTTTTAAATTTCATTAAAATTGGTGTGATAGGGATCACAAAGACTCTATTCTGGAAAGCAGCTTGTATGGGGCCTGTATGAAATTAAGGACCGATTTACCCCATTTTCAATTGGCTTGGTCCTTGTGTCAATTAGTTAGGTCGACTAAGAAAGTGATTCTGAGTCGATCGGTGGGTGTAGGAACAATATTTTATGGTGTTACACACATCAGCACAAATGCATAAAAGCCTCTCCACTATGGTGGTGTGGGTACAATTAAAGAAGTAAAAGTGATTTTTTAACGAAATATAGCTTTATATCAAAGTGCTTACGTTAGGAACAAAGTTACATTGAAAACAACAAAACCAAAAAATGGAGAAATTGGTGGTAGCTAGGAAGTGAATTTGCTCAATACAACAGTTTAACGGAAATACTTCAGACCTGCCAAATTTAATTCAACGAGTTGGATCATTATCCTCTATTATGGAACCTCTTACCGTAGAATTAAAAAGAATTCTGTTAGGCTATATAGAAGATCGATTGGTAGCTAGGGTCAGAAATCCAACCAATATGGTAGATGCTTATTCAATCATAAAAGAAAATGGTTATCTGAAATTTACCGGGCTCTTATAATACATAACAGAAAACAATTTCAAAATAATAACACTTATAGCTGTAAAAGAAATGATTCAATGAATTATAACCCAGGTTATAAAACTTAGGTTTATAAAAGATAATGGAGCAGATTTTAGCATTATAAGTCCCGGAGTTTGTAATGAAAAATGGAAGTCGAAATATAACACTTAAAGACTGTAATAACGACATTATAATTAGGAAAAAGTGTACAATACCACTTTTTTAAGAGTTTGGTCTGAAAATTTTTATGTAAAATTTTTAGAATACAATTTTGCTGATAGATTTGATGGACTCATAGGAAAAAATATATTGATCAGCCTTGATGCTAATATTTCCTAGATAGACCGAATAATTTCAACTGAATGCAGCATAATTAAATTAAATTAAATGGTTCAGTCTATGAATTAGGTACTTTGACATGAAAAGAGCCAAATATTTTCCATAATAGAATACAGGCAAGAGACCTGTTGTAATACATAACGTAGACTATCTTAACGAAAGGGAAATAAGAAGCTTGAGAAGTTTACTTTCCAAATACAATAACACATTTTATAGAGATAATAGTAGAGGTGAAAGGAGATAAAAGTTGCATTTTCATATGTACCTCCTACACCACCTTTTTTATAAACAGTGAGGATTACTTGTCCAGAACCGGCATAGAAGGTTCTTATGCATGCCGGTTCAAGATCACTCATATGCCGGTTCTCGACATAGGACTCCTGAATAAAATTGGGATCATGCATACACTGCGGGAAATATGAATAAGGAAATATTTGAGAAGCAGTTAATACTTTTTGTACTATTTGTAAAATATTTGCCACTATTTATAATATCACTACTGTATCAAATACGAATATAAGTGCAAAGTGGAATGGAGTGGAACGAAATCTGTTTATTTAGTGAAAGGTCTGAAAATTTTGCGCAGTGTAAGTGTTGCTTGTGAGTGCTCGTCTTGAATATTTATTTAGGATTTTGGTTATTAAATGTATATTAATTCGACAAATGGGTTCAGATAGAACGGATCGTGGGATATATATTTTTAGTTCGGAATGTTTATTTAGAATACTATATAATAATAAACTACGCTATATCGGCTTTCTGTAAATAGAAAAAATTTTGTATACGTATGTGATCAATATTGTAAAAATTTAAAACCAATTTCTTATTTGTCTTATGTTTTCACTTCACTATAGGATTTATTAAGTTTTAGTTTAACTCAGTCTTTTGCTTACATATAATAAAAAGAAGGAGTTCTCATTTTAGGGTTTGTTAATCTAAAATAGAATTAAAAATTTATTGCATGGGATGCCGCGCCGCGGCAGGATAGGTGGTAGTTCGCTAGTCTGTCTATCAGTATGAGTGTTGTAGATTTGATTATTATCAGAGACTCTGTTCTAATTCACTACAACAGACTAACGGCCTAAGTTATAAAAAATAAAGCATGTCAATAAAGGGTTTATGAAACGGATTTTGTATGAAATATCAGATATATTTTGCATGCATATCAGAATATTAAATGATATTGAAAAATGGATACATATAATAAAATCAATTAAGATGATCTGAAAAAGAGAATAATATATAGTTTTGGAATATTTAATAATGAAATATTAATTTTATTTGCTTATAGTTATTAGTTAAGAATTTAAAGATAATGAATTTTTCTAGTTTAATACCAATACCAACCCATATCACAGAATATATTGAAAAACCCTAACATATCTTACCATTCCATAACAATTTATACCATAGCAATCCATAAAACACCATAACCATCCATAAAATACTGTAGAATACCATTCAATACCATACCATACCAACCCGTATCACAAACACATTACAATACCATACAATATCATACCATATAATTCTATTCCATTCAATTACATGTCATTACAATCCAAAATATCATAACAATTCATAAAATATCATAGAATACCATAAAAATCCATAAAATTCCATAGAATTCCATACAATACCAATCATACCAACCCATACCACACAATATATTACAATACCATATAATTCCAAACCATTAAATTCCATGCTATAAGAACCCAAAAAATGCCATAGAATACCATAACAATCCATAAAATACCATAACAATCCATAAAATACCATACTACACCTACACATACCACACAATACATTACAATACCATACCATACAATTATATGCCATAGCAACCCATAAAATACCATAGAAAACCATACAATATAATAGATTACCATCTACGAGACTTTTTCCGAATTTAGTTTTAATACAACATATTAAAGACAGTATTTTTCTGAGTAAAATGAGATGTCATTTGTTGAAATCGGTTGAGAAATGAGGAAGTTATAGTACTTTTTGCGAACAAAAGATTGGAAACCTGTTTGGATTAGATTAGCATGAATTAATAAAATTACTTTAATCCAGTGTTTAAAAATGCTTGACTATTTTTAATGTTTTTGTAATTGCTTAACTTAACTTAAGAAAAAGAACACAGTAAAAGCAAAAAGCAAAAGCAAACGCAGAAAAAGTGAGAGTAAATAATTTATTTATTCTCACCATGTTTATGTTCTCAGCTTAAAAAGCCAGCCAAGCAACCACTTGAAAAAAAAAATTGCTGTTGCTGTAAGTAATAAGTTTTTGTTTATTTTTTTTTTGCTTTGGCTTAACTGTAAATTGATGTGCTTAAATTCAGCGAGTATTAACTTCTTTGCTGTTTTTGACTTCATTGCTGTTGCTTGCTGTTGCAGGCGTTAGTTTCCTAGAATATATACATAATTACATAACACAAAATAAACAAATTAGTTTAAAAAAACGTGTAGTTTCATTTACGTATGTATGTACCTATTTATTAAAAAAAAAAAACGCAAAATACCAAAAAAATTCGAAACAAATTCGACAGCAACAGCAAAGAAGTTAACTTGCTGACTTTAAGCGCATCAAAAGCAAAAAAAAAACAATCAAAAACTTAATACTTACAGCAACAGAAAATTTGTTTTCTTAAGTGGCTTCTTTGCTGACAGATTAAGCAGAGTACATGCACATAGCGAGTTTAAACAAATTATTTACTCTCTTTGTTTTGCTTTTGCTTTTTTGCTTTTGCTGACTCGTAATCAAAGAGTTAAGTAAACACTTAGACACACAGTTTTTTAATTTGCTGCAAAAAATGTAAACAAAGCAAAAATGTGCGACTGTTGCTATTTTAAAGCAAGCAATTTAAACACTGCTTTAATCTAGTAAAATTTAACGAATTTTATATTTGTATCACCAATTTATACATGAAATTTTTTTAAAAAGGTTTACTTAATCTTTTACGTTTAAAATACATATCATCAGTTTCTCGCTTTAGTGACCAGCAGTAATTAGCTAGCATCCTGATTTGACTTTTTCCTTCAAATCTCTTTTCAGTTGTTAATAACACTTGATGGAAACGTTCGCCTTGTTCGTCACTTAATTGGCCTAGATTTTCTGGACCCCATTTCTTCGTAAGCCTCTAGAAACTCACTAACACGAGGTGTGATGGGCTTTGATACTGACAGATTTTAATGAAATTTAAAACAGATATGGACACATGCAATGCATTTTTTTTAAATAGGACCACGCGGGGAGGTGCAGCGATATTTCTGCCTCTGAAACCATCTAACAGATTCTAATGAAATTTAAAACATAGATAGATCACAATTTATATTGGTACAGTAGTTATGCATTATTTCAAACTACGAGCATGAGGGTTGACAGGTAGCGATTTCTGCCTCCCTGACCATATTAGTAGGAATCTATCTTTCTTTAAAATTCCATTAAAATCTGATGGATAGTTTCGAAGAGGCAGAAATTTCCCCCTACCTCAACTCGTGGTCTTATTTTTTAAAAAATTTATAGCTAATGTGTTCATATAAGTAGGGAAATATCCATGTTTTAAATTTCATTAGAATCTGCTAGATTGTTTCAGTTGTTTTCGTGGTACATATGCTTAAGTAGGAATCTATCTATCTTCAAAATTTACCGCCCCTCGTGGTCCTAATTTTTCAATGTTTTTTTGTTCCATCAATGAAAGTACTTCTTTCCAACGCTTCTATGGATTAGTAAATGGGTTGAGTGCTTCTCCAAAAACAGCTTTGAAAACTAAGCTTAAAATTCTTTAAAACTATCTCGATATTTTGCTGAATAAGAACACAAAATAGAAATTCTGCCTAATTTCAAAATTTTTAAAATTGCATTTATCATCTCTGCGACGGTATGTATGCTCTGTGTATATTTACGTTAGAGAATATAAATCATGTAGAATGCGCATCTCAAAAAAAAACTAAAATATTTAAAAAAAAAATTAATAATGCGGCAGAGAAGACAAAAGGGAAAGAAGCAAAAACAAAGAGCGTAATAATGCATCGTTCTCTCGTTGTTTATGTGAACTTTTAATTCTCAATTATCAGCGCATATGTGCGTGCACGCGTGTGTATGTGTGTACATTGACAAGTCAATAACACGCATTTAGGTAAAAATAAAACAAAAACAACAAAATAATTTTTGTTTCTTGCAATTTTTGTGCAAATAACCTTCGTTAAAGAAAATGTGACCCATTATGTATTTGTAGGGTAAAAGTATGTGTTTACAGATTAAACTATATCGCTTCGCACCGAAATTCAGATGCTGTAATTATCTAAATTTAAAGAATTATAGAAATATTTAAAATAGAAACATTAACTTAAGTTGAATTGCAGATATGTAGCAATTATCGCAATAAAGAGACACTATTAATACAATCGAAAATCTTTTAAATTTTTTCACAAGCTGAGTTGTTGATAAGCCCAATTCTGTAGAATTTTTCATATATTTTGTGGCTTCGGAAATAGTTTTGATAGCAGCCGCAACAGTTTTTCAAAAGTGTAGGGGTAAATGTGTTGCCGTCTCAATTTTGGACTCACTTTTGTTTTTGTGCTTGCTTCCATTTCATACAATTCCTTAATTACTTGAAAGCTGACCGTTGCATCCGGTGATTTTATGTAACACTTTAACCACCCATTCCGCAAAGACTTAATTCAATGTAGGCAAAAAACTTTTTGATCACTGGTTTCAAAAAGCGGCTTTCCACAGATACTTTAAGGTTGGAAAAACATTTTCAGTTGGTAAATTCTTCATCACATACAAGGACGAATGTTTATGCCCATGCTTTTCAAAATATTAATATTTTCTTTAACAATTTCACTTAAAGTATCCGCAGATAAGCCGTTGTGGGAAATGAAATAGTTAAGAATGATTGCAGAATTAGAAACCATAGATTTAATCATAAAAACACACACATGGGTGCCAATTCGATTGGTTCTCTCAAATCTGGGTTTGGCTTCGAATCCATCAACTAGATCCAGACTTGTATTTTACTTCAAGTCGTTTAATCCATTATTAAAACCATCTCTGACATCCAGCTGGGAGCATTTTTGCTTCACGGATTCACAAGCATTATTTTTTAAGCCGGGTTGAAGAAAAGCTTACAAAAAGTTTTGCTTTCTGTGATTATTTTTTGTAAAGCATCAATCGATTCCCTAACAATTTTTCTATATTTTCTACGATTCAAATTTCTGACCCACAACTTTTTGATTTTAAAATTTCTTGATTTTTTTTTTTTTTGAGGAGATCGCTATATTTTTTCCTGTACTGATCTACAAGCACAATTTGTTTTTCGCAATTTGTGCAGGAGGGGGCTTCTACATTTAAGAAATCTAAATTTTTTTAGGAGTCCCTGAACTCTGCGCTAACACCTTCCGATTATTCCTCCATTTCATCCATATCTACGGTTGGAGTGGCGCCCGTGTAATGACTGGATGTCATTTAAATAAAAAGAAGTCCCTACTTTAGTGGGTTATAAATTATTGTTTAGCCGGCGTTTGAAACGCCACTGGCACTATTATTTTATGCCGGCACTAACAAGCGCCAAGGCAAAGCACTACTTGGAGCGCTGGTGATTTTAATAAAACAAAGAGCCAATTGCTCGGCTAAGTTTCGTATTCGAATCTTGCTTTATTACAAAATTTGTCTCCTTATAAACTAAAATAACGGTACTTAAATCTAATCCTTATTCTATATATTTACATGCAATTATATGCTTACACATACATACATAAAAATATTGTTTATTTACTAATAAAAATATAAATAACACAGCTGATTCTAAAAATTTATGAAACAGCTGATTCAACGATAAATTATTAGAGATGTGTAATAAATGATTAGAGATGTGTAATAAATACATAACACCCTCACCCTTTATTGAAAAAAAAAAAATTTTAAATATAATTTTTTTTTTTTTTTATAATACAATTCATTTAATTATACTTTTTCAACATATTATTATGATATTTTCTCGCTTTACCTCCTATATCTAAAATAGAATTAACTCCTTGTTTTTCTATTATCCTGTATGGCCCATGATATGGTGCCTGGTTTTTTTTCCTATTCACTGTTCTTAGTAGCACTAGCTCTCCTACTTCTAAATTAAGTGTTTCTGTGTTTCGAAATTTATTAACTCTACTGACTTTAGCTATTTCTAAATATTTTTTCGTTTTCTCTAAAGAAAATTGTAATCTTTGCTTTAATTCTCTTGCATAGTTTTCTATATTGCAAATTTTTTCATTACTTCTAATTTCATCGTTTGGTAGGTAAGGTAACTTCCCAAAGACCAATTCATGTGGCGTGTAATTTGTATCTATGTGTGGCGTTGTATTGTACGCGAATGTAAAATACTGAACCCAAGTATCCCATTCACTATCTTTACAGAAGTTTAATAAAAATTCATTAAGTACTCTATGATTTCGTTCTATTGAGCCCAAAGTCTCATGATGGTAAGGTGCGCTAAAAATTTGTTTTATATCTAACAATTTGCATATTTCTGACATTAATTCATTTGTGAATTCAGTACCCTTATCTGATTTTAAGATTTTAAAATTACCGTATTTCAAAATAAATTGTTCTACCAGTGTTTTTGCCACTGTTCTCGCCTCTTTAGTCTCCATGGGAAACGCTACCACGTATTTTGTAAGT